>WEKY01029233.1:0-15648 GCA_013390045.1 Picathartes gymnocephalus | reverse complement strand
AGTCTCTCCCCATCAGCCAAATTATCCTTGGTCTGGTATATAGAGCTACTGAGTCCTCTCTGCCTTTTTGCTTCTCTGCGCATTTACCACCTGCTTGGTAAGCTGCTTTCGGCTCTGCGAGCTGTGGCTGCGATAGGGTTCTGGGGATCAGCGAGGATCCTCAGAGGAGTCACCTTCGACCGGCGCAGCCTTGGCACCCCGGGCAGCCAAGCGCAGCGTCAGGATTTGCAGTTTTCCTTGTCAGCATCTACTTTTATTTTCTGAAATATTAGCAGTTGTTGAAAACATACTGGTACAAGTTGTTCCTAACAGAAATAGGCAGGAAGTGAGACATTTTAAGAAAGAAGAGATTTGCTAGTGTTGAGGAATACTGCTGCTGCTGATAGCTTGGTGTGCAGCTGCAGTGGGAGATGCAGATTTTGCTCTGGGTGGTGGGAAATGGCTGGAGCCCCAGGCAACGAGCCGTGAACTGGTGCCGACCCTTTGCCTAACAAAGGGCATGAGGANGGGGGGAAGTGGCTGGACCCCCGGGCACCGAGCCGTGAACTGGTGCCGACCCTTTGCCTAACAAAGGGCATGAGGACCTGCAGAGCCAGACAGGTGACCAGCCACTCAGAGACTCAGCAGGAGCAGATGACTCAGCAGGAAGACCCTAGACTATCGGGGGCTAAGATTCTGAGGGTACCAAAGCCCAGGGATTCCTTTGCTGGGGTCCCTTCCCAAAGGCACCAGCTCGAGCTGTTATGATGTCACTGCAACATGCTTCAATTATTCAAAGGAGCCAGGTGTCTGGGACTCTGCTGGGGGAAGCCTGGGACCAAGCCTGTGAGGGAAACTTGTCTGAGTGTGGTATGGTAGGGAGTCAAATGGGGCACCTGTTGGTTAACTGGAGCCACCCACTGTGAAGGTGTTGCAAAATGTGGAATATGTCAAAATTATCTTAGGTTGGGATGTTCCTTATATACTTTAAGTTGGCTAATTAAGACTCCTAATCAGCGAGAAAGGACAATCAGTGGAACAAACAGCATCCCTTAGTCAAGGACATCCTGAAACTAACAAGCTTTAAGGATGTAGTAAATACAGGTGTTGATGTATGTCTATGTATACATTGCCAGCTTGGCAAAAGACTCAAGGTCCATGTATTCCTTAGCTGAACTATGTTCACTATAATACTAAAAATCACACCTATAGGTCATAAAAAACCCCTGCCCAGGTGAAGACTCTTCTCCTGAGCATGTGTGGAAGTTAGCTGGGATTGCATACCTTGTATGGAAATTACCAACCAATCATAATAGAGGGGCGGTACTTGGGAAGTTACTAACACTGAACTTCTGTGTATAAATAAGGATGCGGGAAGTCTGGATGGGTGTGCTTGATTTGTGGAATACCACCAAGCACCCAGGCTTGCCCAGCTCTGAAAGAAATAAATAATCAATGTCTTCCTCCAGTGTGTGATTATTAGCTTGTTGCACACTGGGTAACGAATCTGATTTTGCAGACAACAAAGGGACTTTGGTACCAGCAGTGACAGTCTTGCATGGTGCGAGTTCGACTCCCAGAGTGGCTCCTGGATAGTCAGACAGGAAAATTTCCTTAGTGTCCAGCATGGATTGTTTTGCTATCACTATGATTATTAACATCAGATACCATCACATCCTGTCTGAACCTTACCAGTTCAGACTTTCCTTTTGACTTCCTTGAGAGGTACCTTGGTGTCATCCTTCATCCCATTCTATCATATCTCTTATGATTCTAAAACTGTTCTCTTCACAATACTGATAATTATTACCTCATCTTTACAGGCAGTAAAATGCCTTTTTTATTTTTTCTAGAGAAATCTCTAAGTATTTTTCTCTATTAGTATTGCCCTGAGCAGGACCAGATTACATGGTGATAACACCTTGTAGTGGTGTTACTGCCTCTGATGCCATGACGGTTTTTTGCCTTTTCTTTTTATATACCTTTTATGTATTCTCAGTACCCTTAGCATGCATACTTGTAATTCTTTAAGTCTGATATCTTAGCATAGTCCTGGTATTTTGCTAAGCCAGAAAACCAAACATCCTAAAGGCCTCACAGTTGAAGGCCAGAAAGCCTTATGCTACCTTGAGAAACCAAAGCCCCCTCCAGAACATATCCTGTAAACTTGGATTAAGCCCATCTGAGAGGGAATAGTTTAGAATAGGGAGATATCACGCTATTCATTCAAACCTCTCATTAGAGCATCTTTGTCAGATATGCTAATTTGCAAAGTCTATAAAATTTGGCGTATTCCACCTTGGCAAATTGTTGCACCATAAGAATCCTTATTAAATACCAAGGTAAAAACCCTTTATCCCTTACTGTGTCTGGCTCTTAATTTTAGGAGCAAGGAAAAAGCATCTGTTTCTGGCCACCCAGATGAGACCCGAAGGACCCCAAAACCTGCAGTTCTTGAATTAAGGAACATCCTCACTTCATCCCCTTTGCCGGTATACTATGGGGGCTGAGGCAGCAGTTCAAGACTGTGATTGGGGCTCCAAGACCCAACATGAAAGCAGAGAAAGGAAGTGAGTTATAAGGAGATCAAAATTGTGCTAACAATTAGGGGAAATCTCCAAGGAAGGTAGAGCGGGAGTGTGTCCAGAGAAGCCCATAAAAGGGGGTGGAATTTAACCGCTGTTCCCACAAAGAAGTTGTGGAGAAGATGTCCTCCGTTTAATTCACAGAGCCTGAAAGCTGCAACTGTGTAGCCGCAGAGTAGTTCAGAGGCTCAGTGCGCTGGTTGAATAGTTGAAAGGTCAGGGGTTCGTATCCCGGTGAGGGAAGATTTTTTGCGCAGATGCACTTTTGCTTTCTATAGTCTACTTCTTATGCTGGTAGTTCTGACAAAGTGCTATGGCTTGTAGCCCAGATAGTTTGCCTGGAAAGTGAGAATTTCGGTGTCAGATCCCGGACTGAATTCCAAGGCTAATAGTTCTTTTCCAGGGAGTTTTTCCTATTTATAAATAAGATATGGGTTGTGTGTCCTCTGCTGAGAATATACAAATACCCTGCGATTCCTTGTTAGATTTAATATTAAGACATTGGCGATATTTAACGGGGAAACGAGCCTCCCTTGACATGCGAAAGTTGATCAGACTCTTGACATGGGTCTGGCCAACTTTAAAATTAAAGGAGCAGGGAAAGTGGCCTCGCTTTGGCAGTCTAGAAAATAAAATAGTGACAGAATTATTAATAAACCTTTGGTCCCTGCGCAAATTTGATGAGTTGAGATATGTGGAACTCTTTTCTATATTTCTAAATAAGAAAGAAACATACTAAGTAAAAAAAGACTGTTTGGAAATGGTTTTATGAGAGAAGAAAAGAAAGAGAAATAGGGTGAAACAGCCATTGACTGATCTGATCGAAACTGGAGAAATGGACATAAAGGACATAGATATGATGGTGCCCACTCTACACAGGGAGGGGTCACCCCCCTTGTCGCCACCAGTGCCGTCCATACAGCTGGGGGTAGGGGACAGCAACACGTCGCCCCCGCCACCGCTGTGGGCAGCTTTGAGAATGGGGGCGGCTGGCCGCAGGCCGCCGCCATTGCTGCTGATGCTGCCACTGCCCCTGTCACTGGCCGCTCCAAGGATGTCCCACCTTCACTGTCCCTGACGACAACAGGAGTGGAGGTGGGGGCAGGCTTACCACTGCCCCTCGACCACCCTGAAGGCAGGAACAAGGGCAGAGATGGAGGTAAACTTACCACCACCCCTGGCTCCTCTGGAGCTGGAGACGGGGGGGCCAACTATGGTTCCCGCTCCGCTGTGCCTCCAGTGCCAGCATTAAGAGCGAAGCAGTCCCTGACTGGCATTTGGCTGAGACAACCCCTGATAATAATAAAGCAGCCCCGATTAAAAGCGAATGAGATGATTCCGATAGAGATAATTCCTCCGAAGAGAGTAGTAAGAAAAAGAGAAAAGTAGCCCGAGAAGCCATAAGAGCAGCCAGTCCAATCACCAAACACACGAGATCAAAGAAAAATAAAGTAGGGAAAGAAAGGCCTGCATTAGAAGCACCTCTGAGACAAGCTATAGAAAATCAGGGAAGGGTTTACATAAAGACACCATTCTGCCTTGGAGAACTACAGTGTCCTAGGTTGACTGTATGATGCTTTTATCCCCATTAGTCTGTTTAGCCCAGAAATAAGTTTTGCACCTTTAAGACTGGATCTGAGAGTAAAGGGGGTAGAAGGAGAGACAAGCGGTAGAACATCCGAGGCAGTTGTTTTCAAAACATAGAGATAACACCTTCAGCCTCCCCCCCACCCCCGCAAGCTGCACTGCAGCCGGGGCGCTGGGCCCAAGCCTCGGAGAGACAGAGAGAGAAACTTAGGCCTTGGAGAGACTGAGACTGAGAGACTGACAGACTGAGAGGAAAAACCAAGGACACACCCACGGAAAAGATTTTCTGAATTTGCCATCTCTTCAGAATGGCAAGAGGTTTTATTGTGTAGTATTGTTCATTCTTTATGCTTGTGGGTGTTTTGTTTGTTAAATAAATAGTTTTTTCCACTTTTCTCCAAGGAAGTCTTTTTCCTGAACCAGTAAGGAGGAGGGGTGGCTTGGATCTGCTTTTCAAGAGGAACCCCTTCAGATGTTTCCTCTCACATTTGCCCTAAACTAGGACATACAGCAATAGCAAAACTCAGTTGAAAAGTACAGAGACAACCCAAAGAAGATAGCTGTGCATGTAAAAATGTGTATCAGAGCCCAAAATCCAGATTAGAGTGAACTGAATGTCATGCAAAATAAATTATTAGATAGCACAGAAAAAGAGATAGTTAATAAAACTGCTATATCTGCTATAAAAACTCAAATTGCAGCTAAGAATCTCCAAAGGCCAGTTAATTATACTTTCCCTTTAACAGACTCAAGCTGAAATCCCAATGTACCAGAACAAATAACAAAGTTAAAGCAATACCAGAAATGAATAATCTTTTGTTGCATATAGGTAAAACCTTATAAAATAAGGGCCTTGTTAACCTTGTAAAATCAAGGCTCACGCCTGCTACTTCAGCTAAGTAGAAAAGGACTATGGGAAAGCGACTCAGCTGAATTGGAGGTAGAAAAACAAGTTATATAACCATTATGTGCTCACATCGTGGTGTTTGGTGGTTGGTTGGATTATGTTTGTTATGATTTAAAACTATGTAGCTGATAAAGGCCTAGCTGCTTTAAAAGGCCTGGTTTTTGCAATAAAGTGACTCTCCTTTGCACCTGCCTGGGGACTCTGCATTGCTTTGCTTCGTACAGTCTTTAGGTTGAAATGCGCCATTCCTAAAGCAGTGAATTGGTCTAAATTCTACGAAGTCAAACAAAACACATAAAATCCCTACAGACTTCCTGAATAGGCTCCAAGAGGCTGCATGAAAATACACTAATCTAGACCTCAACTGACCTAAACAGCAGTCCCACCTAGCTTTCCTGTTTATAAGCCAATCTGCAAAAGACATAAAGAGAGAACTACAAAAGATAGATGAAACATATAACATAAGTAAATTGTTACATGCAGCCTGGAAAATATACCAAAATAAGGATGTAGCAAATAAAAATAAACATAATAAACCCCACCACAAGAAAAGGCATGATAAGGGAAAGTCATCTAACACACCAAAAAAGAGTCGTCCTCCTCCTCTAGCTGGCGATCAATGTGCCATCTGCAAAAAAATAGGACACTGAAAGAACGAGTGTCCAACACAAGTGAAAAAGATGCCCCCAGTTCTAGAACTAACTATGAATGAAAACTGACAAAGACCAAAGGCATCACCGCCAGAAGAGCCTTCGGTTGTAGTTAAACTGGAAAACGATGATATTGAATTTCTGGTGAATACAAGGGCAACATATTCTGTATTAAATAGTTTAAAAAGTAAACTAAGCCAAAATACATTAGATGTGTGTTGCAGTGTATAAGCTTGTCTGTCAAAAACCTCTACCAATGGGATACAGCATACATCACTGTAGTGGCTTTAGTTCGTTTTTTTACATTAGGTGAGTAATTTAGTGTAGTGGTTTAGGTACTTTGGTTTAACACTAGTGTACTTACTGAGTGTATTTGTTTATTTATTTTTGCGGTGAGATAAGGATTTACAGAAATGTCAAGTAGGTTTAAACCTTTAAAGGTAAGAAGATAGTTTATTAACAGAACTAAAAGATAAAGAAATAATAAGAAGAACTAAAATTAACTTTTAGATGTTTCTTTTCTTTTTATTTTATTTGTCTTTTTCTATTAACAACACAAAGAAACAAAACTTAGAGATCTTTGGTCAGTTTATCACTTTTGAAATAGACTCAGTTTAATTGGAAAGAGGAGTCTCTTTTGTCTTACTATGGAGACTTTCTCACAAGAAACACAGTTCTTTTGTGGGTTTCAATATCACAGTGAACTCTCATTCAGAAAAGGATATTTGTTCAGGTGATAGCTTTCTTCGATACACAGTTTTTCCCGTAACTGTTTTGAGGACTTATTTTTGTATTATGGGGTAGTCTTTTAAGGATGAGTTGTTTTAGTAGAAAAACAAAGGTCTTTTTTTTCTCTGGAAGTAAGGTTTCTCTCATTTTTGGAGTAAGGGGGTTTTTTTCTTATCTCTGTGGTAAAGTTTGGTTTTTTTTTGTTGAAGTTTTTCATAGACTACAGTTACTTTAGCATTTGTTTGCTTTAGCATATGTGTTTTTGTTTAGGTTACAATTAGACTGTTGTATTTCTTTAATTGTATTTATGAATTACAAGGACATGGTTTGAATATAGTTCAACCATGGTTCTACAGGAGAATTTCAGTTTAAAGTATTTTTTTTTTCTTTTTTCTAGACTTTCAGTTTCTTTTTGTTGATTTTGGTATTTTTGTTGGTTCTTTTTTTGAGGTTTTTTTGGTGTACTTAGTTATATTTAAGTCTTTCTAGTGCACTGAAAGACATATTGGAACTATCCTCAGAGAGGCGGGGGGGAGAGGGGAAGGTAGGAACAGTTGCGGCGTTCCCGTCCCCAGGAGGGAGGGAGCAGGGGTTGCAGTAGGACTTCTGCTGGACCATGGCAGATTGGGTCTGGCCCGTGGAGCCAGCAGGATTTAGGAGTCAGGTTGTAGTGGCACTCCCAGAGAGAGAGGAGGGGCTTTTTGTGCAGAGGGCTGATCTCAGTAATTACAAGCTGTTGCTAGGCAATGGCTAGAACGGTACACTCTCTCTCAAGAGGGGGGGCAGTGGCAGCAGCCGTGGCGGCAGCTGGGGGGTGAAACTCAGGTTCGGTCCCGCGGGAGAGGAGAGCCCTCATCTGAGAGGGCTTGGTCCGGCCTGGGTGCTGCCCTTGGAAGCAGGGAGGACCCGGCCCGGGAGAGCCTGGGCCGGCCCTGTGGAGTTGCAGGGGGGGAGCGGTAGGAGCAGCAGCCAGTAGCAGTGCAGCCACAGCAGCACTGTCCTGAGAGAGGGAGGAGGGGACGTTTTCCCTTCCCCTGCCCAGCCAGTTGTGGGCCAGGCAGGCCCCGGGTCCCAGTTGGCCCAGAGGGACCGACAGGGCTCCCCTGTTTCCTTCTCAAAGCCAGAACTCTAAAGAGGAAGAGGTTCTGGCTTTCCTCTCTTAAAATGTATTTCACAGAGGCGAATCCACTTTTAAGTGGCCAAACTGTTTATCTTAAAATTAAGTAGTTTATTGGCTTTCCAAGTTTGTAGGAAGCAGTGCTTGGAGGAAGTTCTAAGAGTCTTTACAGGAATAAAAAAGTTATTTTTTCAAATTACCACAATCACTGGCCAAAGGAACTGCCCAGGCTATAACCCCAGCCAATCAGGAAGCTAGGCAGGAGCTTTTGAATATTCCCTATAAAAGGAGGCTCCCAACAGAATAAAGTCTCTTTTCTCTTTGGATCTGCTACCACGCAGACGGTCTGTGTCACATCTTTCTCCTCCTGGGTCCCCTCACGGAACAGGTGATGACCCCGACGTGATAGACCTGCCTTCAGATCAGGAGGAGACCTTTGGATTTTTACCATAATGGGAGGATTATTTGCTGGAGCACAGCCACCAGTTATAGAGGTATGGGAACCCCTCCTTCAAGCATTTAGGGTGGATTATGATAGAGAGGTGCTGTTAGATCTCCTCTCATGGGCCAAAGACCACAGACTGGATACTTCAGCAGAAAAAGCCTTGAATTTTAAAACATGGACTCGGGCTAGTCGTGTTATTTTGCATTCTGTGCCAACGATGATTATTATGCTGTGGCAGTTATAAAACCCTGCGAACTTATATTAAACCTAATTAGACTGGTGCACAGCTTAGACTAGGAACCAGACAACCAGGAAGGGGAGTGGGGCACCCCCCCCACTTCTCCCTGGGGAAGGCACCCAGATATTCCCGTAAGAACCCGCCGCGGCCGCGTGGTTTTAAACTGATATCCCACAATGGTGCCTCCTCCTGAGCTGACCCCCTGAGCGGGGCAGCCGCAGTGAACCGTGGAGCCCCGAGAAGCGGCTGGCAGCTGCTGCTGAGCAGCAGCATGGTCGGTTACGCAATACAAATTTAGATTGGAAAAACATTGAATGACTCACCAGTTCCTATATATGCCAAATTCCCCAAAGCCATTATAAAATAGAAATTTGTTAGAAAAATTAGAAGCAAAAATTAAATTTTCCAAAAAAAGAGAAATGAAAACTATAATTCCTGAATCTAAATTTGTGGAAGCAGCTACTATTCTCATACAAGAATGCTATGAGAAAATTCCCAAAGAAACTGAAAATACTGTCATTCCAATAGTGTGAGCCAATGAGTCTCCTGAGAAATCAAAAAGAACTGAACCTGTGAATATTACACTCAAAGTAAAGGCTAACAAAAACAATACCCTTTGAAATTAAAAAAATATAAAGAATTAGCACCTATAATTAGAAAGTTTCTCAAATTTGAGTTATTAGTAAAATGCAAATCCAAATACAACACGCCCATCCTGCCAGTAAAAAACCCTGATGATAAGAGTTATCAATTAATGCAAAATTTAAAGAAAATTAACAAAATGACAAAAAACATACACTCAATTGTAACAAATCCCTACACTTTTTTAACCACACTAACAAATAAATTAGAGTAGTTCACTATTTTAGATCTCAAGAATGCCTTTTTCTACATTCCTGTGCACAAAAATAGCTAAAAACTCTTTGCTTTTGAGTGGAAAAATCCTGAGACAAAGAAGATGACCCAGCTCACCTGGACAGTTTTACTGCAAAAATTCAAGAACAGCCCAACGATATTCAAAAACCAACTGACAAAGAAGCTGAAGAACTAAAAGAGACAAAAACCAAAATAAATTATTCTTCAATATGTTAATGACATATTAATTACAGCCAAAACATGAGATAACTGCATCCAGCTCACTGTAAGTCTGTTGAACTTTTTGGGCCAAAGTGAGTATCAAATCTCGAAAAAGACCCCACAAGTTGCCAGAAAAACAGTAGTTTACTTGGGACTAGAAATTTTCCATGGGCATCGAGGACTCAGCAGAGAACAAAAAGAAGCCATCTGTCATCTCCCAGAGCCTCACACCATGAGAAAAATACAAGCCTTTCTGAGAATGGTAAGTTAGTGTCACCTATAAATATCAAACTATAGACTACTGATAAAACCTCTGTATGAAACCCTTAAAACACCTGAAAGGAGAACAATCACATAAACAAAGAATACAAAAGCTGCATTTAGACAGCTGAAACATTCCTTGATGTCAGCCCCAACTCTGGGGCTGCCAGACTTAACTAAGCCTTTTAAACTTTTTACATATAAGTGACTGAATGTTGCTCTGAGAATACTGGCATAGCACCTTGGGGACCAAGAACAAGTTGTGGCCAACTAGACAGTGTTAGCCAATGGTGGCCTGGATATTTGAAAACTATAGCAACAACTGTCCTAATACAGGAGGCCTGTAAATTCACCCTTGGGCAGCACATTGTCATGTATGTACCCCATGCAGTAATATCTGTGCTGGAACAAAATGGAGAACATTATCCCCTAGCAAAATACTTAAATATCAATCTATGTTACTAAAACAAGATGATGTTACTCTAAAAACAACATCTGTGATAAATCATGCAATATTTTTATCATCCACATTACTTAACAACATGCCTGAACATAATTATTTACAGACAATAGAAGAAACTTGTTCCAACAGACCAGACCTAAAGGACATTCCTTTGGAAAACCCAAATTGGAAATTGTATACTGATGGAAGTAACTTCATGAGAAATAGTAAAAAAATAACAAGCTACGCTCTAGCCACCACAGATAAAGTCATGGAGGCAAAAGCCTTGCCTTCAAATGTATCATCACAAAAAACTAAACTCATTGCACTAACGAGAAATCTAAAACTGAGCGAGAAAAAGAAAGTAAACATAGACTAATTCTAAATATACCTTCAGTGTTGTTCATGCTCACAGAACTATTTAGAAGGAACGTAGCCTACTAACTGCTCAAGATAATGAAATTAAACATGCTAAACAAATTCTTACACTCCTGCAGAATATTTAAAAGCCTTCAAAAATAACTATCATACATTGCAAAAGTAATCAAAAAGATAAAACAACTCCCGAACTGAGAAATCGCTTTGCTGATGAAACAGCAAGAGGAGTTGCAAAAAAAAGCATTCTTGCAATAATACCACAAAAAAAAAATTGTCAACATTTACCCCGAAATACGATCTGAGAAACCACAAATTAATAAAATTTCTTAAAACAAATCAAAAAAATGAATTAACTATTACTCCAGCAAGACAAGTTGTAGTTCCACCCCTGCTCCTTCGAAAAATAGCTCAGTGTGAGCTTGAAAATACCCATTGGAAAACAGAAAATCTTTTAAAACATCTGAAAAAAAATAATAAAAAGGAAAATGACTAACATCATACAATCTATAACAAGCAAGTGTGAAACCTTTTATAAAAGCAACCCTAACACAAAGAAAAGAGTTGTGTTAGGAGTAACAAAAACAAGAAATCTCCTGAAAGATTATTGGCAAATAGATTTTGCTGAGATGCCATGCAAAGAAGAATACAAGTATGTACTATTAGTTGATACCTTCAATAGATAGCCTGAAGCTTACCCCTGTTGCACCAACACAACAAAGTAGTGAAAGCTTTCCTCAATCATATGATTCCAAAGTTTGAAATTCCTCTGAAGATGTCATCAAAGAACCACACTTCGTTGCGACAGTAATCAAGAAAATTAGCAAAATTCTGGGACTTACCTGGGACCTGCATACACCATACAGGCCCCAGGCAAGTAGCAAAGCTGAACATATAAACGGAACCCTTAAAACCCAGATTAATAAAATCTGCCAAAAAACATCCATAACATGGGTTCAAGCCTTGCCTATAGCCTTACTGAGAGTCCACATACAACCAAGGCAGAGAGACAACATAAATCCCTATGAAATATATGGCAGGCCATATCAGATTCCACTTATCCTGGGGAAAATTCATATGAAAAGTAAATATTATTTGCAAAAATACTTAATGACTAAGTTCCACTTTGCAGAAGCTCCAGAGATTTGTTGTGTTATCCAAACACATAAGATTAGACACACCTGCTCATCCGTTCCAGCCCAGAAATTGAATCTATATCAAGTAGTGAAACAGAGACCCCTTACAAGCCAAATAAAAAAGACCATTCCAAGCTTTGCTGATCACCCTCACTGCAGTCAAAATTACTGGCAAGGGACCAGTAATCCACTTCTCCAAAGTAAACTTCTGCTCCTGAAACCATTAAAAAACCAAAAACTGATACAAATCAGAATGATGTGATTTAAACTATTCTTTACATATCTGTTGTCGGCCCAATTAGTAACCATGATACAAAATTCGACCCATAATTTGCATAGGGCTGTAGTCCAAAATGTGTCCAAATTTCTTAATAAAAACATTTACTAAATCTATACCCAGTTACCACCTCCAGATGGGGGTGGTAACTGGCCATTAATTATCATTTTAATAGAAGAGAAGCATACCAAAAAGTGCCTCTTATATCCCTGAGCAACCTAATAAAACGCGGAAATTATACAGTCCCTTGCACAGTTATAAATGCCACAGGAAAAGCCATTCTTCCTTCATGTTGCCATAAGACCAACTTCAAAGAAATATATTAAGCCCAAAAGTTGCGACAAAGATGAAACTGACAAAATAGAAACTAACTCTACCATTTAAGACAAGATTATATTAGATATGTAACGATAAAACCTAAAAAGTCCTGCCCATAAATATTAATCAAGCTTGTGCCCTTGGTGCTGTGGTTACGAATATAACAATATTTGATCATCTTAAGAAAACAAATAGAAAAAAAAGATCTCTCAATTCCGTCATTAAACGTCCCACAGTTTTCCACAATACAGTCAAAGCTCGCCTTCCCTCTTACAGAGTAGTTGAACTAGAAAAAGCAATTATAAACCTCTCAACCATCATTGAATGTATTAAACAGCATACTGCAAAAGCAATTTCAACCTTAAAAGAAGCTGACAACCTGTCCCGTGCAGTTATACAGAACAAGATAACTCTCTATTTCATACTTGCTGCACAAAGAAAATTAAAAAGAATTTAGATAAAATTTGGAAGGAAACTCAAATTTTACATGAAGCAACTTCCAAAAAAAACCTTAAAATTTGACCATATCTTCCACACCTTCACTTCATGATTACCAAATTGAGCCTAAATAAAAGAAGCATTTCTAATAACTGTAATTATAATTGTCCTCTGTGTAATAACATGCAAAATAGCCAGTTATATAAACCGGTGCTGCGAGTAATGCAGAATAAAGATTAGACAAGATAAAGTGTTGTTCGTCTCTAAAAGGGGGGAAATGGTGTAATGATGATTTTTTGCCTTTTCTTTTTATATACCTTTTATGTATTCTCAGTACCCTTAGCATGCATACTTGTAATTCTTTAAGTCTGATATCTTAGCATAGTCCTGGTATTTTGCTAAGCCAGAAAATCAAACATCCTAAAGGCCTCACAGTTGAAGGCCAGAAAGCCTTATGCTACCTTGAGAAACCAAAGCCCCCTCCAGAACATATCCTGTAAACTCGGATTAAGCCCATCTAAGAGGGAATAGTTTAGAATGGGGAGATATCACGCTATTCATTCAAACCTCTCATTGGAGCATCTTTGTCAGATATGCTAATTTGCAAAGTCTATAAAATTATATATGCGACCTACCGTGTGTGTACACTTCGGCATATTCCACCATGGCGAATTGTTGCACCATAAGAATCCTTATTAAATACCGAGGTAAAAACCCTTTATCCCTTAACCAAGACACCATGTCTGGCTCTTAAAATTAAGACCAAAGAAAAGTCATCACCTCCACTATAGCTTCCACTGTTAGAAACACAAATGGAGATGCATTTAGTGAAAGGAAAGCAACAAACAAACAAAAAAGATTCCATACAGATATTTCTTTAAGGTTGTGACATATTTGCTGGAATTTCTACATACAATTTTTATTTCCTCTCCTATCTTGAGTGATACAAGTGGTCAGATATTAGCTACTGCAGAATGGTCCTTTCCACTTTCCTACTCTGGGAACACGTATATTTTTAGCACATTTTTCTAATGCCCTGCTTAGTTCCCACAGTCATTTCTGCTTCTATTCCAAAGGTTTTCTTCATTTTTACAACATACTGTAGTCTTGCATTTGAGAAAGAGCATTTAAAGAAACTGCTAGATATCTCTCATTTAAAAAATGCAGATAAAAATAACATTCCATAGTCACTAAAGTAAATGCTTTTTGGAACCAGAGTTTTAGACAGATTTCCAATTTTGGTACAGACAATGTAGCAAAAAAGAAAAAAAGGAAAAATGTATAGCAGGTAAGTTAACAAAGTGGTAAAACAACAGCATTAAAAAACGTAGTCAGTGTTGAGCAAAAGTGATTTTCCCATCTCTTAATTATGTGTGTCACCTGCTGCCAAATCTGGACATAGAATTTTATCTTGAAATAAAGCAGGTGACATCATTTCAATTACAGTGATGAAAATAATGGCTTGTCACGATCCGCTTTAAAAGCAGATTTTTGTGACTGTTCCTTAACCTGACCCCAAGGTACAAAAGTCACAAGAGAAATTCAACTTTAAATCAAAGCAGTTTTATTAACTCACAACTCAATGCGATACAAGGGAGAGAATTAAGAAATAAAGAATAAAGAGACAGGAAAGGGGGACGCAGAATATAGCTACCAACAAAAGAGACGCGCCCTCGTAGGTCTTGAAGGAGAAGTCTTCAGCCTAATAGAAGGGTCTTCCTTCGTTGGGGAGATCTCAAAATCATGGTGGGCTTAGAGAGTCCTTTTATAGTTCTTCCAAAAGCGGGAAGGGCAGTGGCCGAAAGGTCGGGGAAATCTTCCATTGCTTTACAGCAAACACAGCAAAGCGAGTGGCAACTGTCCAAGAGGCGAGGTATAAGGTTGGAAAGGGTCTTCTCTCTCTGGAAGCAAGGTTTCTCTTCTATCCCTGGAGCAAAGTTTTTTCTCTTCTTCTATCCCTAGGGCAAGGGTTCTCTTCTCTCATCTCTGTTCAAGTTTCTCTTAGATCACAGCTACTTCAGCATCTGCTTCCTTCAGCATGGGTGCCTTTGCTCAGGCTGCAGTTAGAATGCTACATCCTCCCAATGCATTCATGAGTTACAAGGAATAGTCTAATATATCATAGTCCATCACCATGGCCTTACAAAAGATTTTCAGCTCCTAGGTTTGAGCATCTCCTCTTTCTCCTCCCTCTGGGATTCAGCTCCTTCTTCACTGACCTTGGGGTCTCCATGTTGGTTCCCTCATGTGCCTTCACCCTTTCCTTTTCTCTTACTCGAGAGAGGATTGATGTCTGTAAGGTTCATCTGTGCACTGAAAAGATTTGTGATCTCTGCCGGGCCTTGCTGTTGGTCACATGATCTCTGCTGGGCAGCGGCAGAAGCTGCTGCAAACTTCCTGGGGAGACGGGAGGCAGGAGTGGCTAGCAGCCAGGTCAGGACTCAGCTGTGGCAGGATCTCAGCCGTGCCTGGCCCGGCCCCCACGGAACAAGCAGGGCCCGACCGTGAGGGCCTGGCCAGACCCGGACAGGCCCGACCCGGCCCGGTTGGCCCCACTGGGCCCCCTGTTACCTGTTCAGAAGCTGGAAGCAAGAGAGAGTTTCCCAGGCTTCTCCCTTCTTAAATGTGAATCACAGAGGCGTATTCAGCTTCTTAAGTGGCTAAACAGAGTGTCCATCTTAGAACTAGACAGCTAATTGATTCTCTCAGGCCTGAAGGAAGCTGTCAAGTTCCTTACAGGGAAAAATCACTTCTCAAACCATGACACCAGGTTATCCATGATTGTGAGATGTGCAGTGATCAAGCAGGCCAAGCGGGTAAAGCCCCTCTGGTGTGGGGGCCAATGGTCAAAATATAAATATGGAGAGGCCTGGCAGATTAATTACATAACACACCTGCAAACTTGCCAAGGCAAGCGCTATGTGCTGACAATGGTGGAAACAACCATTGAATGGCTGGGTACATACCTTGTGCCTCATGCCACTGTCCAAAACACCACCTTGGGCCTTGAAAAGCAAGTCCTGTGGTGATATGGCACCCCTGAAGAATTGAGTCAGACAATGGCACTCATTTCAAAAATAGCCTCAT
>WEKY01029230.1:1253-30359 GCA_013390045.1 Picathartes gymnocephalus | reverse complement strand
AAAGGCTGTCCAGAGTGTAACATTGGTTTATGAGTGAATAATACAATGATTATTTCTCCATAATATGAAACTACATTGAGACAATCGCATGGCCTCCAGCACTACAGAATTGAAACCTTTCATGGTTTTTAATGCTTTTAAGTTCACAAAACTCCTAGAAAGCAGGAAAATGGATGATTTACAATTCACAGTTGTTAAATGTTTACCCAGTTATTATGCAGCCTTTAAAATACCCCAAACATGTATGCATTCCCATAGAGCACAAAAATATTAGTCACATGTACAAAATTGCAATGAGGTTTTAATAGGCCCCTTCCCGACTTTCTTGATTTCAGCTTCTTGTTTAAGTCTGTTCTTCAGTTCTCAACTAATTTTACAGCTCAGCTCTCTGCCCTGAACACTGCATTAGCCATATAATGGGTGCCTGGGTTTACTTCCAGGCTTACAGATGGAGCAGGCAGACAATCTGTGTGTGCCCCAGTGCCCTTGTTTGAAATGAGCTGCAGCCTGTGGCTCCTCCAGGTAGATTCTGTCAATTTAAGTGTGAAAAATTACAAGAGCTCTGTCTTCTGAAGTACTGATGCAAAAGGTAGCAATATTGCAGGCCCTAGGAATGGTTGGATGGCTACTTTGTACTGCAAAAGAGCTGAAAGAAATAGCTTTGCTTTTGGGAGTTTTATGTCTCTGAGGTAGAATACGAAGTACCTGATGAGGAAGTTAGGGTTCAAAGGAAGGTTACAAAAATAACAGCGGCCATCCTAAATTTATCTAAAAGACTTACAAGAAGTCTGCTGCAATGTGTGGGTTTTGACCTCCAGGAACACTAAATTTTATTCTTGTGCTGAGGCACAAAAATCACTTGCTACACTAAATCAGTTTCATTTTTGTATTTGTGCTTATGGGATTTGGAGCAGAGGTTTAGATTATGAGGAAATAGTTGTCAAGTGTAAAGTATAATTAAGACAGTTTTTGTGCTGAAACCAAGATTTCATTTTTCTGTGGAACAGGGATTTTAGGGTTTTTGACTCTTCACATAGAGAAGATGAAGAAGGGGATATTTTTTCTCTTTTATTTAACAGTCAAAAATGTACCAGTATGACATTTGTATTGCATAAGGAGATAGTTTCATGATGTTCACAGTGTACCATAAATTTACCTCCACTGTACGACTTAATTTCATACTTCAAAATCTTAGAGAGATATGAAAGTATTCATTAGTATCACTGCAAATTTAACTAACCTCCATGTGTTACGCTTCAGGTGCTACATGTAGAGCAAAGCCCACTAAATATTTAGGTTTCCTGGCAAAATTTCTAACCACTGCAGATTTAGGAGTTTTATAACAGATCTCATCTCTTTCCATCTACCAAATCTATGACTGTGATACACATATAGGTATTTTGCTAGGTTGTAGATGAAAGTATACACAAGAGTACCTCTGGCCAAGGCCTTGGACTTCGTGTGCTCTCTGATTATACCACCTCTGGTTTAATAGCTTGTGGTCTCCATACAAAACCAGTGACAAGTAGATAAAAGTGGAGGGGATGGCAAAGTCAATGATGATGAACCTGTGAATAAGGAGACACATAATAATTTTTTGCAGTTCAGTGACCCATACAGACATGCAGTCAAGTAGCAGGCCTTGAATTTAAGAGTCACTGGTAGACATCAATAGGCAACAACATTTACATTACATGGTTAAGGTCAAAAAATTTCTCAATTTATTACATCAGGACTGAGCATTGAAATAACAAAACAGCAACTTTAGATCTCAGATATTCATCTCTCTCAGATGACTTCTACCTTGGACAGATAAACCCTCTGAAACTGTGTCAGACAGACAAATACCTGAGAGTATCTGTGGGGTGGCCTGGGGGATGCAGAGGAAAACGATTTTTTTTTCTGTCTCTTCTTAGCAACTAGCAGACATTATTACTCAACAGCACTTGCAAACCTCCTGAAATCCCTGAAGCTGGGTTACTCTCATCTCATATCCTAAGAGGACCTACTGGTAGGACCAGGGCCCAGATGACAAGCTTAGGGTTTAGGCAATTGAAGCTAGGGTGGTGTGAATCCAGCCTACAGTTCCAAATATTGGAATTTATCCAATATCCAAAATATTGGATAACATTTTAAGTCAATCCATTCTTAGTTTACCTTCCAAGAGGGTTCCTTTTTCTTTTACAATCAGTAGAAGACACCACAGAAAATCTTTAGTCTTTCTCTCTACTGCAAAATTATGAGTCCTTCATTTGCAATTCACTTTGATACAGAGGTGCAATATAAACACTGGAACTAACAGCAAAAGAACCTCTGCTGATTTGAAAAATAACTGGAATTTGGTAATTCAGCTCTAGCCCTTATTTGCTCTCTTCCAGTGTCCCTGTCAGTAGGTTGCACATGACATATCTGTGCTGAGGAAGAGACCAAAACATCAGAATGATGAAGTACTGTGAAAATGGGTACTGTTAAAGTAGGTGTTGGAAGTCTGTTCTGAATATACTGAACCCAAAAGGTTGCAATTCATATTTATTTATTTATTTTTCTTTTTAATTCATGTAATGATGTAATTGAGCTTGTATTGTTTGGTGGGACAGAAGGACTGTGGGCAACTGTGGGAGGAAATTTATTTCCTGTAGAATCTGCAGTAGGTGAGGAAAAAGATATATAAGGCAAGGAGGCACAATGTAAAAAAGGAAATTTATGGTATCACTTCTCTATTTATATCAATGTATACACAGAGAAATATTTAAAATGTGTCTCTTGAACCTAAAGAAAAGTAATTAACTTTATCCTATGTCATGAGGAAAAAATATGTGTTGCCTGGTACATGCATGTGGGAAATGAGGTAATTATTGTGTGTATTCCAGCTCTACTAAATCACTAGTTTTGCAATTGTCACTAAGAGAACAGTCTTCAAAAGCCTGAAGTCAGAAGAGCAGGAACATTTTGATACCAAAATATTTTGAAAGGTGTTTGGAGGCTTACAAAAAGCAACCACCCTGAGATTCAGATTTAAGGCATCTGATTTCACGTGATTTAACTCAGAATTTGCAAATAACCTTTTAACTTTAGGAAATAGATAACCTCAGGTGAAAATTAAGCACATAGACTGCTAAGACATGTTTCAAAGTTTTAGAGGGACTAAATTGTCAGCAAGAGTGAAGTGCTGCAGTACCACCTGCACTGGGTTATGCTCAGGAGCACCTTCCCAGGTCATCCTGGGAGACAATCACTGGTATCTACTTCACAAATGCCCCAAACAATACAACTGTATTATTCTGAGGGCTCACTGGGACTAACCAGCTTCCTTTAGACAACAGTTCCAGGACTGAGAAGGTACAAATAAACCATCCGTCTAGTTACAGCTCTATACAATCAAACATACCTGCACTGAGAGCAGGTATTTACTGCTAGAGCCTGTTCTGGCACATGAACCTGTGTGAAGTGGTGTAGCCATGTACCAGGCAGCTCCATGGACCACATGAAGGTTCAGAGTTGTTTCCACCCCTGGCCAAACCAACTCAAAGTTGATGTCTGGTCTAACTGAAAAAGTCAGGGCTTTTGAACTAGGTGCGTAGGCTACCTGTGGAAAGAGAAAAGCATCTAAAGAGGAAGAGCATCTCACTATACTGAATCACAATATTAAAAAGAGAAAGAGACAAGAGAAAAGGAGAGTTATGATTGTGTACCAGTTCTCTGAGTCAAGAGTAATACAACTAATGAGTTGAATTTTAATATTCTCTTTCTTCTTTAGAGGGAACATAGCATAATTAGAGAATCTTTTTGCCCAGATTGTTGGTGTTAAAACAGAAACCTAGAAACAAAAATTTAAAGATCTAGAAAAAAAAAGTAAGTTCACTGAGTTTGCATAGTCTAAAGAAAACAAAACTGAGAAGAACATACCCATAAAGGCAAGAAGAGAGTTATCACTCTCCACACTCATTAGAGACAGAAAACAGACCACAGAATCACAGAATCAGACAGGTTGGGCAAGACCTTTGAGATCACCAAGTCCAATCTATGACTTAACACTTATATGATAGACCCTGTACAAGGGAAGCAAAAAATGGCACTAGGAAACTATTTTGCAATAGGCAGAACATTGAAAGGACAGCCTGCCTCGGGACTCCACAGTTTCCCCAGGCAAGATCTTTGCACTCAAGAGTGTTTTTCAGGTTTAGCACAGTTTTAGTTTACACTGTTCTCAGGTCTCTGCCATCCCTATGCTTTATAACTTATTTTCTTGCAGTTTCAGCTGGGTAGCATTTCCTTAACTTCTTTCCTTTTTCTATTGTCTTTCAATTTTCCTTCTAGTACTATTGTAATATCATTGTATTGCTGGGATAATTCAAGCCAATCAATTAAAAGTTCAACAAAGAGTGTCCTTTTTTTTAGTTATGTATTGGTTTATAAAACTTTTTTCTTTTCTTTTTTTTTTTAAGTTGGATGTAGTTGATTGGAAGGCTGGAGAACCTACCATGAGATAAGATTTTTTTGAGATCAGATAATTCTGTTTCAATGGAGACAGCCCAAAGGATTTAAGTTACTAACCTATGAAATTATTCTTTAAACGCTTCCAGGGATGAGGCATCCACAATTTCTCTGGGCAGCCTGTTCCATGCCTCACCACCCTCACATCAAAGAATTTCTTCCTAATATCTAATCTAAATCCTCTTTTGGTTTTAAGCCATTCCCTCTTGTCCTGTGACTACCTGCTCTTGTGAAAAGTCCCTTCCCAGCTCTCTTGTAGCCCCTGCAGGTCCTGAAAGGTTCTATGCTGTGTTCAGCCTGAATCCTTTTCTTCTCCAGGCTGAACAACTCCAGCTCTCAGCCTGTCTTCACAGGAGAGGTGCTCTGGGCAACCTGGTCTAGTGGAAGGTGTTTCTGTCCATGGCAGGAGGGTTGGAACTAGATAATCCTTAAGGTCTCTTCCAACTTAATGACATTCTATGAATCTGATGATCCTGTGTTACAAAGTGTTCTTTCACTTGACATTATTTGAATTCCAGGATAAACCTCAATTCACTGTTCCTGTTTCTTTGCACCAGTAGAGGTCTGTGTCCATGGAACAGGATATATGCTTTTAAAGAAAAAAAAAAAAGAATTCTGCTGAGTAACTTCATCCTGTATAATGATGCAATTCTAGAACATCTAAGAAATATGCCAGTACTACTTTATTAATAACATATAATGACAATTTTCTTAGGATCTCGCAGGAAAATACTTAACAAAATAGATTCTGCAAAATCTTCAGGTTCTGAGACTAAGAAAATGAAAGACTTGTCTCTTAGACAAGTAAGACTGATTGCAATACATATATGCTGTATCTTAGTAATTAAGCAACAAATTTTGTACCAGACTTAAACATTTATCTCCTATTGAAATTAAATAGGATTAGTTGATTAGGCATCCAAAAGCCTCATCCTCACTCATTTCATTCTATTTTTTTTCTGTCTATGAATCTCTTTCCCATCTTTTATCTAAAGCTAATATCCATGTGAGAAATGATGTAACTATACGAATAAAATGTAGCTACAGAAACAAATAAAGTGTACCTGTGGGGATATCATCTGAACAATTCATATTTATCAGTGTAGAGTTGTCATTGATGGAATTTGCAAAACAATGGAAAATCTGTGGCAAAGGAATGATTTCCTTCTAGAACACTTCAACATAGGCCTGGAAAAACCTATAGTAATGGACTCTTAGGGTGTGAGGTGCTATTATTGTAGAAAACCTATTAATTAATTTCAAAGACTCATCACTATCTTTAAATAAGTGAATAAAGTGAAAAAAAACACAAAACAAAACAAAACAAAACAAAATACTTAAAAGCATGTTTGATTTTAATTACATGAATATCCAGAATTTATTTTATGGTTATTCGGTTTCTTTATATTATGACTTCAGAAATAGTTGATATTTTATTGCTACTTCAATACACAACTTTTTGCAAATCTCAAATGTTAATGAAGAAATATAGCTGTTGAATTCTGCCCTATTCAGTCACTCCACAGGAGTGGAAATATCTTGATGAAAAATGCTGAAGTGCCCAGGACTGCTCTCACGGGAAAAGTTTTAGTTATTGCCCAGATAAAATTCACCTTGTCGCAGTCCGTAGTTCAAGGAAAATTACTTTGGTTACAGATTTCTTCTAGCTGTAAAATAACTTTGTGAATAGCAACAGAGACCTTTTCTACATGTTTTAAAAGTATTTCCTTACACTAGTCCACAAAAGTTCATCAACCAAGGATGGTGCCTTGGACTTATGGGGATAATTCAGTGTCCTTGCCTGCCAGAGCACATTTGAAAAGATCCTGAGCCAAGAGATGAAAATATGCTCCAAGTGATAGAACTTTTAAAAGAATCTTACCTAGTGAAATTACTGTCTCAGGGAAGTGTCTCTGACTTGTGAGATAAGCATCTTAAAATAAATCAGTGCAATTAATTTATGGCTATAAGTAATATCAAACATGTTACACCTCCCAATAACCAGCATTCAAAGTTTCACTTTGATACTTGATGCCTTCTTCATCTTATCCCTATAAAAGTAGTAAACTGCTTACACATTTTATTGATATTTCCATTTGTATCCCCAGGGAATGTTGTAGCTGTTCAGGGAGAACAGACTTGCACTAAAGAAAAATGTATAGAACAAAGCCATGATTTCCTTCAGTCACTTGCACATCCAAGGGAAGAATAATTTGTGGAAACATGGAGATGGAGGAGTAATGGATTCCTCTGTCAAAATGATGAGTGAAAGAAGGACGTAATTACCATTAATGCACTTCAATTATGGCTCAACGGTTTTTTAGCTGTATGTTCCCATTTAATTTTCACTTAAAACAAAACAGTTGCCACAGACCCGGAGCTAAAAACAGAAATCCCTTTCAGCTACTGGCAAATTAGCGACTAATGTTCTTATTATATAAGCAGAGGGAAGACTGGCTTCTTCCAGGCAAACACGGGAAGTGCTTGTTTGTTTCAGGCACTACTTCTTCTCCCCCAAAACTCACAGTTGAACTTTATTTCCAATGTTATAACCAGCTAAGCATGATAATACTTTTTTTCTGGTTCCTATTTGGCTTTCAAAGCCCTCACAGGATTTCTGTCATGGATCAGTGGCACCTTCCAGGAGGGAGTGAGGTCAGTGGATATCCTTGGTATACAGGAAGGCATGTTCTATTAGAAAAGGGAAATGTTTTCAAATCCCTCAGATCTTAAGCTACTAAAAATAAACTAATGAGCCTTAAATTAACTTTTTTTTTTCCCACAGCTTTTCAAAGCCTAAAGAAAAGTATTTATTATCTGGGAGTGACATGCAGGAAATTAGTCTTATAAGTCGTGATTAAATGATTATAGTTTCCAAATTTCTTAATTCTAATCTTAATATTAATCTGTTGTAGAGTGCATGTTTCAACTTCAGTGTTTTGGTTTTTTTTTTTTTAATTGGTTGTCATTTTATTATGTGAAATATTTATAGTAAAGGAGCTAAAAAATACATGGTGTAGGAATCACCTCGGTATCACTATTTGACTGTCTGCCTGGAAGAGTTTTGAACTGGTGTCTATATTCAGTGCTACCTCTCTACATCACTCCAATAACCAAAGTGAACTTGATAAATTTCCTGTATCTTTTAAATTCTCTAGAGTCAGAGATGGGTAACCAGCAAGGAGAATTTTGAGTAAGAGTGTGAATGGATGTGAATTTATTTGGTGAAATTCATCCTTATTGGGTCTCCACTGAAGCCAGTGGAGGCATTTCTAGGGCAGAAGCAACTTTGAGAGTGGGCTAACTCACAGCAGTCCCTCCGGACCATGTTTCGGGCTGAAGAGCAGGCCTAGGACAATGCTGGTGCCCTCACAAGAGCTGCATTAGCTCTGTCTGCTGCCTGTTAGGGCTGAGGGTGATGTAGGCTTGTCCATGTCTGGCCCACTCACACCAGACAGAGAACTTCTGGTAGAGTCTGAAGTAAACCAGCAAGGATGCCTTGTTTTGTGGCTTGCCTGCCCCAACAGACACTTTGGATGTGGCTCCTTGTTGCAGAGAGGATGAAAGAATTTGTGTTATGCCATGTCAGCTGGCTACAGAGACTGAGAGTGGGACCTTGCCCATTTTACTTAGTGCTATAAAGAACCTGAGCACAGCAGAGGTTAAAGACCATCAGACAGTTTTTCACATGCTCCCCTATGACAAATGTGCTGTAAAATCTCATTGGGGCCCTTTTCCTTGTTGAGTTACCCACAGAGAGTGCCACTGCAGCCAGGGCTGCTGCTGGCCTGAGCACTCAGAACTATGGGTTTACAAACAGGCCTTGTGTTCGTAAGTACCTCACAAGCACAAAATCCCACATGGGGTGATATTTGGGGCTGGCTGTTACCAGATTCTATATCTCAAAGCAGCCTGCCAGATCAAAAAGGAGTCAGAGACGTGAGTCACAGACAGAGGAGAACTGTACAGCAAGACCGTCTATCCTAGGGAAAAGTTACAAAGTTAAGCAAGTTGCAGATTACTACATCCAAAAGAAATGCTACTACTAGCTATAGCTACCAGCTACGAAGCTCACTATGTATTCAGGCAAGATTAGAAAAAAAATCAGAATTTTTACACTTGCAGAATTTACAGTTTCTTCCAGAGTTTAGATAGATCAGTGTGGATATGGCAGCCACAAGATGTCAGACAGCGTTTGGAACACCTGATAAATCTGGACCAAATCATGGTGGATAGCAACAGTTCATGCCTTGGGCTGAGGACCCAGCCCTCTTGAAAAGTCTTTGCCTTTAAAATGCAGTCACTAATGACAGTCTCATCACAGGGACATTCAAATGAAATAACTGCGAAACAGTGTCTGCAGAACTACATGTGCTGTCCTTTGAAATCATTTTAATTGCAAGCACAGAAGAGTTTGTATCTCTGAAATGCCAAAACATAGTTCTGAACCATTTGCAATGACTTGAGCTTGACAGAGTGGGTGAGGCAATCCCATTGTTTCCCTGTGGAGATTGGTCTTTCCTTTTCCCGCTTCCCCACAGAAGATATCCAAGTTTCTTCCTCCACCTGCAGAGCTCCTGGAGAAAACTGTCTATATTTCATACAAAGTTCAAACATACCATGTTTTCATCCTACAGTTTATTTACATTTCTTGATTACACTTCTTCTGGCTCATTTCCTTTGTTTCATTCTTGCCAGAAAACCTTGCTAGAGTGCTTGTCAGTTATTAATAAATTGCGTCAAACAGTAGCAAGTGTGGTTCAACAATTGGGCAAATATTAATGAATGACATTTTCATTGTTAGGAGAATTTTTGGCCTGTTTTCAGATCAAACACAAATTCCAACCCTTTATCATCTGATTTTGCTATATTGAGATTGTTAAGAAAAAAATAAAAAGAAAAGGAGGCTTAAAGAACATTCTCAGCAAAAGATGCAGGTATTACATCACTGAATGGATTTTAGAACTTTAAAAAAAATGAGATGAATTAGTTTTGTTTGGCTGTTGAATGATTCTTCATAAAGTTATGAATTATGAAATCAGAAAAAAAAAGTATAAGGCATTTTTAAATAGACTCTGTGAGAAACTTCAGACAAAATATATGAATGCTTAGTGAAGAAATTCTAGTGATGGGCATTCCACTGCTGCCATTAGTGAATTATTCCATCTAAGTAAAGTGTGTTCTTCTTTATTGTTAAAAAAATATTTCTACTCTGAATGGTCCCTGCATCAACTTCAAACCTCTGTGTTGTTTTTAGATTCTGTTTACAGGTCCTATTATCAGCTGGGTACCTCCCATGATTTGAAGACTCCAAGCAAGGCATCACTTAACCTTTGGAATATATAAAGATTTTTTACAATAATACATAGCTCCCAGACTCAGGTTTTCTTTTAATTCTACAGGGTTCATCAGCATCCATTTTGAACTCTAAGTTCAAGAGAACTGGAAGAAGCAGCCTTGCAGGTTTGCACAGACAGCAGACAGAGCAGAACCTCTCCAGTCCTGTACTGTACATCTAGGATTCCCTTTTGCCCATATTTTTTTCCTTCATCTGTCACAGCATGAAATATTTCTGCCTTTTATGAGAATAATATAACAAATTAAGGAAGCTGACCACTCTTCTGAGACTTAGGAGATTTTTTTTTTTTTTCTAAAACACTACGGTACTTATTTTTCTTTGCACAGGTAGGTTTTCTAAGGGTCCATCTCGCATCTCCAAAGAAAAGAAGGCAAAGAAGCAGAACATTTCTCATTGGTAATTTAATTGCTTTTAGAAGCTTTTACTGAAAGGCCTATAACCTTTTTCATATATTTAGCTGAGTCAAAGGCTCCTTTTTATTCTATCTCCATAGCCTTCATTTTCTCTGGAAGGTGTTATCCATTACTGATACACTGTGAACATGTTGGGTCTTAATTTACTCAGTGTATTCATAGTCTTGTTAAATCCACAGATACTATCCCTACTAGTAAGGAAGATTTCAAAGCTCCCTTTAAGTATGAAATTGTGCAGTTAGCAAATAAGGTCAGGCTGTCCCCAGCTCTTCTCAAGCAGGAGCTCTGGCTGTGTCTTTAGCACCAAGTTAAAGAGTTACGGGTGGGTTTGTGGACAGTGAAATGTGTTGTAGCCTGTCTAAGAACAATCAGAGGTTTTTCCTGGGCAGACTAGGCATGTTCTGAGAGTTAGAATAGGCCCAAAGGAGCTATGCAGTAGGTATGTCAGATCTCACAACAGTGTTTAAAAGGGCAGGAGGTGTTAATCCTATGGCCATAGACCATTCTGTGTCATTTGGCCTCAGGACCAGAGAATGGTACCAGACACTCAATTTCCTTGGCTAGATGTACTGTCAGCCCCTTTGAAGGCTGAACCTTTGTATTGTTTTAGCAGATTCTGAAATTCATAGACCTACTCAAGTGAGTATTCCTTAGCAATCGCTAAGTGTTCTCAATTGCCAGTGTTATGTCAGGAATGCATCTGAACATCTGAGACTGTCTGTGCTTTGGGCCCACTGACACAGCCTAAGTACACTTTTGAGTATTCTTTCAAGGAAAAACTTCTCAAATTACATTTCTAACTTTTTCAGTGTCAGCTATACACTTTGAAAAAAGACTGCTTACTGCCTTTTTGAGTAATCTATTAAACCTTCAAGTGCTCTTAAGTAGCATTAGCTGACAGCTCCAAATGCACTTTCTAGACCTGAACCAGATGACTTATTACAGTAGTATTTAGTTACAAAAATACTTTTCTGTGAATTAGCAAACTGTTTAGTTTGTGTAAGTAAAGTTTCCAAAGCCAACCTCTATAGCTGATCTTTGACTTCACCTATTCATAAGATGGAATAGGTGGCAATTTCACACGATGTTTTGGGGGAGGATAATAAAGTCTAGTAAATATTTTAAAGGACAGGTTGTTTCTTCAGATGCTTTTTGCAATCAATGGATTTAATCTAATGAATGAAGACCTTGTAGGCATAAACCCCAAAATCCCAGGTCTCCCTTTTCAAAGGGAGTGAATTTAAGAAAATGGGCCATGTCTTTTCCAAGGTGAGTGAAAACATTTTCTGTTACTAGTAATATCTACTAGGATCTCCTTAGGCCCTCACATTCTCAGCAATTTGGCTTTTAAAGCTGCTCAGGCAGTGTCTCTGAAAGCTGTGACTAATATAGGATCATCCTCCCTGACAACACATCAAGTCTGATGGAATTTAATATACTTGCAGGAGACACCATGTTTTTCAGGTAGGAGACATCCTATTTCCATCAAAATCTTTGTGGAAAGGAGGGAAACGTTGACATCCTGCCTAGCCCTACATTAAGAAACATTAAAGAGTAATTTCTCCTTTGTCCTCAGAAGTTCTTATATCCACAGAAAACTTTCACAGATGTCACAGAAAAGAGGTGGATCAGCAAGGCTGTGAAACAGCTACCCCTAATTTTTTGTACGATACAGCCCAACACTTACACAGATGTGTGCCTTGAGAGGGCACTTGTTTTCTTAAATATAGAACTGCCTGGTGTAGGACATTCACATCTGAGAAGATCATCTAGCCTCCCTTCTTAGTCCTTGGTAAGACACAGACATTAAATAATACATTTTAACACAGACCTCTTATTTCTAAATTAGAAATATGAATCACACCACATGCTTGTTTTTCTTAATAAGTGTCAAAATGCTGATTTTGAATATATATGGATAGGAGGAGGTGCAGGAGGTGCCTACAAATAGGTGAGATGAAATGGAACCCCACCATTTGCACAGAGATTGCAGAATCACTATTAGAACATTTTTCCCCCTCAAAAAACTCTTGAAGCAGTGATGGTATGCAGTTTTTACACAACTTGGAATATTGAGAATGCAATTGACCACATTTTCATCATAGTTTTGATCACAGTTCTTTCTGATAAATAGTTCCAAAACAAAAGAGTTTCCTGAATGCTGAAAATAATGAAGTTTAGGTTCTACTTATTTTATGTCACATGAAGTGATTTTGAAAGAACTGTACTAAAGATTTAGCGTGACTTTACCCTTGAGTAGAAATGGGAGAAATGAAATTAGTTCAAGGATAGGCAAGAAATGAGGGATGAAAAAGAACAGAGAATATTTTTCCTGACAGCAGGAAAAGCATCACCTGGAGTTCACACCTTGTTATATGCCTGAGGAAAGAAATCTTGACTCAGGAATAACAATTGTGATGTGTGATAAGGGACAAACTCAAAATGGAAATTTTCTTAGAGTTAAATCTTTCACCAACCACCGACTCCTTTCCCTCAAGGAATTAGTTAGATGTCTATCCAGGCACACATTTTCCTTATTTTTTATGGGAACTTTAGAATTTTTAGATCTTTTCTTAGCTGATAGGTTTGCTTCAAAATCACCTTCAAGTTTAAATTCTTAGGAGAATAATGTGAGATAAAGAAAAAAATAGACAAGCAAGGACACATAGCCCATGGTATTATCTAAGAGTTGTTACACAGGTAAACAAGTTTCAAATTCCTAAAGAAAAATGGGGAAAATATGTAGAATTTACTAATGTCTAAGAAATATAAGAAAAATATCTCAGAAATCCAAAGAAAAATAAAGTCTATACACGGGTGTGTTTTCAACGTTGTAGATTAAATACTACATAAATCCATGGCTTTTCTATAAGAGCATCTCATTGGTCTGGACTTTGCCATTGATTCCCAATGGGACAGATCAATCTAAAATCCAGGATCCAAATATTCAAGATCTTGGGAAAAGTTTCTGTCAGCTGCTCTTCTCATATCAATATTTTATAGCTATGGGACATCTTTCAAGATTACATTAGATTGCTCACTTTGTCCCATGTGTGGGGTCCATTGCACAGAAGGCCTTTGCTCTTTATGGGCTGAACAAGTCCAAGGCATTGCAGTCTTTTCTAGAACAGGGAGGGGATGTTCTCCCTTTTCCCTTCTTTTTCTGATTTCCCCTACAAAAAATAAGGAACGGAAGTCAAGCAAATTCTCAAAACTGTAATGAATATTGGTTTCTTCTAGAAACATGGGCCCAGTGAACTTTTTAATCCTTTCAAGGAGTTTCCCTTTAATTTTCCTTTATGTTACATTCCAGAACCCTTCACGAGTTTGCTAGGCTATAGCCTTTATCACTGAAAGGAAGGTTAAAGAAAAAAATCTTTTGCCTATTTTCAAAACAATCTATAGAAGGATAAATGCAGAAGTGAGTAGGTTCAACATGTATATATTCACTAAATATATTGCACAGTTAGAGCCTAACTTTTTTTTTTTTTTTGCCCACACTTATTTACAGATGTACAATGTCATTTAGAGCCATAGAATCCTGAAAACCCAGTTACTATAGTGCAAACATAGGAATGGAACTCTGAACAAGTATTCTTGGAGAGGAAAAAGCATAATAAATATTTAGATAAAAGTTCATGTCCACTGAGGATACAAAAGGAACAGAATAAACTACTTCCCTTTCCTTTCAGCTGGCCAAGAGAATCTTTTCTTTAAATGTGTCATTTTTCCTATGTGGGCCCATATTCCCTTTGTTTATCTTTTCTCACCTGATCATGTCCCAATTAAGTTAAATGAAGGGAAATGTTTGTGCTTCTTTAGCATTTACAGCCCTGCCTGGATTTATTACAATGGTATTGTAAGTAAATAAAAGTACTTTGCAATGAGATAGTAATTTAAAATATAAATCCGAAAAATCAAATGAAATCTGGTGCTTTATCCCATCAAATTAATTGTCATTGAACTGCTTTGGAAGGTAACTCTTTAATCACACTGATCAATGCTGCACTTCTATGCATGCTTTTGAGCACAATGCCATGACATTCCTTGTGTCATAGAGTTGCCAAAATGTCACCTGTTTTTGTTCCCCTGTGTGTATTCTGTCCAAACGCTGATGGACAGCTGTCTCAGACAGTGCTGTCAGCACAGCTACCACTGGTACTACTGGGGAGCCTCCTCAGTATATTCATCTGAAAGGAGTCAGATGGTAGAATTGCCGGGAATGTGTGTTTTGTAAGGTAACACTTTGTTTTGCAAACTTACCCAGATGGTCTCTGTAGATTGCAGTTTGTGAGCTTAGAGCTGAATCAACAGGATGTCCAGCTCCCTCACCTTCTCCTCTTGTTCTGTAGGAATAGCTGCTCATCCTACCCTAGGGAAATAAGTATGGACTAAGTTCTATAGGAAAAGCAGATGAAGGAAAGAAAAGACATATTTCCTCTCCTTGAAAAAATACCAAACCAAACCAAGCCAAAACAACAAAAGCAAAAACTCAACCCAAAACTGTAGCACTCATACAGGTTAGAAAGTATTTGAGTGTATTTGGCCCGTATGTAGCAGCAGAAAAACTGGAATGAAATTAAATATTACAGCAGTCTCATTTTCTCCTGTTTAAATCTCTGCACGAGCGCTTTAGGGTCATTATTCTCACACCGGTTAAATTAGGCACCTGTAAAGTTTCATTAGCAGAAATATTACCTTTAATTTAGCTTGGAAGAAAGTGATTTGTTATAATGTGTGCAAAGATAACAGTTTATTAATTGCCAATGCAGTGGCAAGCATACAAGAATGAAACTCCTGAGCTCTAAATGTGTGTCTAGTTCCTTTCCTGGGAGGTATTAACTCCTTTTTAGGATGAACATATTTTAAATTTTGCCATTTATCTGGTACCTGAAGTCAGAGGTAGTGGTGGTCATGCACAAGTCTTCCTCTTGGCTGTCTAAAGACTCAGGGATGTTCTAGGAACTCTTTTCCTGCTATGCAGATCTTCCATCCTTCAGGAGAAAAGAGAGGTGTCAAGATAAAAATTGTCTTCCAGCATCTTTTTCCATGGTGAGCCCTACAGAGCTTGATCTTGGAATAATTTTCTCTCATCCTCAGTTCTCTTGTTCTGTTTTAAAAGAGAGAGTAACTCAGTTTTTCCCCCTGCTTTTGTGACATGTATTTCTACCATAAATATGTGCCAGCATATATCTCCTTGGGTCACTGCAGTCTCCTTTCTGCTAAGAGGCATCCACCACTATTGCAGTAAAAGGTATTAAAAAATACTTTTTTTTGGTCTCAGTTATTTTTGGTATATGATAAACTTTCATTCTGATTATCCCTGATGCGCAACACAGGCACAATCCGAGTCAGTGTTACAAACTCAGAAATAGCAAAACAGGCTTATTTTTAAATACATTACTTCATTAGTGATTCCCAAAGATAAATACTGCTCCACCGTTCTAAAAGGCTTGGCTCAGATGAAGGCAGATGTAGACATTAAAAAGAAGCTTGTGCTATACACAGTACCAAGATTTAATTTCTGTTGACTTTTTCTTCCTCTCTGCTTAAGAAATTTGTGTTATTCTTTGCATGTTTTTCCCAAAAAGAAATGATTCAGATCTTCCTTCTTCTACAAAACAAAAACGGACAGTGTGAACCCACAGCCCAGCATGTGATCAGCCCAACAATAATAACGTAAAATATGCATGTGATGGAGCAAAACTGCTGATAAGAAAAATATTTTTAGTGTCTAGTTTGAAATTACGAAGTCAATCCTGTTTCCATTAAAGTCAGTATTGACACACCCATTATTAAAAAGAAGACTAAGTTGTGGTTTGATCACAATGGAAAGCCAAAAACACTAAGCTTGAAAGGCTATTTGTCCCTAGGGGAGAAGCCACAATGGCCTTTCTGGAAGTTAACAGGTGGAAGTTGTACGTTGTTAAATTCAAATGAAGACCATTTTACTTGCAGTGAGAAGAGTTAGAAGCCAGGACAGCTTCCAGGGGAAGAATTACATTCTGTAACTTTTGAAGTTTTTAGCCTGGGCTCGGATAGTATTCTCAATGCTGCGATTTAGCCAGGATAGTTAACTTGTGACCAAATTTGTGGTTTAAGTGGTCTCAAACTTATTACATGATGCTGAGGTATTTTGTGGTTTAGAAGGAAGATGAAATAGAAAGTATGTGGACTCCTCTGGTTCAGACAAGTTTCCTTCTTTCCTGTCTGTGGAAAGAAGGAAAGAGCCCATTCCTGCATTGCCTTCTGCTCCTCAGTCCTAGTCTCTGTTTTATGCGGGAGATAAAACCAGGAGAGATAAAGGTTCCTTTTGAAATTCATGCCTACGATTCAGCAAAGTGGAGATAAGAACCATCTGTGTTAACTACTACAGTAACACTTGAATATCGCTCTTTTGACCATGTACCAGGTGTTTATGCTTGTGTCACAGCACTGAGGGCAGGGTAGGCATTGTCTTTGCTGGCCCCCAGCTGCAGGCACAGCTGGCAGCCAGGGGGATTTGCTGATGTTGAGCCATTAGGGAGTTTCTATGCGCTGGCAGCTGAGGCATCTGGCGAGCAGAGAGCCCTGCCTGGAGGGCAGCGTATCCCGTACGTCTCACGTACCTATCTCAGATCCATCGGCAGCATCGTTCTCTCGAAGTGGCTGCTCCTCACCACTGATTGTAGGAGAAGCTTAAACAACCAGCTATGAAAAGCTGCCTAAGTTTCGAATTTTAAATTTCTAATGGCATGTGAGACATATCTTGCTGTGGGAATAATCTCTTTAAGTGCACATAGCTGATTCTGCCAAATGCTGGCTGTGCCTCCAAAGTCACGATAAGAGCAAAGGAAATCCTTAGGAAACAGTTTGGGATCTAAGGCTGTATTTAAACAAATAATATGAATACTCTCACTTAAGTAAAGATAACTATATGTGTGAGGAAGGAAGCCACACTTTTTTCCGTTGAACTCGTATTATCCCACCCCAGAGGATATTCTCAGAGGAATAAAAGAAATATAATTATATGATATACTACCACAAGCAAAATATTCCTTCTTGAGTCTATTAACAATCAATTTAAGCCACAAGAACAATATTGCTTTATCTTCATTATTATCTGTAGTGTATATGCAAATATAAATAATACAATGGATAATTAAATTATGGAGATATTTCTAAAAAATATAGATATTTCAGCAGTAGTATTTGTTTTGATTCCCTGGGGCAAACAATAAACTTCTTGCCTAAATGTTTCATTTAAAAAGTAAAAATTTGAAATTAATTTTGATGTTGTTTGCAGTTTTTCAAATTACAGTCTTCAGGTTATGTTTCCAAGTTTTACACATTCGAAAATCTATCTGCTCTGAGAGTTTTTGTCATAAAATAAAACCCTTTTACATAGTCTCAGTAATATAATCCTAGTCACTGTCATCTCTTTATTGAACACCGTCACATTTCCATTTTCTTCTTGTTCTTCTATTACTTTTTATAATACATGATTGGTTTCTTTTCTAACAAAATGTAATTTGAGTTTGCAAAAGTGTGTGAAGCCATTTCAGAAGTCATGTTAATACTTTCTTGTGTATTTCTATATTTTGAAACAGATTATTTTGTGATATTAACCACATACTTATGAACCTGCATCCTCTCAAAAGCCACAAAGCTTTTAAATACTTGCCAGAACAGAGAAAATCTTGTTGTTTTAGTTGTAATAGCTACTTCAGTCTGCAACAGATACATCGTGAGCATCAGCTTGCTAATTATTTCTTGGTTGTTACATGAGTTAGATTTTTCTGTGAGTTCTTCTCTAAGGTATGTTATTTGTTTAAATATTATATATTGATAAATGACTAGATCTCAGTTTCTTGAACACTGGAAAAGCTAGTTTTTTGCTAACTTTAAATTAACTTGGAATATTAATGTTATGTACCTGGAACTACTTCCAAAATTTGTCTAAATTAAACCAATTTTTTTTTTTTTTTTGGTTGATAATCCCCCTCTGGGTAAACAGCTAGAGAAAGAGCATTTTCCTAAAAAACAGGAGAAATATGTACACCTGTGTCTTTTTTGGAAAGGATTTGAGCCCTTATCTTCTGCCCCACTGAATGTTGATTCAGCCGCTTTGGCTGGGAGCTTCTCAGGTGAGCTCTCATTCCACCTTGGTTAGAATTCTTGTTCATAGAGCTGAAGATTTTTTGGACAAGAGCAGCTTTCATCCTTCACAGGAATTTGTACAAGCACCGACCTGTTTGTAGGAAGCCAGTCAGGCTGTGGAGTCATTATTATCTCTTTGATGCCTGGCACAATAATGTTTTGCTGTTCCATGCAAAAAGTAGCATGTCCAACAAAAGGAATTGAAGCTGTAGGACTGGTAGTTTGCACGATGGAAGGATAACACACACCCCAGCAAATGCTCTAACTGCAGAAATCCATTCCCTTTCCTTAATTTTTTTTCCCACAAATATTTCACTGGTTGTGAATTAAGTATTCTATATGACGTGAAAGAATGTGTGTTTAGTGTTTCCATTTTGTAAAAAAGAAATTTTAACACCTCTTTGGTTTAATCTGAATTTTTTCATTTTTGTTCAGAATAATTAAAAACATAAAAGTTGGGGTGTTTTTTTTTACAGCTGGGTTCACCTCAAAATATACTGCTTAGAGACTTGACCACTTATGCTCCCAATTCTTCTTTCATAGGTCTGACACACAAATTAAACAAGAAGCTTACTCTCTGAAATGTCAAAGGTTTGGGGTTTTTCCTTTGCTTCTGAAAACAACCACTGTTAAGTTTCTTCAAGCACAATTTTATTGCAAGTTGTCTAAGGGAAGTGATCCGCTTTGGAATAATTCACATGTGCACGCTCTCTTGGAGAATATTTTCAGAGCAGTGAGAAGATACCCTTACACAAGCAATGGGAACATCTCTTTGGTTTTAATAAGCCCTTCAGCTAACTGGTGGATTTCATATGATAAAGACTGTTCAGTTCACAGCATTCCAGATCAAGATTATAAAACCAAAATATGGTCAGGATCCAAACAGATGGGCACAACTAAAAGGCCTAAAACTTCAGCCTAAACTCTTCTTACTAAGATTCCTGAGTATTCAGTGTGATCAAGGAGAAAATTACTGCTTTTTAAAACCTCCAAAGAGCCTGTCCATGAGTTTAGCACTGCAGTGTAAGTTTGTATGTCAACGTGATGATTGTGATATGAAACCAACAACAGTGCTCTGTATTTGACCACATGAATTTTGTTGCTCCAGAAAACTGAGACATACCTTTTAAGGTACAGTTTGAGTGAGTTTGGCTCTGTTGTCCTTTGTTATGAGTGTTCAGAACAGGGATTCTGTTTGGTTATATACAAAAAAGGGAAATAATTATAACTACTCTCCTCTAAAAGAAAACAATTTTCCAAATGCTCACTAAAGAAATGATCAAATGATCCACTTGTTTTTCTTATATGTTTTAGAAAATTCTATTTTTCAAAAACTATGCTAGAAATATGTTGCAAAAAGATAGTTTCAGTCTGAAGGTTCTATTCCAGATTGCACTCACACAATCTGGTTTGAGCAGCCTACCTGACTTGCTCTATTATTAACAAATACAGGCTTTGGATAGGAGCTCTCAAACCCTAATATGCCCAGGAAACAAAAACATATTAATAACATTCTTCATTAATAATTTACATATTGGTGTATAAACTGTTTACAGTCCTTACATTTAGATGACGAACGTACACCAGATTTAGTATTGAAGAGATCATCAAAACTGCCTTCGATTTCAATTGGGTTGTCCTCTGTCTATTAAGTTGGATGTAAAGGAAAAGGCGAGGAGGCAAGGAGAGGACAGAAATGTTGGGCTGATGAATTACAGTTATCCTAATCTGAAAATAAAAAACCTCTTTCCCATCCATCTTGTCTGCCTTTCCTTTTTAACTACTGCAGCCATGTATAGTTTTTAAACAATTTAGGATCAGCAAATAATGCATACAGCATATCAGACAGCCATAGAAGTCACTGAAAGCAATTATGCTGACCTCCAAAACATTGTAATATATCCAGAATACTTAAGGGAAAGTACTGTTAAAGAAGGAGATTCAGTAAATATTTGTTATCATGGTAAAAAAGGGAAAGAGGAAAGGAAAAGAAAAAAAAGTGATTGTTGTACAGAGCTTGATGCTGGTTTTCTTTTACAAATAGTCCCACACAATAGAAATACTTCATGAAGCACTAGGATACTTCAACATCTGCTGACATTCAAATAGAGTAGAAGAGGAGAAGGCTCCTGCATGCATTATTCGTGCTGACCATTTAAAGCTTCAGACCAGGAGACATAAATATTTCAGTAAATGACAGGATCAGAGTAAAGAAAATCAACAGATCAAAGAGAGACCATATGGTCAAAGACACTCTTTTGTGTAAAGTTGTGTCATGGAGAGATATTTTAATGTGCAAGGAGGTGTTGAATGCTGTGCTTCAGGCAACAATATGATACAGAAGCTGTTTCTATTTATATGGAACTATTTCAGTGCCTCCAGGATCGGAATAGTCATCCTGGGTTACCAAGGGCTGCTGACCCGGAAATTTATGAAAGACATTTCTGTTTGGAGAGTCTTTTGGAGAGGTTGCTCAAATTAGTTGACATCTTTCTGAAACAAGCAGCAGTTGTGTGTGCAAGTTGGGAGAAAATGCCTCGTTTCAATCAATGCTTACTTTCTCATGGGAAGAAAGTGTGTGAACAGCTCAGAACGGCAGCAGAGCCTTTGCATCTGTGTCAGGGCAAACGAAAGCTGGCAGTCAGGTGGCTCCCCTTCTCACAAAAGGAACGATTTGAGTAAGGTAATTACTGTTTAATATTTCCACCAGGATGTTTGAAGGGAGCATTTAATTATCCTGCCAATATCAATTCAAATAAACATGAGGGATTTAGAGCTTTTTTTTTTTTTTTTGAGTTGCAGGCTTAAAAGGAATACCAAACATTCTGGGGCACTAAACCTCTTAGATCTCCTCTGCAATGTGGCGTAGTAACATGTCTCTATTGACATTTTGCCTTTTACATGAAGTGATGCCTCCCCTAGAGAACAGGCAGTGGTGTATCCTGCCTCCGCTCTCACCTTTGCATTACCAAAGAAGCAATATTTTCAGCAGAGAACGCTAGGAGAGTAGCTGAGTGCAAATTTTTTTTCAGCTAATGTACCTTTTGAGCAAAGCCATTGTTGAGAAATACTCTGAGCATTCTTCTCATGGGTCAAATAATGCTGCTAAATGCCATGGTGTCTAAGTGGTCAACTGAAAGTGGCCCTATGAGCACATTTTTGAAAAAAGTTAATATTTGTCTCCTTTGCACACGTAGTCACATATACAAACACACACATGGACGTAGAGATTGTAATTATTTCTAGTGAACAAACCCCAAACATATAGTGAATCTGTGACTGACATTTTTATATCTGCCCATATGTAAGATTTTTTTTTTAATATTTTTGTGTAAAGCCTTTTTTCTGTTCCTCTAACTGTCAAATCTTCAGGGTTCAGAAGGTTGCCCAACAAGGAATGTGTTACACAACCTGATCAGTTTATCCTTCTTAAATCAGCTAAAGCCTCCAGCAGAAGGTGTCTCATGAAACATCTCAACTCTAAAATGCAGACATCAGTTACAATCCAGTGAACACACATTGGGTGAACAAGCTCTGCAAGAAAATGTTTAGAATAGACTTGAGTCTGACAGACAAAAACAAAATAAGTCAATGCAGAAAAAGGTGCAGAGTGAGACTGTGTGAGTAGGTGATGAGGAAAACTGGCTGAGAGACACTTGGAAAAGGGTATTAACTCTTTCCAAGGAGTGGGCAATAGTGATTGAGGGTATGAGCTGCTGGGCACTATTTTACTTTTTATACCTGAAAACAAAAGAAAGGTTTGACATATAGCTTTAACTTCTTTTCATAATTGCAACAACTATCAAACATCTGATTTTTTTCTAAACTGCCCAGAACAAATAAATTAGGAATTTAATTTTTGTTACACTTAAAATGATTTAGGAAGTGCAGTAATCTAGGTCTTGATAGTAAAAATCAATATATGAAATCAATATACCAAAATTCATTGTGAGCCTTCCTCAGTCCCAGACTAAGCATGAACTCATCTAGAGCTAGTCTTTTAATTTAGTAATTTGTATTAAAATACTAACACCTCATAGTGCCTAAAAAAAAAAATAGAAATTAGAAGGATTAATATGTCATTGATATGTGACATCATTTGGGCTCTGACTTGCCAGATCTTTTTATGGAATAAAAATAATTTAAGCTAGGCACATTCAAAGGGACCTTGCCTAAGAGTTAATGGAGAGCTAAAAGAAAATTCCACCTCCTCCAGACATTAAGTGAATATGAAATTTGAGAGGATGGTTAATCTCAATGCAAGTGTGGAAAAAGTGGGATAAGGAGAGCAGAACAATGAAGATCAGGAAAATACTTGCAAATGGGACAATTCCAGCATCTTCTGCTGTTGTGTTTTCTTCTTCCTTATGTAAGGAAGTAGAACATGGATCTACATCTGCTGGTGCCCAAATACACCCTCCCTGGTATCAGCTCTCTGGCAGTCAGGTAAGCATTCAGGACTTTTTTCTAGTAATTGTGTAGCCTCAAGATGCCTTTTCGTTGTTCATTACAGTTTCATAAAAAAGAGATGCGAAAAATAAAAGACAACCAAGGGAAAATGCATTAAAGGAAATTCAAGGGAGTGGAGACATATGGAAAATTGTATGGCTTAGGCATGCCTCAAATCTGGGCACTCATTTAAATATGTTCCTCTGAATTTTTGCTTGGGTATATGGTTTAAGATGTGGTGTTCCATGAGTTGTCTGTATAGTTCTGTGAGAAGAAAGTTTTTTCATGCATCATATTGATGGGTCTTGCATGTCCTCATCATTTAAGATTTACTCAGCTCTCTAAACTTTTAAAATTAGTTTTATGCGTGTCTACCCACCTATTTACATATGTAGAATGAATGATAGATGATTTTGTTTATTGTGGAAAGTCACTGTAGGATTTATGTTAATTTCAAAAGTTTACAAGTAGCAGAAACTCATTATTAGTGAAGTGGAAGTTTGTGTATGGCAAGAATTCACTTGTGCATTGTCCTTGAAAACTCCCATTATGCGTGGGTTAATAGGAACCATAACCTTGAAATCATATACATTTTCCCATTTGAAAAGGGTATTTCTAACACCTTTTTAACTCTTTTATTACTGAGATAGCATACAATGTTGAAACTAAGTCTGTAATTTTTCTTGTTGTTGTTTTGTTCTTTATATGTGGCATGTGGTTTGAGTTTTAAAGCTTATTTCCTTTTGGTCTAATGAGCCTCTGAAAGTGATTAAATAGAAGAAAGACAGGTTAAACCAATGACATTTTATCAGAGGAAACAGTATCAAATCTAGTGCATGAAAAGCTTTCTGTAGGTTCCCAAGATTTCTTGCAATAAATACTTCCTTACAACTGGAGTAGTAATTTGAAACGTAAGTCATTAAATGTTTGTCAGACAGAGTTCAGACAAAATGCAAGCAATAATCAGAAAAAATGTTTGTATGTGCTATACTCAGTTATCTTTTTTACATCTGGCACCCCATTCTAGCTGCCTGCTCACGTTTTTATGCTGAATTTAATCAACCTTCTTCATGCATGGGGAAACACTACTTAAATTAAGCTCTCAAGATATAGTTTTGAAGAACCTCAGGAAATAAATGGATTCAGCTTAGTCAGGATACATCAGCATTAGATTCAGGATTAGGTCCACAGATTAAAATTATTTAACAATCAATTCCCATGTTATGGAGATGTAGAGATAATGGTGGGTGAGCAGCAAGAGCCTGAGTAAATCTGCCATTAGATGTTACTCAGCGTGCTGTCTGTGCCTGATACATCTTGGCATGTAAACAGTGGTTACTGGGGTTGAATGGGAAATTACTAAAGTGACACATAACATACATTTACCACTGTTTTGTACAGAGGCCTTGATCATCACCAGAGGACCTTCACATGGCTCTGCCAGAGGGTGGTTCAATGGAGGAGCTCCAGAGAGGCTGCAGAAGTGAAGGTCAGTGCAGTGGCATTGACCAGGATAACAGGCCATCCTCTTAACCACTCTGCTCCCTGGGTATTTTGAACTTATATTTCTGCCCTAGAGTTATGCCCATTGAGTGATTTTGGTGCATTTTTGCATATAGTAAAACCTATTATTCCCTAACACAAAGAGACGATAAAATAGTGAGAAATGTAGGTGGTAAGTAAAGTAGATAAACAAGCATCTGACATATAAAACATTATTTCCCCCACCCCCTACATCACCTTGAAAGTATCTTGCAATGAAGGTGTGAGCTTCCAAGACCTAGTAACAGTAAGTAACCTAGTTACTTCACAGTAACCTCTTTGGTGTCTCTCAGTGGGATGTATAGGTGAGTATCATCTCTCTGAATTAGAAACTCTGGGGAAAGGTGTGCAGCTGTACTGTCCTTGAGCTTTCTGGAGACCACCATGCTCTGGTTTAGAGATTGGCAGTAATGTTCACCTCATTTATCTTCACCATCTAATAGATAGACATTGGGTTTAAGAGGTCATTTGGAAGTTTTCAGTGGAGAAAGACAGATACCTCCTGTGAAAATTTCATCTTATTCCAAGAGAGCTGCCTAAAAGACAAGGCCTAAATTGCCCTTTACACGTCACTTTCTCTCTAATTCATGTCCAGAATACATTTCAATAATCTGTATTTTTCTTCACATGGCAAAAATTAAGGAAAATTTATCTCACCCTTGCTGACAAATTTCTCTTTATTTTTAATATTTCAGATAACATTTCTAAAGTTTTAAATTAAAATCAGCACAGATTAATATTCACTGTTTCATGTCAAGTATCATTTATACACAGTAATGTAACTTTTACAATTTTTTCTCTTAAATTATCCTATAATGATAAATATTTTTTTGCATAACTACAGCAAGTTGCATAAAATGAAAATCATGGCAAGTAAATCAATAATATAATAACCAAATAAGCACAGATTCTTGCACAATGCCAAGTAGAATGTTTGCCAAGAACATGGATATCAAGGTGTATTGCTTTCATGTGATTTTAATCCTCATTATATGTGTTTGCTCATTCACATTGGATCTGCCATTAGATATTACTATATACGAACACAGGAAAAGTTGTTTGAAATTAAAGAGACACAGGCCACTACAGAGGTGCAAGGCCCTGTTCCCCACCTGGAACTCAGATTGTCCTTTTTTTAATCAAAAATAGTAATATACTTTCTAAACTTGTATTCTTGTTAAAAATAAACACGAATCTTGTCTATAAAAATAAATCCCTTAGCACTAAATGTAATAAAGTAAATCTTATTTCTTGATTCTTTCTTCTAATTTGCTTGTTGTTTCTTTAATTTAAAATCATCTGAACATGAAATAGTTAATAAATCTTGCCATTTCCTTATGTCAAACACAAAATTAACTATATGATTGTAACCAAAAAAACACATGGCACTTAGCTGAATTCTCTCCTTCTCACAAAGATATGGTAGCATTCCAATCTAGGGTTTATCTACAACTTGAGTAAGACACTTGTTCTTCATCAACATTTCTCTGTGAACTAAGACATGCATAAAAGTATTGACAGTCACATGCCAGTAATGAAACCTGTGTGCTGCTGTTAACAAACTTGTCCTAATGCATTAAATTGTGGCTTTTATAATCCACACTAATTTTCAAAGTGTAATTCTTTCCCTTGTTAAATTAATTCTTTTAGCAGTTACATCTCTGGCTACAGAAAGAAAGAAAGAATCACCTTGAGGGGAAAATTGCCTCTAGGACAGATTAAATAAGGAAAAAAGATAAGAAAAAAAAATCAACCTTAAACCAGTGGTGACTCCACAAAATTATGTCAAGTGTCTGTTTGTTGGTAGTTGGACAAGGCAATGTAATTATAGATGATATGCTTTAGACGTGTGCCAAAAACAATCACAAAAAGCATTTGCAGATAAATATCAAAGAGTAAGTAAATCTAAAGTTAATTAGTAGGAGATTTGAAACAAACTGACTACATCTTATTTTAAGCTTTGATTAGACAACAGTTTAGAAACAATGAAAGGCAATCATTCATTTATGGGACACGTCAGAAGTCTGGACAGCTCATAGATCTAAAATATATTTGAAATCCAGGCTGAAGAAAGGGTTAAATTATTCAGAAAATTCAATAATAGCTAAGGATTATTAGGATTCTGGAGAGGCTGAAAGCCCTGAAGGTTATACAAAAAACTAAAATCCATATTTTAAGTATTGGGCAAAAAAGAGGAAAGTTTGTAGGCACCTTTTTCAAAGACTGCTGTTGAAGAAGTTTTTGTACCTTCCTCTGAGGCAACAGTGTATGCCACTGTCATCTGAAGAATGAATCAGGATAACCAAGATGAACTATTGGTCTACCAGAAGTGAATGCTTCTCCAATGATCTTTCTCAGGAGGACTGTAAGGGTTCGCCACGACTGGAGAAGCTGTAGTGCATTTCTAGCCTGTTGCTGAAGCTGTGCTTTTGTGAATAGAGAAGAGCAAAGCCTTTGTGGTTTGTGATGACACCCACAGACTCAGCAAATGAGGGTGAAATGTTGACCTGGACATGCTCAGGGCAGTCTGTGGGATAGCATTTATTGGCTCTAGTGCAGTTCTGATATCACACGTGGTGTTACTTGTTGTGTACACCTGCTAGCATGCATGCACACAGATATCCAGAACAGCCTTGCACAATTGCTATCTCAACAGTAAAAAAGTTGTAAAATTTCATGGCAGTATTATTTTATCTATTGAAATAAAATTCCCTACAGATAGCTCATAGGGGTTTGTCTACCCTTCACTCTCCCTCCCACTTGTAAGAGAAGACAAATTGTCCAAATATCTCCTGATCACATTCCACATACTTCTGTCAGCAGGAAAAGTAGGATTCAACAGAGAGCCTGGATACCCAGGGTGGTCAACCCCGCCATTTCCAGGATTCAGGGATGATGGAAAAGAATTCCCTGCTTGTCGTCTGGAGTGACCTTCCATCTGAGCTGTCGGGTTATCACAGATCCATCTGTAAACAAAGGATAGCAGGTTCCCTGGGCAGTGTCAGGATCACACTCAGTGTGACACTGTGTTTGGATGTTCAAAGAATCCCCCTCTCCTTGCTTTCTTTTCCAGGCTTAATAAAGGAACTGCTAAAACCTATGTAGCCTGATAAGATGACAAGACAGTCTTTTAGTGTTATTGATTGTATACAAGAGGTGGAATGATGAATTATTTCCTATAATGCGTCCTGAGTGGGTTTCATCTTTTTGAGAGATGTTCTTGAAATTCCTCATACGAATTCAGTTCTTAAACTTCCTGCTGGAAAGAAAAGGGTCTTCCTTAGGCCAAGGGGCTGGGGTAAGACAAATATCTTCTACCTGATAAGAGAAGAGGGAGAACTTTCAGAGTGCATGATCTGAGAGGGGTAAAGACATATAGCATATAAAATAAACTCTGGAATGCTATGCTGAGAATGCTGTCAAAATGAACCAGGGGGACAAATTGTGTGCCCCAAAGGCACTCCATGTATCATAAACTTCAACCTTTCACCACCTTCTTTTATGTGTGGTGACGCAGCTGATTGGCTGCAGATTTTTTCCTCACTACAGTGAAAGAAAGGTTTATTACTCAACAAAAGGAGTTCCTCTAGCAGGCCACAAGTATTAGTACCAATCATATGCCACTCTCATTCTGTGATTCTGTGTGACTCTGTATGCAGTCATGTGTAACACGCAGCACATTGAGTGTGTTAGCTGATGAAAGCTGCCTTTCCCATGCCTATTCCTTTATTTGTCGTATTCAGTCTTAGGTAAATGGCTTAGAACCCTAAGGTTCCTTATGAAGACACTATCTTCTGTACTTATTTTGTGTGATGTAAACTGAGCTTAAGGCTAGAACACAAACCTCAGGTTTTGCACCAAAACATTTGAGAATGGAATCCAAAGAGAATGTCAGTTTTATGGTGTCATTCCCTGCTCTTCAACTATCACCCAAAGATTGCTGCTAGTTTGACGGTTTTGAAAAGCATCAGATATCAATGTATGACCTTGCAGAGCTACAAATAATTCTACAATTCGCGTTTAAATAAATGTAAGGCTTGGAACTTGGAACAGTGTTGTTGGTGTAGGTGATTTCTGTGCAGGCATTGCAAAGGAAGAGGATTGTCTGTTTTCTTTTAAGGAAACTTGTGCTCTTGCCATTACTATCTCACTCATTCTGAAATCAGTTTTGAGCTTTCTAGTTTGACTGAAAACTTCTGAGGGTCAGATATGCTGCAAACAAAAACGATTAGATGTTGTCTCCTCCTTGTCTGTTGCTATGATTTTGGATAAGATTTTTTTATTATTCTCTCTTTAAAATAATTTTAAGGGAACTTTAACATGTTTGGAAGAGAGGAGCAGGAGAGACTGAAAAGTTATTGATAGGCCCAAAGAGCAGCAAGGAACCCAGGGAACAAGGAAGGCTGCAGATGGGTCCAACTTGAACTGTCTACAAAGCTTAGGCTCACTGAAAAGGTGTCAGAAATATATTTGGGAATATAGCTATAAAACATTTTTCTTTTGCTGGAAACAAGCACCAGCATTGCAAAAGTCAATTTTCTTGAGGGTTTCTTCTCTCCTATATCTACAGGTTATTTTTCCTAACAAAGCAATACACGGAAATCTTGGTACAAGTGTAGGATACCTTTACACAGTCAGAAAGAGACTCTCGGTTATGTCCAAAGGTGTCTTTAGGAAATATTTTGGTGGGTTGTGCCCACTAATATATTT
>WEKY01029229.1:22354-42143 GCA_013390045.1 Picathartes gymnocephalus | reverse complement strand
TATTAAAATATTAAAATATTTTTATTTTCTTTTCCTTTTGCAGTATAAATACAGGTAGTGTTTTAGGTAAAGTGGAGATTAAGAATTTGAAGAGATTTTCTGGATTATTTGACTTCCCTACTTGAGTCTCTGTTCTCCGGTATCCCACAAGGGTATCTCATACACAGGATGAATGGCAGTCCACCAAGCTGACCTTTGATTTTTTTCCTCTCTTCCCTTTTCCCTGGTTGATAGTTACCCAACTATACATGGCTATAGGTTGTACCAAGCAGCATCAGCTCTGGAGCAGTGCATTGCATTGCACAGCTGCCTTTCACACCTGGGGGCTTTGTCTGCCAAACACAATGTGTGAATATTGCATACAGATTTATCAGCCTTTCAGCTGGTACCTTGGACTTGCTGTGACTGGGAATAGCTCTCATGCATCTCCAAGTAACATGTTCAGGTTAGGAATACAGCACTGTTAATGAGGAACTATGGTATGCTTATAGTTAAATATGTAACATGCAAGTAGTGCTATTTTAGTAGTGATAATAATGGTGACGATATCTTGAATGATGCAGAAGAAGCACTGCTGTGGTGCAGGCTGGTTTTCCTACATGATATGAAAACAACTTTTTTTTACTGTACTGGGAATTTAAAGGTTTGAAATCTCTTATAAGATGCTTTATTTTATCACCATTTGATTAAAGCGTGATTTAGGTTTCTTGGTGTTCAGGTAACTTACAGTGTGGCAGTGATCTCTTGTGATTATAATGCACAATCTAAAAATTAGTACTACATAAGAGGATTACAATATGGAAAAAATAAATGTACTTTTCCAAGTGATAAGTTCTCACTGCATTGGAATGAGAAACTGAAAAGTGCTGCTTTATCAGTTTCTTTTCTGTGATATTTTCAATGATTTAAAAATATGCCAAGGCCCAGAGAGTTCACAACAGATTCTCTCTGTTCCAGACTTCACTATGGACTTTGGCAAACAGGTTTTACAGAATAAAGATAAGTCAAGTGCAGCCTTGGGTGCCAAGGGTGACTTAAGCGAAGTGAATTGATGTTATGCCCTCTGTTTTTCCTATATAACCATTCTTCCTCTTTTGCTTTCTTTATTTTCTGTATCTTTCTCTTCCCTAACACATACTTCTTTTCTGTTTTTCTTGCATTAATTCCCCCTTAGCTTACTTTTCCTATAGCTTCATTCTGCCATGTTATTTTTTTACAGGATTTCTTCCCATCAGTATCTTTTTAGCCCCTTTCTTGTTTGGATGTTGTTGTTTTAGCTCCATAAAGACAGAATTTTAAAAAGTGTTTTACTCCATGTTCTGCCATATTTTTTTTCAAGTTTTGAGTCTGACTCCAAGCCCCAAACCATGTGACTGGCCTGTAGTTTCCCAATCTTCCTCCCTTCCCTTTCTGAAGACATGTGAAGTTCGCAGTTTTTTTCAGCCATGGTGAATAATCTCTCTGCTTCAGCCTCCCGAACTATATGAATAAATTGATGGACCTCTAGCTGAAATGTTGCTGAATCACCCATCTATTCAGATGCAGAGTATTCTTGCTGGGTTCAGCCAGACTCATGTTAGAGCTGTAAGAAATAAAATGCAAGAAGGATGGTGACATAATTAAGAACAGGTTTCTTCTCATTATCCATATCTCCTCCAAGCTTGCACTGATTAACTGGTTTTACATGCAAGTTGAAATTGTGCATCTTCTACTTCTAAGTAAATTTAAATAAATAAAACTCTCAAAAATAATTTGAGATTATTTGATAAGGAGAAACATGAATGATGATTTGGAGCTACCACAGCAACACAGAAAGCACAGCAACTACTGACTATTTGTGCAAAGGACAGTGTGGTGGAATGGCTGTAAGGGAGGAAGTGATTACTCCTCTGTAAGACAGTTGAAAGCCTTCTCAACTTTTGGACGTCAGCAACTGTGGTTCTAATTCTCAGCCATGGCAAAGAGAGCAAGCAGCTTTTGTTGAGATATTGGCCCATTAGCCTCTAATTGTGGCTGTTGTTTCTAGTTCGATGGCATTAATCTAACTATTAATTTCTTGTGTATTAAATAGGGAAAATACAATTTTTTTTTCCAGATTAGTTGTAATTCCTGGTGCTTAGACACAGACTTGTGAAGGGCATTTGAAAACTATGAACTAAAAAACTAGCTAAAAATCCTCTTTATATCAGTCCAGACAAAAAGGATACTGTAGTTTCTCATAAGTAGCGTTTGTTGCATCACTTAAACTTGGGAACAGAACAAGAGAAGTATGCAGACATGTTGACATTTGGGAATAAAAGTAAGTACAATACTCAGATTTATGCTAAAACTCCATGCTCATTATCTTTATTTAAAAATATGTCATTAAACATATGCACTGTTACTATTCTAATTTGTTGCTTTGTTGGACAATATTATCTGTGTGACCATGGGATGGAATGAAAAAAACTGAACCAGGGGATTTTTCTAGATTAGAAGAATTTAAGTATTTTCTAGTTGAGAATATAGCTGGAAAATAATTTTTGTTTCCAGATTTCAGTATAGAATGCAAATAAGATACACAATTTAATACGAAAGCCCCTTCTCTGTGAGTGTGTGTGGATGTGTGTGGATGAACAGAAGTTTACCAGATAACAACAGCTGAAGAGTGGAAAGTATGTGCTGAGAGGCAACCTGTGAAAGTCTCCCAAGAAGCTATAAATGGTCCCATTAAATTCACCAGTAGTGATAAACCTCCCAAATCAGCCAACACCCCAAGAGGCCATGGCACACCATCAGCCAAGCATTGGGTAACTTGGGCATGTCTGAGAGGGCAAGATCTGCTATCTGCTGATGGGGACTATGGAGTCATACACGTGTCAGATGTCACAGACTCCGTGAGGGACTCTCCCAACACTACCTAGAAGCCACCAGTGAACATCCAGCCTTGTCCTTACAGCTGTTCTTCTCACTGCATGATTGTGAGCAAGCACCTGTGGAAACTGCAAGAGAACTGCAGTGAGGGAATTTCCTGTCCAAATAGTAACTGCTATTAACAACAGCTTCATATTGGCTCAGTTAACAGAAGGTTTTCTGAGAATTGCTTGGTTTGATTCATGTCTTCCACAGCTCAATTCCCAGTCAGAGAAAAGGGAGCTCACTACATATGCATAGGTGTCCTGGTTTTGGCTGGAATAGAGTTAATTTCTTCTCCGTGCCTGGCACACTCCTGTGTCTATGGGATTCAGTATTAGAATAATATTGATAACATAATGGATGTTTTTGTTGTTGTTGTTGTATAGTGCCTATCCTGAGTCAAGGACTTTTTAGTGTTTCATGTTTTGCCAGTGAGGAGGGACATGAGAAGCTGGTGGGGAGCACAGCCAGGACAGCTGAGCAAACTGGCCAAAGGCATATTCCACACCAGAGAATGTCATGCCCAGTGTGTAAACTGGGGGAGTTACCCAGAAGGAGAGCAGGGTCTGGCATTAATCAGTGGGTGGTGAGCAATTGTAATGTGCATCGCTTATTTTGCCTTGGTTTTATCTCCTTCCTCACCATCACTGTCATCATTATCTTCTTCTTCTTCTTCTTCTTCTTCTTCTTCTTCTTCTTCTTCTTTTTCTTCTTCTTCTCCTCCTTCCTTTAAATTATTAACCTGTTCTTATCAAAATGTTTTGATTCTTCTCCACATTCCACTGTGCTGTGGGAGGTTGAACCAGCAGTTTCTTGGTGCTTAGTTGCCAGCTGGGCTTAAACCATAACAGTTCCTTTTGCAATATGGGGCCAGAATGTTGAGATAGTGACAGCACTACTTCAGCTACTGAGATGAAGGTAACTCTATCCCAGCCAAAACCTGGACAACAGTGAAGCAATAGAGTAAACATTGTATGGTTTCTCATAGTGACACATTTGAAAATTTATTTTATTACTTTATCATTATAAGAATTATACTGAGCTGCTTCAGGAAGTGTTCCTCTTGAGGTTTATTGCCAGCATGTCAGGAAAACTACTTGATTACATTGTTAACAAGTTATTTAATGGCAAAGAAGAATTTTTAAAAGGCTTAAGAAGATTTAATATTTTAGATTTGCTACATTTTTAATCAGGATGCAAATACAGCAAAGTGGTTGGCATGAATGAAAGAAGACTACACCCACCTTAGCAGGCAGTTCAGTGCAACATGTTTTGTAGAGGGAAAGAGTTGGTGCCAAGGACCCAGCAGCTCTGTCACGTGCACTGGGAGTGACTCTTTTCTGGTCCTGCAGACTGATTACCTGTCAGTGGTTGGAGCACATCAGGTGAGCTTGTGAAGTTCAGCTCTTCATTTAGGCCTATACAGTGAAATGGAGCTTGTGTGCTCTCAGGTTATCCTGAGATCAGAAACAGAATAGTGTAACTGGAAATGACAGGAGATTTGATTCAGAAGGGCACTCCTGCTTCAGGCCATCACATTAAGGTAGACACACACAATGCTAATTAAGAAGCAATGGACCAAACGGACTAAAGAAACAGGGAACAGAGAATCAATACAATTCCTATTATATTATGTAATGTCTTTTTTATTATTATGTTTTTCTGCATTTACATTGCCATTCATTTCTAGTACAGGAATGTCTACATAAAGTTGAATGCAGCAGGGAAATAATATTTTCTTTGTAAAAATCCCTTTTTTCTTTTACTTTCTAGAATTTGATACCAGTACTTTTATAACCTCTGCTTAAATAAGATCACAGTACTTAGAAGTAAAAGGTCCAGTAAAGAAACACAATGGTCTTAAATGTCTTCTGATTACCAGTGATCTTAATAGAAGTGGAACAGATTGACTTCAAAATGAACTGGAGGCTTTGAGACTATAATTTCTGTAGTTTTTCTAGGTCCCCATAACTTCTCCCACTTTCTCTCACTTCCTTCCCCTATAGTTTGTTTGAGCCACTTGTGTCTACTGGAAAATTCCCTATAGGCTGTATTTATTTTCCAGAGGGAGTATAATAGGAAGCTGTTAGCAGCTGTTTGTACTTTTATGTTTTTCCTTTTCAGAGCTCCAAGGCTGCAATTTTTGATGGTGTTTTCTATGCTATCTTTGCCATGCAGTTGACTGAGCCCTACTGAGTACCAAAGGCACACGACTCTCCATGTGAGATTTGGGACTGTACATCTGAGCTGGGAGTATTCACTTGGGATCTTCAATGGAGCCATGGAAAAGCACAGTCCTGAAGCTTCTATTTGATAGGAATATGTTAGTCCTTTCAAAGCTTTTAATTTTGTATTTGTATAATGAATTTAAGGGAAGCAATATTTTTAAGGAATGTAATGCGTTTAAGGGAAGCAAAGGGAGATGTTAAGTGTTAGGGGTGTATTGACCAGGAAGACAAACACCTTCATGGTACTCCTGTCTCCCTCACCAGGAGCAGGTAACGTGCTCATTTCTGGAGCAGTCCCCACGTGCCAGGTGTAGCAGCCCAGAGGATTGCTTGCATTCGGGGCAGCAGCAGAGACGATGCAGTGCTGAGCAGCAATCAGGGACTGCTTCATGGTTGGACCCTTTCAATTTTCTCTTAATAAGCCCAGAAAATAGTTTTTGAATTTGTCAGACACCACCGAGCTGTAAAAAAGTTGTCAGCATGACAGGAGCCCTGTCAAATATGTCCAGATGGGCCCTCATGCCTGTACAGTTTGCCACACTCTCTTAAATTCTGCTGTTTTAATTAAAAATAAAATAAGATGTGGTACTTTGATCTGGGTTCATCCTAATATATATAAGTTCACCTCTGTTCTTAAATGCATGGCCAGGCAGTCTGTTGCCAAACAATTACAAAGAATGTCTGTAAATTGGATTCACTACACTATCTCCAGGGACGGCTACAATTGTCAGCTCTCTGTCAGCTAAATGAAAATAATGAAATGTAAGTTACAAACAGCAGGAAAATTGGGTGAGTCATTCTATTTATACATGTAATTACATCTAAAGGTCCAAGTGCCTTGAAATTAAAAGAAGATTGGTTCTGTCAGGTGCTTAACAAGGTTTTCTTGGAAAGGGTCTTCCTAGAGTAAGGGCTGTGGAAAGCATCTGTGTCAGCAAAGCACAAACAGCTTGACACTGTCTGCCAGGATTCAAGGGAGATGGTGCTGCAGTGCACATGTGCACATTGCTGTGACAGGCAGAGCCCTGTGACCCAGATGGAGAGTGACTGCCACGCCAGGCTCTGCCTCCCTCCAGCTCTGATAATGAGCATTAGCCAAAAGTTGACAAAAGGAGGTAGGAAACGCTGAGGACAAGTGGGATCTCCTCTTTTCTTTCTTTGAATCTCTTAGAAGGCCTTGGGGCTCTGGAAGCTTGGTATCAGGATGCATTGCATATTAATAATATATAAAGCACAATTAGCACACATGGTGCTTTGCAGGCTTGTAACTCATGCTTGGCTCCAAACTTCAGCACAGCGCTATGGGGGGATAGGGAAGAGCCACATCATAAATACAAAATAACACATTGATGCATTATTGAACAATTTAGTTCAGCAAGTCTTGTCAGTACAGATTTGAAGGAAAAAAAAAGAGGTTCCATGAGGCATTCATACAAATAAAGTAATGGGATTTTGAGATTATAATTTTTAAAGTAAAAGCTTATAGGATAAAGATTTTTTTTGACTATTGATGGAGAGACAACATCTGTGGCTGTACCATAAATTATAAAAATTATAAATTGACTCTTTGTCCTAGTTGCAGTGGGGATAGAGTTAATTTTCTTCCTAACAGCTGGTATAGTGCTGTTTGGATTTAGTATAAAAATAATGTTGATAACATGCTGATGTTTTACCTGCTGCTATTCAGTGTTTATACTAAGATAAGAACTTTTCAGCTTCTTGTGCCCTGACAGAGAGAAGGCTGGAGGGGCACAAGAAGGTGTGAGGGGACACAGTCAGGACAGCTAACCCCAAGAGACCAAGGGGATATTCCATAACATATGGCATCCACTGAGCAGTAAACTAGGGGGAAGGCTGGCCAGAGTCCACTGCTCAGGAACTAGCCGGTCAGTCACTGCTAAAAAGTTGCTTTGTGCATCACTTGTTTTGTGTGTTCGAATTCTTTTATCATTATTATTATTTTCTTCCTTTTCTGTTTTAGTAAACCCCCTTTATCTCACCCCACGGGTTTTCTCTCCTTTGTTGATCTGGTTCTCTCCCCCATGATGCTATGGGGCAGGTGGGGGGGATGAGTGAGTGGCTGTGTGATGCTGAGCTGCCAGCAGCGCTTAAACCTCAACACGCTTCCACGTGAAAGAGTGTAACATTGCATGACTCATGTTATGGGACTGGAACCTATTGCCTCACAAAAGTCCTATACAGATATATTATAATAGTAAGCATCACTGGGCTGATGTGACTTATTTTGTGTGTCCATTATAGTACAGTGATTTTATTAACATCCAGAGTACTTTAAAGCACTGCTAGTTGCCACTGTAATTTATGGTGCCTCTTAAGTATTCACTTACAAAAGCTGAGTATTGGATGTTCCTGTTCATATAACATGAATTTTTAATGCTTTTCAAATGGCTGAAAGTGAGCCCATGTGGTACTTTATTTTGGCAGTTTATATAATAGATTTAATAGATATATTGTGGAACATGCTTTTTATGTCCATTATTTGACTTAGGAGTATATATGTTACACTACAGATATAATTTTGTAGTACAATGTTGCTGTAAGAACTTGCTGAAGGACTCTCAAGACCACAGTTACCAATTATGGTCCTTAATTTTTTTTCTGTTGAAAAGATAAATAAGTAAATTCATTAGTAAAAAGTAACACAGTGACAGGTTGTCACATGAATATTTGTTCTGTTAATCAGATTTGATTTTTGCTAAAAAAAATCTAGCTGCTAAATGTCGATTTGAAATATGGATTGCTTCAGTGAGAGAGATAAATATATGTGTTTCTTTTCAGCAGCAAAATAAAATATAGACTGGCTGTCATTACTTGTGCACACTAGTAGCATATTTGTTCATGTTAATTTGTATATTCATCATTCTTTTATCTCATAGAGATTTTAAGCCAAACTCTCATTTCTTTGACTAGAATAATCTGCCAAGCAAAGCCCAGATTTTCATTACTTTGAATCCTTTTTTTCCCCCTGATAAATAGCATCACATTTGAATGGTTGCAGTATCTTTGCAAGGCTGAGTGGAGTTCCGCGTGTCCATTCACGTGGCAAGCTTCTGTGACCTTGCTTGGGTGGAGATGATCAGAGTCAAGAACATAACTCCCAAATATACTCGTAAATCCTGTCACAGATATTTAGGTTTCACTGATGCTTCAGAAATTTGTGTTATTTCTCTACAGGATACCCCAACTTAAACTTCATAAAAAAAAGCTCAATTTATCCGGCCTGAGTATGACTGGCATACTTGTAAAGAACCAAAAAAACCCCAAAAAACACCCCAACCCCCCACATTTCAAAAGCCGTAGGAACAGGCACCATGGACTAGTTCTCTTTGAATGTATCTTTTAGAACCAAATTCTTACCACCCCAGTCAAGGGCTGCACTTCTGGCTTTGGATAAAATAAAAGTGGTCAGCAAATTGAACTGTGTCAATGGAAGGAAGTATGTTTGAGTTTTTGATGGTGAAGCCTTAAATTTTCCTACTTCTGTGGCTCACACAAATTCTTTGGATTGGTCCTTAGAGAAAACTGGCCTGTATCTTGACAAATTATTGGTCTCTTCTGATAGGTGATATGCTTTTTTCAGGAATGTGAAATATGTTTGCTGATCTGTTGGGAGTCTCCATTGCACACTGGGTGCTCTCATTTTCATGTGTTTTAATTCTATTTACTTTTACTTTACTGTGTTTATGTAAGTTGTATTTTAATTTTATATTAAAAAGCTAAATATTGGGATAGAGCAGAACAGTTCTTGAAGTCCCTGAGTTTTACCATTTTATTGACAACAACAATGAGTGCATTAGGTAAAAGGTTTGTACAGATGTTTTTTTGCTTGGTATCCAAAAACCATTTATCTCCTCATCTAGCAGCCTTTTCCACTGCCTGACCTACTCATTTCTTCTGAGGAATGAGATGAAAATGAATCAGTCAGCACTTATATTGGGAGACTGTAGCAAGAGATTTACGTTAGAAACCATCTCAGGACTGACAGAAAGACACATTTGTCAGTCCAAGAATAGCACCTAGAGGGATCTTAGCTTCAGAATTAGATCAGGACTTGCTTTTATCATACTTTAAATCTTCCCGTCAGATTGTATCAGGCAGGCTGAGTGGCAACACAGGGGGGATCAAGATCTTGAAGGAGTATGTCTTTTATTTCTGCCCCTTTACTTTCTAGGCAGGTAGATATTTGCACCATTTGACAGTCCGAGCAAAGCCAAATTGTTACAGATTTGGACAGCAACATTTCACAATTACAAATGTTGAAGGCTTTCTGTTGAAAAATTGATCCACGTTTTTCTCTACAATCAACAGCTGCAGGGCTCCACTTAATACTCTACAGGATAAGTGTAGGTGTTTAACAGACTGCTTGCAGGTGAAAGGTTTTTACTTCAGCAACTTGTTGCACTTTTACATAAGTTACAAGCTTTTATATCATACTGGAATATTGCAGGAAACCTTCAAGATTCAAGTAACTTTTTTCCCACTGCACATCTCTGTCAGGGTATTCTGGCTAATGCTTGGCACTAAAAGACAGCACTTTCAAATCAACAACCTCTTTGTCAAGTGCAGTTTAAGGAAGGAATAGCCTGCTAACACATAGGGTTTCTTGATCTTATGCTAAATAGTTGGCCATGTGGCAATATACCAGATTTCTCTTTATAGATCTCTATTCCCCAGTGAATGGTGTGCCAGTGTGTTGCGACCTTCACATCAAAAATTTCAAAGGTAAAAGACCTTTGAAAACACTTTTGCAACAACCCAAATACTAACAGTACAGCTCACTTCTGTATATACAATTGCATTCAAACGAAGGAGGATCAAACCTGGCAGAAAACCCAACTCTGCAGGTTAGCTGTCAAAGGTTTTCTTCTCTTTCTCCCAGATAAGGACCTAAAAAGGTCTTCAGCAGATATTTAATCTGAGATCCAGCTGTTAGACGAGATCCACATTGCTGGCACTACTTTCACTAGGAAGAACTGGAATTTTTGACGAGTGCAGCACTATATGCTCACTTTCTCCTTGAGGATCTTGTCAAATTCAGATCAAATGCCCTTTGAGATTTGATAGGCTTGGTATTTAGTTCTTAAAATCTGGTAATTAATCAATATATCAGATTCTAATACTACTCCCAAAGCATTTCTGACTGGTTTTAGATTGCTTAGACCTTTGACTCTGCAACGTAGAAAAATCTGGTGGTGACCATATATTAAAGGAACTGAAATGATGACTGCCCAATAACTTAATCTCACTATAAACCATTGTCAGCCCATTGTGGAGGCAGTGTTACCTCCTTTCTCTCAGGGTGTGATTGGCCCTGTCTACATGCTGGAAAATTTGCTGTGTACAAACTCATGCTCTGATAATCACTGTTTGCTTTAAATATCATGGCAAATGCTACATTTTCTGGACTCTCTATAGGCAGTAGGTAATTTTGAGGTAATACAAAGTTTGGCATATATTGCTTTTCACTCTGTGTTGAAGGACACCAAGGCATAGAGATAACACTTAAGATAATATCCTGCTTACTGTGAATATAGAATTATGTGTATCTTTATGTGTTTATATAAATAATAGAATAATTAAAAGTTTATATAAATTGTTGGGTTCTGGCCCTATAGGTCTAAGAGAAGAGATAGCTGGATAACAAGTATTTGTGCTTATGTAGGAGAATGTGAAAAGCTAAAAAATGTTCACACAATACCAGTTGCCAGAAGACAAACAAATATGGGGAAAGTCACATAGGGGTCCTTCTAACAAAGCTTTACCTCATTAGCTACTGCCTTTTTCTGTCCCATGTTCACATACACAGTACCAGATTTGTGACAACTTTTATACTGGCTCAATCTATAATACAGGATTCTCCATTTTTTCAAAGTATGTAATTTGATCAACACATGGATAACAAAATTGTTGCTAGGTTACTTTGTAGTAAAGTCTCAGATACCATTGTGTAGCCTTTTTTCTAGTGAAAAAATTAATTGATTCTTTGGTTAATCAAGCCTTTTAATGGTTAGATCTACAAATACTTGAAGATTGCAGTATGTTTTGGTAGGCAATTGCTAGTTTAACATCTAAATGAAGATAAAATAGCAGAAATACCGTAACTATGAATGCGATTTCACCTCCACAGGTATTTTATATTAGTTATATCTCACTGTATTGTATGCAGTGTTTTTTCACACTGGAACAAGACAGTGGAAGAATTTTGGTAATTTCTGTGCATAAAGACATTTTCCCTTGCAGTTTGCAGCATAGACACTACAGCAGCCTATGAAGACGATACAAGCCCCCTGAAAGTGAAAATATTGTTTTCTAATGCATGTGAAGAAAAGAGTTTTCAGATGCTTATCCCATCCATTAACAAATTCCATGCTTTACCTGAGTCCTGTTTAGGGGTACTCCTAGCTCCACTAAAAGCAATTGCAAAATTGCCATTGGCTTCAAAGCAGATAGGGTATTAATCAGAATGTTCCTCAGGAGGGTGACTCTCTTGAAGTCCAGGTGTATTAGACCAAGAATATAACACAAAAGGATTAAAGAAATAACCTGTCACTTCAGCCAGGTCACAGGAGCTGTCCTATGTTCTGTCAGCTGGTAGTTAGTGAAGGTGTGTTTTAAGAATATGATCCTGATTCAGAGGCACTTCTGTTTCAAAGTTCTGTGCTAGAAACGTATTACCAGTATTACTTTGCTTCAGCTGCTGGGGATTTTATTTCACACATTAATTTCCCTTTCTGTGGTTATAATTTTCACAAAACAAAGTGAGTGTAGCTCTCTGTGCTTTGTTAGTTTGAGAGTACGTAGAAGCCCAAGGGTTATTAGCAGCTTTTGTGAGACACCCCCCACATACGCACGTGCACCCACACACATCTCAGGTAAGAGCTGGAGCTCAGTGGTTTGTTTTACATTTAGCAACCTCCTCTGTACTTTTTAAAGCTTGTGGTCTCCTGAGGCTGAGATGTCTAGATAGTTCTTGTGAAGTAATTGTCTTGTTTTGACAAATGCATTACACTCACCTACACGTCTTGGTAGTCTTCTGTCTAAACTTGTTCACAACTATATATACCTCTGGACACTGGATGGGAACAAATTCTAATACAAAGTTAAAAAGAAGACTCACAAGAGTTCTAAAATTGTTTGTACCCTACTTGGTTTTCTTACATTTTAATCCGTTCCTGAAGCATTATGTAGTTTTCTCTTAGGACTTATAACCATTAGAGTAGTTTAGTTATTCCTCTGTTCTGGAAACTCTCAGTGTACACATTTTCAAGGCTATCAGCTCATTCAAATGATTAGTGCACGGCATCCATCAATGACGAATCTAGACAAATAACTAGCAAGACTAAATAAACCTGGGCCGTACTGGATGACAGGCAGGAGAACTGGAGGATAACTGAATATGCTTTTGGATATCTATCTGTCCCTGGCATAATTAATTTCCTGGACTTATACAGTGTGACATACAGCTATTAAATTAATTTTTTGGTTTAGTGTTGGTAAAGTTTCTATGTTATTTTCTGATTCTCAGTATTTTCATGTAGGCCAAAACCACTGAAGAATAATGAAAGATTTTCTAATTTGTGTATCCAGCCAATGGTTATCTTGATATACATATTTCTTTTTATACATATGTGTAAATCTGGGCATTGAAAAGCATGTCTGGCACATCTACACTGGTCTTGATGGGTGGTAACTTCTCATCCTACTCTTTTGCTGCCCTGGCTCAAAAAATCACTGGCATTCAGGAACACAAGCAGGCAAAGAGCAGGGTGTGCACACACATAGAAGGTAGAAATTGGACTAAATGAGGAAATAGGATAGACTGCTGTGACCAAGCTTAGGGCTCAGGCAGACAAGTGAATGGACCAGAAGCCTGTTTACATGATTGACTGCTTTAATGCTCTTTGTCCACTTCTGTTCCTGCCTTATTAAGCCAGATCCTTCCCTTTCCCCACCTTTGGTCCTTCCTCTAAACATCCCATAGGAAGTCTTGCTCATTTCCACAATCCCCTTAAATGATCCCATAATAAGTTTTGAGCAAAATCTATATTCTCTTCCCCCACAAAGCACAATAAGTTCTACAATCCTTTGGGCAGCCATCCCTTAGCTTGCATGGCATGGCTTTGGAGAGAGAGCATGTATCAAGGCTTCCTGGGCTTTTCCTTATGCTTGTGCATGACCCAACCCAGCAAGTGCATAAGATGATCCTCGGTCATACATTTTGATTTAAGTATAAGAAGGGTAAGAGTAAGACTAAAGCTTTGGCTAAAACCAAGTTAGATGAAGCACCTGGGATGAATGAGAGTTTCAAGGTGACCTCTAATTTTGAATGCTTGATGTCAACTTGGGGCTTGTGTTCTGCAATACTGAGTAGTCAGAGATGTCCCTGGGCCAAAAAAGCCAGTGTAAGTCTGATGCAGAACAGGCTGTTATAAACACAACTTTATTTGTGTGTGTTTATTATTTTTAGAGTCCGTTGCTGACAAACTAGTCACATTTGCTATTATCTCTGCATCTGTATTACCTGTGGGTAGTTGTGCCAGTGAAATGAGTGAATTGAATTTAGCTTCAAATTCACCTCACCCATCAGAATGTGACCTGCAGTGTGCATAGCTAGGCTGACAAATTACACTGTCATATATTTCATTTTCTCAGTGTTTGGGGATTCCTTCAGTAACCCTTCCATAAGTGATACAATAGCCCTAGAAAAGCATGTAGCAAATCAGTTCTGACACACTGAAAATAAACTTAGGCTTAATAAAGACTCGTAGTTCAGCCTTGTTTTCAGATTGGGCAGGGGTTAGGCTATTTTGGTGCTACAAACAGTCTAGAAAAACTACAGCTGCTCTAAACTAGGATCCAGAAGTACTTGTAAATCAAGTGAAATGCTGGATGCAGGGCTGGCAGCAGGTCAACCTGTGTGGAGGGGGATGAACATCCTTCCTCTCTCCCCATGAGGCTGGGGCTGCTGGAGGCCACCCTGAGAGCACAGCTCCCAGTTCTCACTTCCTGAATTTGCTGTGTGGTCTCTGATAGCCAGAGCACTTCTTAACGGGGGTATATGGGGCCTCAACAAGAACTCAAAGGAACTTAAATCCAAAGCAGTCCATAGTTTTTTTTAAGCACTTATGGATTTTTTTTTCCCTGTATTTGAAAAGGGAGCTATACCCACGGGAATGCATTATTACTGTTATTATTTGCAGTTGGTATAATCCCTTTAAGTAGAACATGCATGCAGAGGAAGATTTGTCTAATGACAGCTCAGCCTCTCCTGCAGTCACCCTTGTCTCGGGTGGGTTATGAAGTTGTTTCAAACAGTGAGATGGATTCCAGTAGGTGTATTCTGGTCCCACTGAGTGCTGCCAATGAAGAGCCCTATAACTAGACAAGATTAGCAATCTTTAACCCCCAAAAGCTTTCACTGTGTAGTGTAAGCCTTCAATGTATGCACTGTAAATGCCTTGACTGCAGGGTCAAAGTAAAACCACATTATGTATCAAAATTACCCTGCAGATAATCTTTCCTTTAGTCATTTAAAGTCTAGGAGAACAAGTAGATTCCTTTTTTAACAAGCTGAAAAGGAACAAAGTTAGCAAAGTTAAAAGACAAATGCCTAATTTGAGAGCACAGAACATGAGTGGGAAAATATTACTGGGAATTCTTGTTAAGGATTCTGTAAAGTTGCATAAGAAAAAAATGAAATGTTTCATAATTAGACTGAAAGTGTCATCATGTTCTTGGTTTTCTGAAAGACATGAAAGGCACTTTAAACTTATTTCTGAATCATATAATAGATTATTCTACCCTTAGGTCAGGGAAACATTATGTGTCTTAGAAGAAAAAACTTCTGACACTCCTGTTGTGTTATGAAGTGCCTGCTTTGAAAAAGTGGATGAAGAGAGAGCACTTGCCCATTTTATCAGTGGTATCAACAGGTCCTGCTGTTCCTCTGTCAAGTCCCTCTTTGTAAATCTGCTAGAGTCCTAACAAAATCTAACTAAAGGGTTACATCTCTATTCAGTAAGGTCATGAGCTAGCTGCAGTCCTGAATGCATATTGGATGTGCAACAATGTACCACAATAAAAACTCCTCTCTGAAACTCAACTATTTACACTAGACCAGTGTAGGCAGCCCCTGTAGCTGGCCTGTGAGATGCAAAATAAGAAGAGTTATGTGTAGAAGAGAGTAAAAAATAGCACAGAATATACAGGTGTGCAGGATGTAAATTATTTTTTTTAAAGAAATAATGAAAGAGGTTTATAACATTCCATTGGTGTCTTTTTCTTTTGTTTTGTTGTTTATTTTTTCCTCATCCTGTTGAGGAAAGGGAGGGTTTGCAGGAATGGCACAGCTGTCTGCTACAGAAGCTAGATGAAGGACTCCCAGTTAAAGCCTGACACCTCCCGCAGCTGCCCTGCTCTTATTCCTTCTATTTGCAGAAAGTTCCAACAATGCCTTCAGAAAGATGGCAGGTGTCTCTGCTGCTGATTCCACTGCAAAATCCCCTGATTGAGGAATCTGTATTTTTCCAGTACCGAGGAAAAAAAGTGTCCCTCAAAGCCAAGAGAAGAAGAGCAAGATGTGTGCTGGCCAGAGTCCACAATGTACTATTCTTCTCCGGATTTTGTGGTTTTTTGTATTTTTTGTATTTTCTTTTTTATATAACAGTCCTTTTTTTTCCTGTCCTATTAACCTTGTCAGCAAAATAGCCTTTACTTGGATTTTTCTGATGCTGAGAGATTCTTATTTTTGAAGAGAGTATTATCTCAGTCAGCACCTTATCAAGTTGACTGTTACTGTACTATTTCTCCTTTGTGTACTTTAAACATCTGTTGTAAAAGAGTCCTTTTCTCTGTTAACTTTCTTGGTAGGTAAAATTGCTTTCTGCTAGTTGTTTTATATCATGTATACCACTACGAATTACATTTTGAGATCTACCATATTGTATATAATAATGATCTGAAAAAGAACTCATTTTTGTGGTAGAATTTTAGTTACTGATTTTATTGCTTTATTCTTAGTTTAGGTTCACGCTGATTTATCAAAAGATGCAATTTACAAAGTGAGATATTACCTTGTTCTTCCCATCAGCCCATCTCTGCTTACTCCTTCCTTCCTTTATTGCCACTCTCACTCACTCTCTTATAGATGCAGTTTTTAATTCATGTTTCTAACTCCTGCACTTTCTCCAGTGATCTATTCCTTTCCTTTTTTTTTGATTTTCTCTTTACATTCTCTTTCCCATATGATTTTTCCTCATTGCAATAAATGCTCCTAAGTTCACAAATGGGACAAAACAGGAGACAAAGACTCCTGATCCTGCCCTGTTTTCTTCAAAATGCTGTTGAAAAAATAATTTTCTTTGCCTCTTCCTTGGTCTGTGTACCACTGCTTGTATCTTTCTACATGCTTCTCTCTCCTACAACGTGTTCATTTCTGTTGTTATTCCAAGACCTTTCATAGGAGCCCCTCCTATCTCCCTCCTCAGAGATATGCTTTTTCCCATTCTGCCCCTTCTATTTCGTCAGAAGAATTCATCTGCAAAGCTGCCTCATTGCTTTCTTCAATTCTTCAATGAAAGAATAAAGTTCTTCTCCTCCTCCTGCAATTTGCTAATAGATGTGTTAGTCATCTCTTGATTCTTGCTGACATGCTGCCCAGTGCTGATTGACTCCCCATTTCTGGTGCTATTCCAGCAGCTTTTACTCCTTTCCTGTGCCTGGCCTCATGCTGATGGTTTATCAGCACACAGGAGTGCAGCAGACAGATGCCTAAGGAAGCTGAACCACCCTGGGTACCAGGAGAGGACAGTGCTGCTAATGCAGTGCTCTCCTCTCCTCGATTTCCCTCCTGCCAAGCTGACTCCCCTGGGAAGGAGGTTATGAGAGTGCTGCCCTTGGCACAGGTAGCTAGGCCAGTGCTTGGGTAAGTCTGGATGCACCCATCAGAGAGAGCGTTGCCCTCTGCTTTTAGGTCACGTGTTTTTGGGGAATGATATTTTATGCTATTATTTACTGATCACAGCATACCACTAGCCCAGGCATAAAAAAAAATTGCTTTCGTAAAGCAAACAATAATTACAAATGTCTCTCAAGAGGCTAGAATATTCTTGTTCCTAACTTGAATTTTAAGTATTTTAATTGAAGGCTTAATTATTTTGATTTTATCAATATACTTTTTTTTTTCTTGTCAAAGGGATTTTTTAAAATCAAATTTAAGGGTCTGAAGACATGTTGTTTGTAATAATTTGTCATTATTGCTAGAGGTTTAAACTGTATTGTACGTCTAAGGAGGTTAATCACTGTCCATATGATAGGAAAACAGATATAAAATCCTTATTGGAAGATTCTGTCCCAAAGAACTTATTATTGTTTAAACTAATTCCAAGGAGCAGCAGCCTGTCTGTTCTTTTCTTGGAGAGGTCTTTGACTGAAGAAAGAAAAAAATCTCACTCTGTTAGTAGCTGAGCCCATGAGCAAAGTGAAGTGGCTGTTTTGCCTCAGACCTCTTTCAGTTCAGTGTAACTAATGCGGATACTGCCATTGTAATACATTTCTGTCTTACCCAAATAAACACCAGTTCTATAGTTGTTTTTCCACAGATCAGCAAGGTTTTTGTTGCTCTTTACTTGAAAAGATTTAAAACACCTGTAGCCCAGGCTGGACTAAAGGGGATCCCACATATTTAATTCCTTGAAAAGTGCGCAAGTATGTGGATCTCAAATGAAGTACTCAAAATAATTTTAAGAATACTTTTTTTCATTTTTGAAGAAGATGTTAATGTTAGCAGTATCCTTCCCTTATACTATCTGCAAAGGAGGAAGAAAGTAAAAATATTTTCTTTATGTCTCATCACTCAATACAGAGGCCTGTAACTTATGAGAATTTTTTTCTAATCCTGACAGTTTTGAAGTATAAAAAAAGGCTGTACCAGCATAAGTACTTAAGGTGTTGAAAGTTGATTTTGCTTATTTCTACACATCATTTCCAAGCTGAAAACTTTTAAGAGATAAAAAAAAACTGGGATATTTTTAAAAAAATATCACTGAGTTTTTTGGTTGGTAATGGAGGAAGTTTAGAAGAGATGAGAAGAATCATGGCATTGCTCTTCACTTCAAACTGAAAAGCATGTCAGCCTTGAGGCAGATTACCCAACCATAATGCCACCTTTGTGCTGTTTCCTAGGGTTTCTCACTGCTCTCTTACACCATGCTCTCCTCTGAACTGTCTGTGAGACACGTACACAATCCCACGTGGCCGTTTCCATTCCTCACTGAGAACCTGATTGTTCTTGTTGACATCTCAGGGCCTCTCCTGGATCCTGCAGCTTCACCTGAATTGTGCAGTGCTGATACATCCAGGCTGGAGAATCTGTTCTCTCCATATCTCACACTCTCCTCTCAGGTCCAAAATCATCCCCTCTGACATGTAGAGCTGAAGAAGGACTTCCCACAGAATCACAGACTCACAGCAGATGTCCAAAATAAAAAATTTATGTCCTAAACCACAGGGTCCCTTTTTCTCTGTCATTTTCCATGACAAGTTTCAGAGCTCTGTGCATCCATAAGCACTCATGTACCTGCAAACACACCTTCTCATGGCAGGGTTAAAAGGGAACTGATGCAGTGTTACTCCCTGCCCCCTTATTTGGCCTTCCCAAAATTTGGCCTTCCTCTGCTGCATTGGAAAAACAGAGCAGATTTAGAAGAGAGTTAGGATGCAGGTGCTCATAGTGGGCAAGGTGATGAGCAAACCTTACTCCTTTTCCTGAGAAGAAAAAGACAGAAAATCAAATTACAGACCTGATTCAAAATTTCCCCTTGAGTAGTGTGACAGCACTTCTTGGATGGAAGAAAGGAACAGATAAATAACAAATACAGTTTATATTAAGATACGCAGAGGGAGAATATCCTTTTGTTAAGTACATGGCGCATTTTTCCTTAGGTGGACTTTGCAACAACCCTCCAGTATGCAATTCAAATATTATTAGCTTATATGCACTATTTCAAATGGTACCTAGGAGCAGTTTTGCTAAATACTAATGCAACTTTAAAAATAATTTATAAAACTTTTTGCATGCATAATGAAAGATAACTGTTTTGAAATTCCTAATTTCTTGTAGTCTGCCTGTGTGTTTACACAGAAAACCAAATTATTTCTGCTGCACACTTGATACAGATATAAATCTAATGTACTCTGTGAATTTTGAAAGTCATCAAGACATTCAGGGTTTGAAAGTAGAATGGTAGATCCTCATCTTTTTTTTATAATATGGGACTGATAAAGCACTAACATACAAGTTACACATTCAGCACAGAGTAGCCTTTACTAAAAGAAACATATCCAATCTTTTCTTAAACTACAATTCTTTAATACTGCTTGTAATTTCATGATAGCATTTTCTAGTCAAAGTGGCAAAATCAAGCTAAGGCCATTTGCAGAAATCATATACATTAGAACTAATAGGTACCACTGTATTAAACACCTTATTTTTTATTTTTAATTCTGCAGTGGTTTGATATTATTTAGATATTCCAGATAGCTCTGAAGATCCTTCTGCAAGTCATTTAGAGGCCATCTTTTCACTTTCTGTATTTTTGTGTTTCCAAGAAACCGAAAAGGTTAAGAGTTTTGTATGGACCCTCTTT
>WEKY01029229.1:352-22327 GCA_013390045.1 Picathartes gymnocephalus | reverse complement strand
TTTTGGTGCTATTGTTGTTTCTGCAGCTGCCTCATTCACCTGTTGTATAAAGCCTGTTAACACCATAAACAGTTCCCAGGTATCTTACATTCAGCCAGCTGAGAGTGGATGACTCTTCAGACACAAGGAGCCACATACAAGACTGATGTATGAGAACATGTGCCTCCAAGGAAAGCGTTTTATGACACGGCCTTGTGGCACTTGTTGCCGTCTTCCTTGCTCCATGTAAAGTCTCTTCTTCACTTGTCCTGGGCAGAGCGAAGATTCCCTTTTTTCCTGACTGAGTAATGAGGAAAATAATGGAAACTAACAGCTACATCTAGCAGCTGTGGTCTATGGAGGGCTATAGCTCTACAGAAAAAAATACATATAAACAGTATTTTAAAAATGTTGAATCTTGGGTTATGATAATCTTGGTTGAACTCTGAGTGCAGGATTTACATAAAGGTCAGCTAGGAAAACAAGGAAGGAACATTGCCTGGTATTCATACTCTTACCCTGACATACAGAGAGCAGGGCACTTGGACTTGCTGTGTTTCAAGGAGAAAGATCATATTTTTAGTAGGAAACTTTACTGCACCTTCTGTGCTGCTCTATCTGTGCTAGAAAAATCCAATGAATAACAGAGAGACATGCACACAAAATTACACAAAATAACTGATAACGCAGCCATGGTATGGATCTTCATCCTAGATCCACAGCATCATACTCCTTTCCCAGTTTTTTTCTTTCAGCAAAAAAGTTCTTTTTAACCAGCCTCTTTAACTCTAGAAGTGGATTATTTTTCCTCTAATTTCCCAACACAGGACTGGGACTAAAAGGTATGATCTCCTTTTTAGGACATCATGGCATCATCTTGAGAAGGTTTCTCTGCAATAGTTTGATGTCAGTTTTATCAAACTTTCTGTCCATAGAAATAAACAAAGCACATGGTTTTCTGATTTTCTTTTAACGGATACCAGTGTATTTTTGGTTAAATGGTCAGAAAAACCCAGCCTAATTCTTCCAGTGATTTCTTGAATGTTCCCCATTAAGTCTGACATATTTCAGTGGATACATTCCTTTCTAGTATCTCCCCTAATCATTACATGAATTGCATGGTCCACATAGACACAATGCTCAGGTATTGATGAACCATGACGGTTACAGAAGAGTAACAAGAAAGAGCAAAAGAGAGAATAATCTTAATTAGACCCTGCGTTGCTAGGGATGAAATACACACAGAAGCAGTGTGTGCTGTGTCATTTCCAATAAACAAAACCACGTGCAAGGTCCATTTCAACACACTTAACATGCAAACAAATAATGGAACATATGAAAGCAAATTTACATGAAACCAGTGGGATTTTCTACTGTTTCTTAAAAACATGTATAATATATTAGATAGATATATACAGTAAGTTGTTTTAAAGCTAGACATGAGAGAAGACTGGATTTGCTTTTGAAAATAATTGTTTCTTGGAGGAACTAAAGCATGAATAGATTTAGTTGAAAATTAAGAGAAACATCCCAGAATATAGATAACTGAAATACCATTAATTTTCCACTAATTGGAAAAACCAGTTAGCTATCTTTCCACTTGATATTTATTATAACATGATTTCTTTGTAGAAACAGGATGAAATATTCCATTGAAGTGCAGCTCTTACTTAGCATCAGTGTGCTTGCAGAAGAATGGAATCATTTGTAGTAGAAGAGATGCCTCTTGGGTCATCTCAATCCATCAGCCTGAATCATTGGTGGATGGATTTCATTATTCTTAAAATAGATCAGAATATCTTTGGTGATGGAAATGCTGTAACCTTCACTGGAAGGTTGTTTCATTATGTCACTGTTCCTCTGGTTATAATTTTTCCCTGCTACATTTTAATCTAGTTATTAGCATTTATTGATCAACCTCATTGACTAATGACAGTAATTGATCCTTATTCTCTCTATAGTGTTCTGATAAGTATTTGTACATTTTTTGTTTCCCTTCAAATTACTTCTCCTTAGTTTTGCCTGATCATTTCTTTAAATCTGTCTCACATATCTCATTATTCATCTTTTCTCATATGCATTTGTATACCCTTTTAATCTCTACCTTTTTGGTGGGCTTTTTAAATTAAAATGGAAGAATTCTGATGGAGTCTGCAATACTATGGAATTCAGTAACACTTCACAAATAATTTTGTCTGGATATATAGTGGTTATATTTAATAAAAACCGGTCAGTGAAGATGATTGGAGACACTGCTGGGAGTCATCAAACAAGACAATTCTATAGTCCTGTATGGGACAGGTAATTACATTAATAATTTTATCAAGAATCATCTAAAACCGACATATATTTCTTGTGCTTTTTCCTCCTACTGAAAAGCTGCTTCATCATTTCTGAAAAAGAAAAGCTTTTAAAATTTCCTCTCCTTCTTACTTCATGTTTTTTTGTTCTCCTGCCAGCATTACTCCATATTTTAAACGTCTTTTTCCTTCCCACTCTTCTCATCCATCCATCTATCCATCCATCCATCCATCCATCCATCCATCCATCCATCCATGCATCCATCCCTTCCAAATCCCCTCCTGTTTATCTCCCACATACACATACAGAAAAAAAAATAAAAATCCATGTCCTGGTTTTAAATGTCACTTTTGCTGAGGCCTTTCAGGCTTTTATTGCAAACCGGTCTGCCAATTCACCTGGTCATCCTAGCAGCCCTCCTTTGTGTGTATTGCAACGAATTCAATTTCCCTTGAGTACAGGCAATGAAGGCTATGTTCCCCATTCCTGATGAGACTGATCTGGTTCTTGCGAAATGGTAATAATAAGTTTCTCTCCTGGTAGAAAGGCCTCACTTAATGCTTCTTGGGATCATTGTTTTGCTTTCATGGCCCCTCTGTAGTGAGGGCTCACTGTAACCCTGGCTTTGGCTGGTGCAGGTCTTTCATCTCCTCTGCTGTAGAATAAGCTTCTCCTTTGTCATGGTGCATGACCTTCTTCTGTGTGCAGTTGAATTCCACTTCACTCCATGTATTCCACCTCATTCCATGTATTCCAGTCCTGAAGATGTGTTCACATTTCAGGCACAAGGTTGTGAATTAGATGGCAGGGGACTGGAGCCTGGTATCTGCTTGCAAAACAGATGAGTAATTTTGAGTTTTCTTGTCTTCTTGTGGAAGTGCACCCTATAGCAACAGCTGTGTGGGCGTGGTAGGTTGGCCTTGGCTGGCTGTCAGGTGCCCCCCAAGCTGTTCTCTCTCCCTCCTCAGCAAGACGGGGGGGAAATATGGGATGAGAAATCTTGTTGGTTAAGGACAGGACGATTGCTCAGCAATTATCATCATGGGCAAAACAGACTCAACTTGGGGAAGATTAATTTATTGCCTGTTAAAAATAGAGATAGTGAGAAACAGGAACAAAACTGAAACTACCCTCTCCCCACTCCCTTTCTTCCCAGGCTGAATTTCACTCTCAACTCCTCAATCTCCTTCCTCCCTGCTGAGCACTGCAGGAGGATGGGAATGGGGGGACTGGTCAGTTCATATCACCACATCTGCCACGCCTGCCTTCCTTCTCACTCTCTTCCCCATTCCAGCATGAGGTCCCACCCATGATATGTGATCCTTCATGAACTTCTGCAATGTGGCTCTGTCTTGGAGGCTGCAGTTTTCAAAAGCTGCTCCCTAAGTCCTTCATGGGCTACATGGATTGCCAAAAATACTGATCCTGCGTGGGCTCCTCTCCAGAGGCCACAGCTCCTGCCAAGGGCCTGCTCCAGTGTGGGGTCTCCACAGGCTGCATCCTTGTGGACCTCCATGGGCTATGGGGAAGACATCCTGCCTCACCATGGGCTGCACCACGGGCTGCAGAGGAATATCTGCTCCAGTGCCTGCAGCACCTCCTCCCCCTTTTTTTGCAGTGACCTTGGTGTCTGCAGAGATGTTTCTCTTACTTTTTTTCTTGTTCCTATCTCCCATAGATGCTGTACAGTGTATTTTACCCTCTGTTATGGATGCTATTGACAAGATGCCACCAGTGCCAGTGATGGGCTTCGCTATGGGCAGCAGTGAGCTTATTTTGGAGACAGCTGGAACTGGCTCTGCTCAATACAGGGGCAGCTTCTGGTGACTTCTCACAAAGGCCACCTCTGAAGCCCTGCTTCAAAAACCTAACCATGTTCACAAAACACAGTAGGGAATGCTCCTGTCTCTTGCAGAAAATCTGTCAGAGGCTTTGGGTGGAAGTGCCCTAAGCAAACAGCCTTTTTTCCTCCTCCAGTTCCCATGACTTGGATACAAGCTGGCTTCAGCAATCTCCACAGCATGAGCTCAGTCTCAGCCTGATACATGCAGGCCACAGCAGCTCTGCTGAGCAGCCTGAACACCCTTGGCTGGGCTTTCTGGGCTCTGAGAGTTTATGTCAATGAAGCACAAATATCTTTGTAAGGAGAATCAGCGATTCTGCACTGACTGTGGTTTATGGTCAGAGGCACAAAGATGTGAAAACTTGTGTGTCATGTTGCCCTTGTTGCTTTCTGGGGGAGAGAGTGAGGACAACTGATGAACGAGGGGTTTCCCACACCCTTTTCTGGAATGCTGAATGCCCCTCCCCTTGTCCTGGGTTTTGTTCTGATCCTGGTACTTGGTGGGCTGCCCTGTGTGGGAGGGGGCCGTGGACTGCTCTGGGCCTGTCACAGATGTTTACAGATGTCTTCAAAGTGGTGAGAAAAGCCGGTGCCCACCAAAACTAAAGGCAGGCAGGAAGCCTGAGGCAGCTCTGTGTGGACATGCTTAGGAAAGGGTGTTTGTCCCTTGGGCAGGAGACCCCAGAGGGCACCTGTGAAGAGGCACAGCAGAAGATGTAAAAGGACACATGTGAGGGCACATGGGAGAAGGCATAAGAAGGAGATGTGAGAGGAGACACAGGAGGATACACAAAACAGAGGGACATGTGAGGAGGACTGTGAGGAGACACTTTTGGAGAGACAAAACACTAGACAAAAGGAAAGGGACAATACTGAGGTCATGGCTGCAGAGCATTCATGGAAGGAGGAGAAGACTGAGTCTGTGGGCAGCCCATGCTGGGACAAAAACACCTCTGAGGGACTGTGATGACTGGGTGACACATGCTGGAGCTGAAAGCAGTAACATGTGAGGAGGAGGGGAGGAAAAAGGTGAGAAACAGGAACTGGTTAAAGAAACTATTATGCATTGGCACCCACCTCCTGTGCTGCCCATTGCCCCATCAGTGAGACTGGGAAGGACTCAGGTAAGTGTGGTGAATATAAGAGCAGCAGAGACATGGAAAGGGGAGGAGGGTTGTTGGACTGAAGTTGAACCTGTGGAAGGGGAGTGACAAGTGATTGCCTTTGTTTAAAAGACATTGTCTATGTCTTTTTTTTGTTTCTCAATACCTGTATCAATAAGGAAAAGATTATGCTAATTTACAATAAATTGTCCAACAACCCCTGGATTGAGCCTGTCTGCAATAGCGGGTCAGACTGGCCAAAGGGTGTAATGAGCATTGTGTATCCTGTCAAAGAAAAGGACAGCCCCATTCTGTATTTTCTCTGTGGGATCACCCCCTTGCTGTTTTTCTCCTCTTCAGTTCGGAAGAACAGGAGGCTCATGAGTATCAGTATGTAATATCAGAATTACTTTTATGCCTTTGTTATTTAATTTTCCATTTTCACTGGCAGTGCTGGCTTAGCTTAATTAAATGCTTTCTACAAGCAGCTCTCTGCTGAAATCGTCTACAGGTAGAAAAGCCACATGTGGCTTCTACCATGGCTATACAAGGTCCTCTGTTTTGTCTCCAGAAGAGAGGAGGGCTTGGGGGTGTCTGGGACACCACAAAGAAATAAAGGATACCCTGGAGCAGCATGCAGCTGCAGTGCTGCCAGTAGCGTTCAGGTAAGTCCAGAGCTCCTTTTGAACACAGAAATATGGTAAGGAGGATTCCTTCTGCTCCTGTACAGCTGCCTCTCACCTCCCACTGAAGCAGCTGCTCATAGTCCTGCTTCTCCAAGTCTGCTTTTCACTGTGTAGAATTTAGCAGAACTAGATGTGACATAGGTCTTTTTTGTGCTATTCCCTAATTGACAGGGCAGTATTTTAAGTGATGATAGTCTGTTTGGACTTCTGGAAGATCCCTGCTCTTTATTTAAGAATAAAGCCTTCCCAAATAACTGGTGAAATAACACAGAGGTGTTCTAAACACTTTTTGACTCTCCATTTTTTTTTTATAAAATACTAACATTAGTAGGTGAACTACATAGGGTGTACTTTAAATTACTTGTTAATTTCCCAATAGTGGTTGTGAGTACAAGCCATTGTATCAGTAGATAAAACTTACATAAAATGGCAAGATTCCTCTATTCTTTCCTATCAAAAGGGAATATCTCAGTGCTCATTCTTCTGTAAAGAAATAACATTCCCCTGTGGCTGGGAGATGATTTGGTGAAGCATCCCATTAGCAGAACCATCCTGACCAGCTGTGCTGGGGCTTAACAAAAGGCAACTCATTTACAGAATAGCTGTGCTGCATTTTTGGCACTCAGCTCTGGTTTGGAAGGGCCTCTAAAATAATGCACAGACTAGCCATTGCCTCCTGCATCATAAAGCTGTGAGGTTTATTTCCTCCCTGTGGTCAAATACCCTGGGGATCAAATGTCCTGCTCTCTCTCTAGATATGTCCCTAGAGCACTGAACCCATTACAAGGTGGACAACCAACTGAAAAACGCTATGATTATTACCAAAAATTCTCGCCATAAAATATAGTCTCTATTAAAAATATTGGGTTTTGCTTTCTTAGAAATGTTCTTGTGTTAATACACTGTGTCAAGTAAAACATCCCAAATGTCATATTTTATGTGAACTCTCTAAATAAATGGAGAAATCACTTGAAAAATACAGCCTAGTTTTTGCATTTAATACCACCTCCTCTTACTCTGTCGTTCCAAGTGTTGCAGCCTTCTTCTGAAAACATGAAGGCTCAAATAGTTTATGCAACTAGAGATGTCGCTGGGTCTCAGCCTCACTGCAGCGCTCAGCCAGCAGCAATTCTCATGAAATTCTTATACGAGTGAGATACCCAAAGTACTCTCTAAGCAACTGAGTTCATATGAAGTTCACAATTTATGTGTACTGTGGGAAGGGGGATATGATTGTTGGTTTATGTTAGTTATAAACAATTTCTGAGTTCTTGTAAATGAAATGTATTTGAGGAATCAGTTTTATTATTACTGAGAAAAACCCTATCCTCATTAGCTGTCTGTGGATAATTGTAGAAAAGTAGCCTGGCAAAACTGGCTGAATGAACTTACCCAATTAACCCCAGAATATTTTATTCCTTCATTGTACTCTGCTATTGCATCTGACAGTTTTGCTGCTCCTCTGATCTAATTAATAATTTTTGGCAAGTATCACGGTGTTATAAATTCTGAAAATGTGAACCAAACCTAGCTCACAGCCCCTACTTCAAATGAAGAGGAGACCTGAACTTTCATTTACTTCTTGAACTGACAGATGAGTTTGCATGAGAAATGTCAACTTCTGCTTAGCTGGTATATAAATATATACTTATTTATGTGTTTATATACACACATATAGATACACATTTTTGTATTTATTTATATTTTTTGTATTTATTTATATTTTTGTATTTATATACACACATCACATTAGATGATCATATTATAAATGCTTGTTTCTTCCTCAGAGTTTCTCTTCTCAATTTTTATTAATGAAGATAACACTTTATGATGTGAATAAAGACAACTGGCTTATCTGGCTTTCAAATTCAATGTCAGAACATGACATTTCAGTCTTCCACTTGGCAAACTAGGGGATTATGACTGGGCTGTGTGAAGCTAACTAATTTTTCTGGGTCAGAAGACAGCAGAGAGGAGAATTGCAGCGTTCGTGCCTTCTCTGAGATAATCAGGTAGAAAAGAAAGTTTTAACCTGTTCTAAGCTGCTTTTCTACTCTTACATGGTATTTTTAAGTTCAGTGGCATAAGGCATCTAGAGGTTTTCTTATGTAGGTATGAACTTCTAATATCCCCTATGCTTTCTAGAATGGAATCTTAAATCTACATGCTAGATTGTGGCCCACATGCTGGCAGTTCCTCTGGCTGCTCCTTCTACAGCCCCGTTCCTCACTTGACTCCTATAGCTTGCTTAGCAAGAGTTGAAGGAGTGAGGTATTGCTGAAAATGCCTGTTAAGGTGAGGAAGACCCCTGCTCACCCCCAGCTGCAAACCCCATGCTGGCTGCAGGCTTCTGGCAAAAGACACTCAGGAGTGCAGGTCCAACGCAGCACCCTGGGTGTCTCTCCCTGGTGCCTCTTGGCCCCATGTAATGCCCCCACCTGCTGGACCCCACCCTGGGACTGCAGTGCCTGGATGGCATTGGGCAGATGAGCCCTGGAAGCCCCTGGCTTCATGTGTCTGAGAACTCTATGGGGACTCTGAGCAGGTGAGCCAGAAGCACCTGCACAGCTGTGAGAGATATATAGCCAAATCTTTACCTTGCTCGCTGCCCCAGCTGCAGCTGGAGACTGGCTGGCACCCGGCAGGACTTTGATTGACTGGCTTTGGCTTTGGCAGAAAACCAGGCTCCTTATCTTCCTTTTATCCTGAAATTCATTTAAGGCAGAAAACATTTTTATGTGATACAGCACCAACGCCTTGTTAAAGTTTATCAAACATTAATGTTATTGTCCTGTTACTATTTAACTGTCACTGTGTTCTAGACATATATTAGTAAGGTACTCAGTGAAGCTGTTTGTGATGTCTGCTGTGCAATAATGACTTGGAGTATGTTTAGGTTACGTGTCCTCTGGTTTTTGTTAATTGGAGTTGCTCTACTCTCATGTTTGGCTGTACAAATCAATGGCTATAAAAGGTTTAACTACAGCTTACAGCTACGTGAAAAACAGCCCCCCTGTTGTTTTCCTGGGTCCCAGTCCCTAAGATAGCACAGAAGAAAGGCTGGTCCGCTGTGTGATGCATAGGGAAGTATTTAGCAGCTGAGCCATGGAGTTGGGCAGTCCCTGGTATTATTCCAGAGCCTCTGCAAGTTGTTTTACAGCAATCTTTCAGTAAGTGAAAGCCTTTGATCTCTGTAGCAAATACATTTAGTAAGCTACCACTTCTCCATGAAAATACATCCATTATTTAGATATAAAGAGGAGGCTTCCCCAAGAGATTTGGTGTCTGTTTCAGTGGAAAACATGCATTTGTCAATCCCTCTACAGAAATAAAGGAACTGGTGTGAAGTCACATCTACTGCCACAAAAGAAGAGGATATGTATTTTTGTTGAATAATAGCACAGAGATCTGTTACTGATGGTGTTAATGAGAATAGATTGTGTTAATGTAATGATTGTGTTAATGTACAATAATTCTTACGTTGTCAGCAGTGTGGAGGAGACCTTCCAGGAATTTTCAGTGATACCAGCTTCTAATTAGTAGTGGCCTCAGAGAAAGCTCTGGAAGTTCACCACCAAGAAAGATAAACAGTTAATCAACATATTCAGAAGCACTTAGCATGCTTTAACACTAGTCAGAGTCTTACTGGTTTTTTAACAATGATTTCAGTATAAAAAGTTTACAGCCAACAGCAAATGTTAAAGGAATAAAATTATAAGCTATTTTTCTGAAATATATTATTTTCAAACAAGAAATAGGGATGACTTCAAGCACCTCTGCACAAGATGAATTCTAACAGTGTATTCTTTTAGAAGACTATTCCCCTTTTAAAAATAATCAATCATACAGAGCCATTTGATTTTTAATAACTGTATTTTCTTAAATATCTTCGATTATCTGTATTCTGATAAAGCAAATCAAATTAATTTTTGGACTGAGATGTTCACATTTTTGATATAAAAGTACATCTGGAATTTAGTGCTGTAATCAGCATTTGAAGTGCTCCATCTGAGTATTTAGAAAGAAACTTATTTTTATATCTATGAAAGATAGTCAGATATTAAATTTGAAGTGAAAAAATAGAGAACACACAGATTAGATTATGGCAACCTTTTCTCCATCTGCTTTCATCCAAAGTTTGTTAGACCTACAAGTGAACTTCCCTGCATTTTATAAATAGTTGCTATCTTAAAAACGGCCGATTCTCTGCTGAGACACATTCAGTTATGGTTAGAGGGAAAAGTTACATTTTACCCTTACAATGTGATTGTTTAAATTGGGGAGGAGGAGGTTTCCTCTGCATTTGACTGTAGCTCTTTCATTACAAATGCAAAGGCCAGGGGTCGATTAGCAGAATTCCTTAGACTTTCCTGGTTTGCATAGAGCAAGCCTGAGTTCAAGAGCAATGATATGGTTAAGATAGTATCATACTTTGCTCTCCTCATCAGTCAGAAGAATTTTCAGTGTCAGAGAGAAAATCTGTGTATTGGTGAAAAGTAAGATACAGTATAGAGACTGCGTGGGAGGAGTGCAGAAGGTTGTGCTTCTATCCACAGGGACCTCTACAAGCAAGGTCCTGCACCTGGGAAGGAAAAACCTGTGCACCAATGTGTACTGGGGGCCACAAAGCTGGAAAGCAGCTTGATATGAAAGCACCAGGAGGGCTTGGTGGAAACCAAGCTGAAGCCAAGGCAGCAGTGTGCCTTTGCAGCTGAAGCTGAGTGGTGTCCCAGGCTGCATCAGGCAAAGCATTGCCAGCAGGTCAAGGGAGTTGGTCGTTCCCTTCCACTCAGCACTGGTGAGGACACACCTGCTGTGTCCAGCTCTGGGCTCAGCACAGGAGAAACATGGACATGCAGGAAAGAGAGTCCAATAAAAGGACAAAGAGATAATGAAGGGACTGGAGCGTCTCTTCAATGAGAAAAGGCTGAGACCTGAAACTGTTAGCCTGGAAAAGAGAAGGCTCAGGGAATCACCTGAAGGGAGCAAAAAGGATGGAGAGAAGCCCTTTTCAGTTCCTGGGGCCAGGACCAGAGACACAAACAGAAATACAGAAGGTTCCTTCTGAACATCAGAAAACACTTCTTCACTGTGGGCTGACTGAGCACTGGCCCAGCTTACCCAGGGAGGTTGTGGACTCTCCAGCCTTGGAGATATTCAAGAGCTGTCTGGATACAGCACTGAGCAAATGGCTCTAAGTGGCCCTGCTTGGGCTCAGGGAATTAGACCAGGTGATGACCAGAGGTCTCTTCCAAGTTCAACCACTCAGTGATTTTTATGGAGATGATGGTGAAGAATTTCACACAAGACGTACACTGGGCCCAAGAAGTTTGGAAGTGGCTGTGGAAAACCTCAGTTGTCCTACACAGGTAGCAATTAGTTCCAGCATTCGGGGCAGACCAACCAAGCAGGGTGCTTCAAAGCTGCTGTGTCACAGCTTGGGACCTACACCCTAAACACATTCGGGATACAGTGAAGAGAAGCAGCCACTCCTTTTACTTGTCTAAGCTATCATACCTACCCAGTGCTCCTGCATGCATCAGGCCTACTCCTGCATCACATAAACAGGGAGGATTCATCTTTATCAAGCAGCTCTACAGATGAGTTTGACGTGAAAGCTCCTCCTATAATCAACAGGAAGAGATAAACTCCCCCAGAAAGCCCTTGATCTGTCCCTAGAATGTTGTTTGCAGCAGGTAGGATATATTTAGGTCTCTGGTATACACTACTGTATTCGACATTCAAGGAAAATAAACTAGATTGTACTCTTCAAGCCTCCAGCCAGCAATGCCTGTCCCTTACTTCCCAAGTGGGCCTGTACAGCTGTGTCTTTAGCAGCCCTAAATTACCTTCCACTGTTTAGTTTTGGGTCAGTACAGCTTAACATTTTAAGACACATATTTAGAAGGTCTTTTCCAGATATGTCACTGTTTTTTTAAACTTTCATTCCAAACAGAACTCTTCATCATGGAGCAAAACATTAATAACTGGATAAATACACAAACTGTTCACTTTAAGGTTGTGTAAATCGTATTGGCTTCAGTTAAGTTTATTCCATCTGCTTTTATCATCTGTTGTTACACTTATTTATAATTCCCCCATAATATCAAAGTGTCAGTGAATCAAAAAAAGAAACACATATATGGATCTCTAGTAGCTAACGGCATTACAATCAGAAAGTAAACCAAGTCATATAATTAATCATATTTCATCATCATAGATGATTGTAATTGTGTAATTAATGCATATTTAGATAATCACATAATGAAATCTCTATGATTCATGCTTTATGGTAATCTGGATGCACAAATCTCAGAATTGTAACCACTTGCAAAGCTGTTATTGCAGTTTTCTTTTTCTCATTGAAGATATAGGAAGATCCAATGAATGATTTGGTCTTGTCTCACTCAGACCTTTTCTGTGACTTATCCATGGAAGTAGCTTTCCATGCATACTAGTTACATACAAAGAGATTGCCTATGATAAAAAAAATTATCACACAGATGAATTTCTTATATAGATTAGGAAAACGTATAATGTGGTTTCCCAGGGTTTCCCAGTTAACGAGCTTATCTATTTTCAGTATTTTTCAATAATTGAAGAGAGGATTCTTGTAGATCAAGTTTATGGGAATGAATGAATATATTTTAAATCTACAGACTTTTGTCCTTGATAAAAGTGATTTTTCATTAATTTACTGAGGCATTTTATTGAATTTAACATTTAATCCACTGTGCTTAATTACATCTCCTTCCAGACAAGAAGAACTAATCTGGGCAGTTGGGTGGTATTCAAATAAATATAGCTACCTTATGATATTTTTTCCCTAGATACTCTTTGTCAAGATTCAACCTGAAAAAATGTATTTTTAAAGCAGTGTTTAGAAGACGCAAAACATGCTCAGCTTTTAGACACATTTTATACAGCCATAAACATTTGTATTTATAAATAAACCAAGTAAAATATAATAAATAAGTAGAATAAGAAACCAGAACTTGTTTAAATCACTATTAAGATCTCTATTCCTCAACAATGTAGACCAAGAAAAGACCTCTGGAGACCCGTATGGTGACTGTGAATGACAAGCATGCAGTCAGGAGCAGAACAGATGACAGTACCTCTACGAATTTGCAAAGGTTGACATTATGTATTAATGACAAATCTCTTCTAAACTGCAAGGGAATGTAAACAACCCCTGAGCTGGACTGGCATGTTAACACCTGCCTCTGTGCTTGGCTCCACTGTCCATGTGCTTCAGAGGGAGATTTATTATGGCAGCCAGGAACTACACTGGTTGGCCCTGTTACCTTGTGGCTTTGAACATCAATTTTGTTCTCAACCACTCTACTTCTGAAGGTCTTTTGAGTTTTGTTTCAAACACCGTTTAGAGTTTTTTATTTCTTTGCACTCAGAAGTTTCATTTTTGACCTATGATCCAGGCCAGTTGTATTTATAACTCTTGTTTCGTGAGACAATGGCAAAAGAGCAGAAGACAGGAGTTTTTGTGAGGGGTTGCAGATTGCCAGTGTGACAGCAATGAGGTGTCCCTGCCTTTAGCTGTGCATAACACCAGAAGGAACCAAACCACTTGAACTTCAAAAGCTGCAAAACTTTAGATTCCAAAACAAGGTATTAAAACCCTTTTGCTCATTCATAATGCATATTTTGATTTTCTTCACCAAGGGCATTATCCAAATAGAATTCACAATTTTACCAATTTCTTTGAGTGTAGCTAATGTAATAAAGGATAATTAAAATAACTGCAAAATTTGATTTTCCCACATCTCCCATACACTACTCAATTATTACTTACATCCCATTTCAGTCCTGCAAGCTACTGCAGTCAGATTGTCTTTTGTTTACTTTGTCATTCCATCTCACACTCTGTCATTTCTGTAACAATTCAGAGGCGAAACACAAGAAGTATTTCTGCTCTTTAAGGTCCTGAAAAGAATCCTCTTAGAATCAGTGGAGTGCTACCAGCTGACATGAAGAGCAGATGGTATGGATCCTAAGTTTTGTCAAGGCAACACCTTAATTATGGGGTTAGGCAAAAATTCTAATAGTGACATTTTAACCCACCTTTAATTTGCTTTATGGTGATACACTACATAGCTAAACATGTTACTTTGGGGAAAGCTGTCCGAACATTTATTAAAAACAGAACAAGACAGGAAAATTTTGAGGAGGCAATGCTCAAATTTATTTGGAAATAAAGTGGAGATAAATTCACATAAGGAAAATGTGCTATGTCTTTTTTTTTTCCTTTTGCTGTTCTATCTCCAGGCTGTTAGAGGGTTACTTCCTAGCAAAATGAAAAAGCAGCAGACATCAAAGCCCTCAGTGAAATGTCAGATGACTGAACCACTGAAGATTCTGGGGACTTAATATACAAATCTGTCAGGACCTGTACTCACAGCCTAGCAGACTCATCTGTCTTTGGCACCTTTTTGATAAGCTACCAGACCCACATTTATTTAACCCTGACACAATCACAGTTAGAAACCCATTTTACACATGGAGAAATTAGTCAAGCAATAACTGTGCTAAAACTCAAAAAGCCTCGGGCTAAGATGGGTACAACTCTGATTTTTGTATAGTAGCCAGCCCTCTTTTCATGATACCACACATTTCTCAAATTCCTGCTCCTTCAGTTCCGTTTCTCCGTTTATCTAAGGCAAAGCAATACAGATTTCCTAGCTAATATTAATATCTAGCATTTCTCATCTTTAGATATGAAGGCAATTTATAAAGTAGATAAGTATCATCATCCTTTACTATGTGATAAATCTGGGGGCAGTCGGCATTATGAGCTCTTAAAGAAATTAAGTTGCCTGTGGGAGAGACGTAAGTCATTATAGATTAACAACAGGTTAATAGGTAAGAAACAAAGAGAAGGAATGAATGCTTGGGCTTCACAATGGAGGAAAGCCATAGGTCACTGGGATCTTTACAGTGTTTGTTATACAGAAATGGAAAAGGATGGAGAACAAGGAGACTAATGGTAATGCAAGATTATTCAGGGTAATAAAAATGAGAGCTGATTGCAAAGAGCTGGGGAAAAATGTCATAGTACTGTGCAAGCAATAGGATGACAGATTACATTCTATATAATAAATATGAAGTAACGCACAAGGGAAAAAACAGTCCGAGACAATGGCTTGTAAACTACATATATCCATTCAGGAAAGAGAACTTGTGGTTATAATAATAGGTCTTTTCAAACATCAGTACAATTGTCAAAAGTGGATAAAAACCCCTACTGTGTATTGTAGCAATTGTGGGAAAAAAATAGAAAACAAAGCAGAAAAAAAAATTCTTAAGCCATTAATCCATGTTGTGAATACGTTCTTGAAATGTGGTCTAGAACTGGTCATCTTCATCTCAAACAGGACTTAGTGGTACTACAAAAAGTTAAGAGAGGAGAAAGAAGGTCAAAGGTTTGGAACATTTCTTTTTGAGCAATGAAACTAATCAGGTGGCTGTGATGGAAATCCACAACCACACAGATTACAAGGGTAAGTGAAGAAGAAGCAGCTGTAGCAGCTGTTCATTGTTTCTTGTTATCTGAAAAAAAAAAAGTCAGAATCAAATGAAACAGAGATGGTCTGTTCAAAATAATCAACACGAGGATTTTTTTTCAAACTACTTCTCTTTAAACTGTGTATCCCCCTGCTCCGAGGTGTGGTAAGACAGAGTGGACTTGACAAATGTATGGAAGAATCCTCCTTCAATAGCTCTTGAGAAAGCACACCTGATTTAGAAGTCCCCTAGAGGTCACTGAACCTGAGAGCACTTCTGCTCTTACAGTGCCAGTCACTCCTGGCCACTGTCACAGACAGGACAGATGGACCCTTAGTCTCTTCCAGTGAGCTGTCCTTCAGGACCTTGAGTTTCCCAGAAAGGTAGTGGTTTAAACCAACAAGAAAAAGCTTCTCTTTGTAATTCAGAACTGGCAATGCAAAGCTTTTCAGTGCTTCTTGCAGCCAGGTGGGAGATACACTGCTCCTGAAGACACTGAGATTCATCCCAGCTGCCAGGGTCTGCAAAGGCTGGCTTGTACACCGTGCTGTCTCACGAACCTTAATTTTGTGAAAACCAACATATATTACTTATAAAATACATAATGTGATATAAGATAATATAATACAACATAATACAGTACAATGTAACATATAGTTTTTTATTTTATAACTTATACTTTATACTATTATATATTACACGTTATATTTAATATACATTATTCTGCTTGGTCAAAGAGCAGAAAAGCTTATGGGTAAGAAGTTAACTAAATTTTCTTGACCAAAGACAAAAAGTTAAGACTGGTTACATAGTCCTAGAAGTTTTTCCCCTCAAGACCCGCCCCCTCCCCCCAAAAACACCACAGAACCCAACAAAACAGAATGGGGAAAACCCCTCCACAAACGCATAACAATGACCAAAAGCAATTTTAGACTCTGTGATGCATTCCTTTTTTAGTTGTTCTGTGGCATTGGCAAATGAACAGCTGTAATATATTCCCTTGCTCCCTCCCTTGACATGATGGCTTACTTTCTCAGTTTTCTGAAACTAAAACTCCTCAAACTTTACTTTTTGTAATTATTTTATTCCCTAAGCATTTATCTTTGATAATGCTGTGTTATCTTAGAGCCCCTCATCACTGATGGCTAGAGAAGTTTACAAGTTCTTTCATTCTTTTGCTCTTTGGTGTTGGATTTCTTTCCCCAGCCCTTATGTTTAAGTAAACAAAGCCTCTTCTGTCAGACGGTAGAAGTGATGAAGTACAAATCTTTATTTGTATTTCTGACATTCAAGGTTGTTCAGTACAAGCACACGACAGCATCTTCTAGGATGTTGTAAGAGCGTATGTTCCAAATAAGAAAAACATCACCATATGGACATTTTACCAAAACAAGAGCTGATAGCTGGCCATTAGTTCACGAACAACATATGAAATAGTAATAATACAACTTATGGGGCTAACAATCCCTCTTCTGCCTCTATATTGAATTGATTTTAATAATTTTAACCATTCATACAGAAACTCACTTAAAAATGATGAAAGACATCGAAAATTAAGTGAGCTGGCTTGGTTGTGTCAGAGACAGGGGCTTTTATTTCTCTTGTCTTCTGGTATCTCTTTTCAAGGTGTTATTCTGAAGGAGGCTTGAATCTTACTCTGAATTTTGTAAAGCTTTGTTTTCCATTTAAAATCAAAATATTTTTTTCCCCTGTAGTGATAGGTACCCGATCAGCCTGGTTGTAGCTTGAGCTGTCTGTGTCCACAAAAGGATGCAGATGATGATAAAATATATGATTTGTGGAAAATTTTGAATACTTCACTATCCAAATGACCTACATTTCAAGATTCTTATAGAGTAAAATGACCTCAGCAATTAATGGCACCTAGAAAGGCTGCAGGCACAATGAAGGAAGGGATATGGAAATTTTGGCTGTGAAAACACAGCATATTCTATATTTGTCTTTAGGGGAATCTGTTTTCCCTCTTTTATATTTTAAACCCCTTTAGGGTTTTTTGGGACCTTTCACATTTACTGCAAGCATTGTAGTGGTAGCTTCTTTCAGCTGTTCCCACATGGAAGCCTTCAGTGTCAAGACCAAGATCAAGGACTGTTCTTACATTGTTGTTTGTTTGTTTGTTTGTTGGGTTTTTTTTTTTTGGGGGGGGATTTGTTTGTTTGTTTTTTAGTATATGCAAGACCCTCATAATCTCTACGTCTCTACTAGTCTATCTCTTAGAACTTCTTCCAGAAATGCCTCACTCTAGTAAGTAGTTTAGTGTCTTACACTAGAAAAAATGCTGTGCTAAAATGCTTTTTCAGGATTAACTCCTTCAGCCAGAAAGTTTGTAATCTATCAAGTGTGTCCAGCTGCTTTAGGAAGCAGCAGATGCATTTCTGATGCAATATACCACAGTCGTTGTAACCAAAACTTATAACATAATTGAGAACATATGAAAACACTAGAATTTCCTCTCGCACATGAAAATTTTATTTACTCTTTTGATTGTACTGCGCTGCAAGGTTATATATTCCTTTTGCTGACAGATAAAAGACTTTTATATTTTCCTTGTATCTATTGCAGACAGAACATCAGATAAGTGAGATAGGAGGGAACTATTAATTACTGCAAATAAATAGATTTATGGAGTGATTTTTAATAAAGTGTCAGACTACTTACAATTAAAAGAACAGATCCCTAAGTGCTGCCTGCTAATGTTAGTCAACTTTACCAATTGTTGTATAATGTCCTCATATGCAGCCTACCACAGTCTTTTCATCATCTTCCTTCCCTCCTTAGTTGGAACACCGTGGTCTAAGCTTTAGAGCTATACCACTGGAGTTAAGCAAGTGTCAGAGAAAGAGGGCAAGTAAGATTTGTTGAACTAGACTTTGGACACAGTCATGATCAAACAGGGAGATGAAGGCGAAATTCAAACTGAACTTTCAAACTGCAGGCAGGATTTCAGCCAAACAACAACCACTGAAGCCGACACAAATCACAGAACTCAAATAATGCAATGGACTCTGAGGATCAGATTCAAGCCTGTGTTGAAGTCCACCCACCTGAGGAACATAAAGGGACCTTGAAGTAGCCTTTAATGTGTAGCAGAGGATTAGCCTAGGGTGGAGAAATCTGCAGCTGGCATAAAACTGACGTTGCTATCTCTTCATCAGTCCCTCTGGCCCGCAGCCTATAAGAGGCATGTCGAGGACAAAAGGGAGAGCAGCCAGAATATATTGTGCACTGTCAGTCTAATGAGAATTTTGGATACCAGGCACTAAAGAAGCACAGATGGGTGTTATGATGGAAGTTCTCTCCTTACCTATATTTCTCCCCTTTGAGAAATACCTCAGCTTCCAAAAAGGTCCCTGCAGCTTGCTGGGGAGAACTAGTTTAAGGGCTTGCTGCAGGAGGAGAAGCATTACCAGAAACCTTAAAGGTTAAATAATAAAAGTTTATAGCTGTTAAAAACCAACAATTTGTAACCTTGTAGAGATTTTTCACTATAGAAAATCAGGCTCATTTTTGTTTCTGCTATGGCTGTTATCCAGCTGATCATTCTGAAAAATTAATTAGTCTACTGTTAATACAGATGTTTCTAGCAAACTGAGTTTGGCTGCAGCTGGCCTGGTGCAGGGGGTCAGGACAGGCTGGATAATTTTGGTCTGTGTAGAGTCAACTGGAAGTTCATTTTTCATTCCTCTGAAAGCACTCTGAGGTCAAACAGCAGTTCTGAAGTCCTGGGTTTGTTAGTGCTCTCAGATCTTCTGGCAAGACAGACTGGATTCAGATTAAGTGGAACCCTCTGATTGTATTTCTGTCAAATTAACCATCAGACATCATGGTGTTTATGTCAGCTGGGTGCATGAAGATGGATGATATCTGATATGGCATGAAATGAGATATATTTGGATAAAATATACCTGCCCACCACAAATATATGTGTTAAAACTACCTTTGAAAAAAAGCTAACTCATTTTTAGTGGGAAAAGGTGACTTCATCACTTTCACTAAGGTGACTGTGTGTGCTCTGTGTCTCTCAGCACCCTACAACTAGACATACCATCTCTAGGAACCACTGAGTAAGTATAATCAGAGCTGACTGATGGCACCTTAAATAAAAGATGCCTTCCCACCTAGAAAGGCCTACTGTGCAGGGTGACGGGTCATAAGGATTGTAAGTGCATCTCAATAGATATGATAACCTTAATCTTTCACCAGCAGTAAAGGCAATGGAAACATTTCCTCCTTTAGTTCCCTGATTTCTCCCAAGACACTCTATTATGCCAGTGCAACTACTTGAGTGTAGGACTACTTCCATGTTCACTGAAATATAGAAAATACTCTATTTTCTCTCTGATGCAATACAAACAACAGCATCATCATCTAAAGGAGGCAGAAATATCTTCACAAATATAGGAATAGTTAGCCAGACTAGGTGAAAGTGAAAATGCCTTAGACTGGTTTTGCCACTAAATAAAACATAGTTTCAACTATTCCCTGAGGCAATTAAGTGCATAGAAGATTGCTTTGTCTCAGGGCCCTTTAGAAATTGCCATACTGTTTTCAAGACATTGCAAAAAAAATAGCTGGTGAGCAGTGAGAATCAGAGATTTTGGTGACCCAATTTTGTTCCTTTAGCGTGCAAAGAGACTGAGGTAGGTGGAGGTAGCCCACTCAGACATTGCTACTTGAGGGCTAGACTTACACAGAGGACAGAATATAGACAAATTCATGGTTCTGTAAACATTAAGCCTGGGAAAAAAGTTTCATTTGCTTAGTATGAGACTTCTGCTGTGTTTTCCTTAGGGAGCTAGCCAGGCTGCTGCAGCATATCTTCATGCAGTGCATACCCACATGAGTCATCCCACCACGAGTCACTTGAGAGGAAAAGAGAGAGGATGAATATCCTGTGGAGATGTCTCCATCTCTTTATTGACTGTAGAGGGAGGCTAAATAAATAGCTTAGGCTAAGATGTAAATGTTGCACAAATAGCTTAGACTAACTTATAAATCATGAATGTTAGGAAAGATAATTCCTACTCGTAACACTTTCCCTTTGTCTCCTTTTTGTCATACAGTAATTTCATTGGGTCCCTTTTCAGCACAAATTCTTTAAATCAAATCACTGAAATTCTCTACTGATGGATGTCTGTGATTACAGCTATATATGCAGTACACAAATATACATGCAGAACATACAGCTCCTCAGAGACTTTCCAGACCAGTTCTCCTGAGAGGAGGGGTCCTGAAAGCTTCTGTGAGCAGAGAAGAGACCTTCAGGGAGGGAACAGCCCACAGCGAATATTTGCAATATGTATTTTAATTCAAATTGTTTGCTGTCACCTAAAATGAAAGTCCTGAAAATTTTATTGAGAACCTAAAGCCAACACATACTGTGTCTGCTGCTCAGTGTGCAGGTCCTGAGTGGGTATAATTCCTCTTTCTATGCACAGAGTCAGGTCTGCAGCTCCCTCAGCAATGCTGCACTGACCAGGGATAATATAATGTTGCCACTGAAACAATTTTCACTGAAAAAATCTCATTAGACCAGTTAGTTTCTCACAAAATTACTTTCTGATGGATTTTTGAGTGGTGGTATTACTTTGTAGCAGATTCTTCAAATTTTGGAGAATAAACAAATTTATTTTGATTTTAAAATTATCTTTGTTTGGCAGATAAGTTCTTGTATTTCTTTCATGCTTTTTCTTTTTAATGAAAATGGTTTTGTAAATGTGATATTTTTGAATTCAGAATTTTTTTCCAGGAAATGGGAACAGAAGGAATAACAAAACTCCTCTTTTTTTGTGAATTGCTTTAAGAAATGAGGGAAGATTTCTATTCAAGCCAGTTTTAATATCTATAATTAATTAAAAGAACAGAAAATTTAATTATAACAGGATATTTTTACAATATCCCCTCTTTCCATGAGACCTTTCTAATGATGGACAAAAATTAGTAAATTTTACTTATTATGATCATTATCACATAGAGTAATTTATATATTGTCTAAAAAATGTAAAGACTTACATTTCCAGCTAAGAAAATGTAGGGAAATTCATTCTGCAGAGCACCTTCTAAAGAATTGGATCTCTGCTGCCTCTTCAAGATAACTAGCATGAAGTAAGGAAGGGTGATCCATAAAGTGAAAAAAAAAAAGTATGGCAATTTCTTCAGAAATCTGAATATACCCCAGAGCTCTTACCTCTGCTGCAATATATCAATAACTCTTTTAGAATAAGGTTACAATTTTCTTTGCTTCCTTCTTCAGCATGGTGACAACTTTTGTTCCCCCTTGATGTCAATCAACAGGCTCACTTCAGATTCCATTAGAAAATCAATACTGTTAGTGAATTGAATCAAAAGAGGTCATAATTCCAGTATTTTTCCTCTTCAATGAAGACATAGATGAAAAATTCTTTCTGCCCATCACATGTTGGAGATAAAGATTAAAAAGCAGAGCTGCAGGCTGCTACATCTGTAGAACGAATGTATATATTTGGTCTGCTGCTACTGCGAGCTTTGTGCTATTCCACAC
>WEKY01029228.1:1886-36310 GCA_013390045.1 Picathartes gymnocephalus | reverse complement strand
CCTTCCGCACCTTCCTTCATTCCTTCCAGTCCGACAGCTAAGGGAGAGCCAGAGATGGAAAATCTTTGGATTTGGTCACTCCAAATGTGCTCTGAGCCCGGGGGATCCTGTTTCTCAATGTTAATGTGTTTACTTTGCTTTTTATCTTGGGCACCAGTGAGAGTTCAGCGAGGAGGAAAAGCAATGGGTGCGCACACACGTAATTAATCACTTTATGCCAACCCTGGAAATCGTGCAGAGAAGGTGCAGTTACAGCAACAGGAAATGGGCCATTTTAAGAGGTATTGGTTGTGCTTTTTCACCCTGTGAGTGGTGACTTTAAATGGGGAAGGCTTATTATATTAATAACTCGGGCAGCAGTAAATAAATACAATGTGAGACAGTTAATCTACATTTAAGTGCCAGGGCTTGGGTCCACCTTTGGAAGATAACACAGGAAGCTCCAAAGCTTGTAGTGGTCTTTGCAGGGAAAGTTTATCTGGGTGTGGCTGTGTGGCAGTGAGGTGATGGTTTGTGCAGCCCAGGGGGATAGGGTTGGCAGATTAGGAGGGTCCCTGCCCCTCCACACACCTCGACAGGGGCTGTGACAGTTTCCAAGCTGACTGTCACCCATGGGTTGTTTCACTTTCCATCAGCGCAAGACCAATGGGAAAGGAAATCTACTTGAGTGATGTGGTCTCTGCTTCTTCTGGATGGGGCTTGGACCTCCATCTGTAGCAGCGTTTCATGACATTAATCAGTGGAGGTCTGTGGATACTGGCAGGGCCTGGACAGAGAAAGTCTCAGGCGTATTTGCAGCAGTGTCTGTGAGAGAGCAAATTTTCTCATGTGTTGAGTAAAAGTTTCTCATATTTCTGGGAAGTTTGTTGTGAGAACTACCAGCAAAAATATGTAAGCATTCTTGCACCTGGTGTTTTGCCCATAAGAGAGTCAGAAAATAGAGTTATTTATAATTAGCCAATGGTTTTAAGGGGTGTTTATCCTATTAACCAATAATATAATACCTGTGCGCAGTGGTCTATAAAAGACACGCATTTGTAATAAAGAATGAATGATCTGTGCCCAATTTATCTATGCCGCTTTCTTGCCGTCCCCAGAATAACAGTGACAGAGGTCATCAGATATTTTGAGATCTGTGATAACAACAGGTGTTGATGGCCATTCTTGATGTACTTGCAAGAAGAATTATTAATGTTCAATGTAATGGCTCAGAACTGGGTTTTATCACACTTAATTGCCTTTTAGTGCGTTGCCTCCAATGGGCATTTTGTTACTTATAACAGGGCAAAAGATTAAACTTGCCATAAAAAACCCACCTGTAATGTTCAGCATGAATGAATGTTAGCTAGAGCTAGTCAATCCTGAAAGCTACTTGTGAATGTAATTAAACCCTTTAAAGTAATGGCTCCCTAGGGAATAAGCTGCTTTAAAGAGGAAAATGACTTTACACTCCCGCCTCCTATTGAAGGAGACTCAGGTGTATCTTATATCCCTTCCAGGCCATTCTTTGCCCAAAGGTTCTTATGTGATTTGGTCACTCTTCAAATGATCAACATCCTTACACTGGAATTTGTACAGTAATTTTTGTGTTGAGTCCAAGCTATTCTCTAGGTATTAACCAAGTGAGGTCGTTCAGATGTTTTATAATTTCAGCAAGTCTCAAAGATCTGTAAAGTAACAGGGATCCTGAAAATAATATGAGTGACGTAGTAAGAGTAATAAAAAGACCACTAGAGGCCAATATGGCTCCCTTAATAAAGTTGCATGGTGCAGATTTTGTGACATATTTAATGTTTTGCAAGAATTCCACTAAAATAGGTGTGCTAAAATGAGGTAAAAGTCAACAGGGTTTAAAGACTTAGCTTTTGGTCTGTAATTACTGCAGTTTCATCAGTATTTTCAAGTTGTGGCTTTGCCAATCAAATACATATTTCTTTCTGCTTTGGGGCTTTTTTTTCGAATCAGCTGTGCTTATATCCAGCTAGGTTTGAGGGTTTGTTTTGGTTTTCGGTTTTTCTGGGAGCAAAAATTAAGTTCACCTTCCCTTGCATTTGAAATTCTCATGAGCTCAGACTCCCTGTGCTCTTCTGACAAAATGCTGCAAAAAGAGTGGTGGAAAGTGAGATGATGGTTTTTCTAAAGAAATATTTCCAGTATGGTGCCACAAAGGTGCTTTTTGGTTTTTTTTCTGATGCTGTTCCCAGCTCTTAGGGAGCTGACCTTAATTTCCTTCTCTCTGCCCCTCACATTTGCACTGATATATGCAAATATGCAGATATGGAAACACACATAAAGATGTTGATTTTTATGCAAAAAATAACACAAATTACGGCATTTGTAGCATGTCCTACGTGTTCTCTAAGGCTATGATTCCACTTCATTTTTTTGGCCACTTTCTAGGTTGTACCTGCCTTTCACAGACTTTTTTTCTCATCACTCTTGGAGCTGTTCTTTTTGATGATGGTCCATCCCCTTCCACCCCAACACTGAAAACTTGCTGGTCTTGCAGTGATTTCATTCTCGAGCCACAGTAGTCACCAGGAGGAAAAAAAATGTTATTTTGCTTTACAGATTTGGAACTCTTTTTGTGTAGTATCTGCCAACACTTAATTTAAAAATATTTCAAACCTCATATATTGAATTTCTGGTAGTCTTCCATCTGTTGTTAAAACTTTTACAGAGGCATTGCTTCAAATTTGTGAAAGATATTATTTCACTGGTGACTGCTGTGGTAAGATTAATCAGAGTTGTAGCCTTGAGTGAGAATTACTTACCTTTCTGACATATCTTTTGACAGCAGGTGTGTAACAGCAAGACAAACTTTTATGTTGTGACTCCCTTCCTGCTTTTCCCTGAGTCATGTTTCACCAGGAATTTCATTCACACTTGCCCCCCCCCACAAAAAAAGAAATGTAGTTTTTCATCTCGTGCATCAAATACATTTCAGAGGAAGGGAAGCCATAAAATATGTTTTGTGCTCATGTTGGGCAGACAAATGTTTTTGATTTCCTTTCCTGTTATGTGATACAGCCCCAAAACCAGAAAGACTCAGCTTATTAGAGTCATTTCATTATTGTCCTAAACTGGAAAAGAACCTAACAATGCTACCTGATACTGAATCCACTTTTCTGCAGCTACTCTGACTCTGTCTTCATCTCTTAGGAATTTTACCTTTTTTTTGCCCCAGCAGTCCAGTGGGGAATAAGGCTGCACTGCATCACTACATGAGAGAGACCCTTCCGTGCCAGAGCTCAGGATTTCACTGGTTTCTTTGCAAGATCTGCGAACTGAACATGAAACATATTTTTAAATCTTCATTCCTGCTTGATTATAGGATGTCTGCAGCACAAATAATTTTCATGTGTGAAAGGCCTGAGATTATAATTTGGATAAATATACTTTATTATTTAGCTCAAATACATTTAGGAACTAATGTTATGCAGGTTTTCCTGGGCTACCTACTGAGAGCTGCTAACATAAATTTTCTTTTGCTTTTGTAGAATTGTAACTATAAGTAATCAAACCAACTGCGAGTGCTTGCATGTACCAGAGAAATTTTTAAAGATTTCTTAGTGAAATGTATTTGTTTAGTGGATACATCGTGGTTTCATGCAACACTAAGGTTTTAAAGATTTTGTAAAAACTTTTCTTAACCATGAGAAAGTTCCCATTTCACTGATGACATGACCAAGAGCACAGAGAGAGTAAGTGGCAGAATTTGTGGTTACAGATTATCAATATCCATTTCAGGGTACTTTTCAATGTATTCCCAGGAAAAAAATAAATAAACAGTTGTAAACCAAGGCAGAGGAACAGATGTAAGAATATTGAAACAGGGGAATATGGCTAAAATCTCATGTGAAGTGAGGTAAAGGTCAGAAGTAATTTAGGTGTTGTGTAGTCATCTCCTGATCTAGGATTTGCAGTTTGGGTGAAATGGATCTAAACAGAAGCAATTTTTTTCTTTTAATGCAAGTTTATGAAGTTCTGTGCTAATGGCTGCATGCAGTTAGGGTATTCAGGGTTATTTTTAATGTAGATAGGAAAACTTAATATTGCTAGATAACTCCTATGGTACAATGATCACGCAGGGCCACTGGCAGCTGAGTTTTTAGGAATTCAGCTGAAGAGAATGTTGCTGTATGCCCAGTAATTCAGGGTTATTTTTAAAATGCCTCACAGCCCAAATTGTAATGTTTCCAGCTAGTTGTGCAAAATATGTCTATATAACGAATTAACTTTTTGGGGCCTAATTAATAAGTTTGCTTCTTCCTCTGTGGACGCTGCATTGATACTTTGCTTTGATTTATTCTAAGACCACAGCTGATACCTATGACATTTTCCTAGGTCCTTTTAATACTTCTGTTTCACAGTCTGGGAATACATGTGGTTGCAAAATGCAGGTACAGGTATTTGCTGTCTCAGGTATATCCTTTGTCTGAGGAACTTATAGAAATAAAATGTGCCTCTCTATAAAAATTCAAGGCCAAAAGAATTCTGTATTTGTGCTGAACAAGTCATCCAGAAGGGATTCACAGATACACAGCGAAATGTGTCACTAAATTTCAGTTCAGAGCAGACTCTTAAAAATGCACATCCTTATACACCCGGGCTGGCATGTTCAGTGCCGTGTACAAGGGCTAAATATAATTCTGAAACATAGTATTTCATTTATATTTTAAAAAACACTGCTGTTCACCCATGAAATATCCCCTAAGAGAGGAAAGGTGCCTTTTGGTTGGTTTAAAAAACGTGTGGATGGTGGGACTTAGACAAGATCCCAAGGGAGAGCAACGGAAGGTGCTCAGAGTTCCTGCATGGGCAAAGAATGTTTTAGCAATCCTTTATGTTTCGTAAAAAGAGGACTAATTCTCCTTGCTGTGTGTCGTGTTAGACTTTTTAAATTAAACCATAATATTCAGAAAGCATCTTTGTGTACATTGATTTTGTAAGGCAAGGTAAACAGGTGATGTGTTGAAGATGTAGCCAAGGAGGTGAACTCTGTGAATGGGCTGCCTTTAAGCAAACTGAAATCTCTCAATCCCTGTGATGCTCCAAAAATTAAATAGAATGTAAGTACAAAGAGTTTGCCCTTTCTCTGTCACAGTTAGGGCAATGGATTGATTTATTTTCACACAGTCCTTGCAAATTAGAGGGGGAAAAATAAAAATATTCACAAAAAGGAGACTGCCCCCAGGACAGAGGTGATTTTGTGCTGTATCTTTTGGGTTGGACCCTCTGTCAAGAGCGTGGTTCTTACTTCCAAGAGGCTGAAAGATTTTATGAATTACAGCAGCCCTTTAATGAGCTTCCATTGGGACAGGTGCTAATCCCTCCTCAAACCATTCATCCAGGGAGATGTGATGGCATCTGGAAGACGGCTCTGGAAGGAAGCCACAGTCCTCTTCTGTACTCTGTACTGATGTGGGGTCAGCTCTGCTTTCTGAGGATGCCCCCCTCCTCCTCCTCCTCCTCCTCCTCCTGTCCAAACTCAGCCCTGCTCTGTGCATGGCAGGGAATAATAGGCAATGTGTAAACTTTCAGAACAATTATCTGGATTATGACAGAGCTCTTGTGAAGAAAATGTCGAGTAGAGTAACAAAACCACAACAAAAACCCCAAACCAACAACAACAACAAAAACCCCAAAAACAAAACAAAACAAAACAAAACAAAAAACAAAACAGAAAAAAAGGAGGAGATTAAAAACAGTTTCAGAAACGGCAAGGAAGAAAAAAACTCCAGAGTTTTAACAGCATAAAGTGAGCCTTTAACAGAGAAAAGAAAAAGCCTTCCAAATCAGAAACAAAGAAGAGCTCTTCTGACTTCACTCTTGAAAACTGGTTACCAGAGTTGACTGTATTTCTAATATGGTTTTATTTAAAAGCTTTTAAACAATGTTGGGGAAAAAAAACCTGCTACTCAGCTTGACCTTAGCTCGGTGTGTTAGCAGTACACATGGTAGGAGGCCTTTTTTGTAATGAGAAGCAGCTGTTACTGCCCTCAGCACATAATCTACAAAGCTATTCAGTGGAAGTGAATAACTATTTATTATCCCTTTTCTTGCAAAACTTTTAGGACTAAACAGTAGGTTCGTGAGCATGCCAGAAATAGCACCTCATTTTCCATTGAATAAGGTCAAAACAAGTCATTGGAAACTGATGATCACCTACTTTAGCAAATAAGAAATGCATGAAATATCCAGCGCAGATAAACCACCCGAGAACATCTTGCTGTCCAGCATTGGAAAGTGGGCAGCTCCTGGTGCCTACTGTTGGGATTTTTCCAGGATGACATCAGCACCAGATTTACAGTTTTGTCAGTGTTACGTCATGTATCTCCCCCTTTCAAAGGAGATTTTCAAAAGAAAGTGAAAAGAACACCAGGAAGACCAAAGAAAACAGTCTCAGGACATGGTCTCTGCTCCCCTTTTCTTCATGGGGTCACTGAGAGTTAAAAATTATTAGGATTTAACATTCTTTTGTCCAAAGAATAGTGTTTTATCCACAAAAGAAGGTGTTTCACCCACAAAATCTTACACCTTTCATACGTTTGTGTGAAAATCCAAAGGAATGTGAAAATTTCCCCTCAGCAGGGTGTAGCTGCTGACTAAGGGCAGTCTGAACCCAAAGTTTCCTTTGCTCTGACAGTCCAAGCAAGAAGAGGCTTCTTGAACCCAGGTGTATGGAAAAGATGAAATCTGATCTAATAACTGATGCCAGTGCAGGAGGACTACACTAATCTGAATTACAGCTATTAAATCACACAAATCCCTGTGACCATCAGCTACAATGGCCTCCAGAATTTCTTAGCAGCGCAAATTAAAAGGAATTTGTGTAAGAGTCCAACGTGGCTCATATGGATCAGTTGCTGAGTGCTAAATTCTCAGAAAAACACAAATAAAGAGTTTTCAACATAATTTCACAATTTCTGTCTGATTTACTGGATATGTTTGTAATAATGGAAAGTATCCTTAATAACCACTTTCTCCCTGCTCTGTTCTCAGCAAGATTTCTGATGTCCCTTACAGTGTATCAGGGTAAAATCTGCCATCCAGCACTCGCTCTTTTAGGACTGGAGATATGGATAGTGTGATTTTGTGAGCAGGTGAGTGGACAACAGAAACAGCTGGGGAAACAGCTGGGAGGTTTGGAAATCTCCTGGGAACTGGGCCACCAGCTGAAAAGGCAAAAACCTCTAGAGGTGTTGGATGAAGCAGAGAGATTTTGCATTGAAGTAAAGAAGGAATTTCTTTTCCTGCAAGAAACAAATAAACCACCCAAACCAACAGGCCAGAAGAAAATACATTCCTTAATAGCTGTTCTGATTTCTCTAAAATAAAAGTGATCAGATTTTTGAATGCATTGTTACAAGTTAATTTCTCTACCTAAAACCCAACAAACTTAGTTTTGTTTGGCAGGTTCTTGGATATCTATTTGGGTTAATAGCACTGATGTTTTATTTTAAAAAGAGTATTTTAACTCACGTTTCTCAAGTCATAGGAAAGCTAAGAAAGGTAACTCTCTTTGAGGAAATCCTAACATGTCTTTCTCTTGGGTTTGCAGATTATATTTGCCTTGAATGACTAACTCAGTCCTGAATGTGAACTAAATAACTAAAAATGTATTGAAGTAGTTGAGGTGTTTTTACGCTGTAAGTTTTAATTAACATACAACTATGGCACAATGAATTTTTGTTTCCACGATAGTTGCCACAGAACCATGACCCACCTCTAACCTTATATACTGCAGAATAAATATGAAAATGGTTAATGACAGAGCAGCATTTTCCATTTACTAGTTCTGAGAAAATTGGAAGCATATGTTTAAACTGTGTGTCTTTTTTTCCTCCCCCCTTTCCATTTATCTGATAAAACACAAATGAGAGCAGGTTCAGGCCTTATTAGCTCCTTCAGTAACTGAAGGATTCCTATTTATACCTGGCTGCCTTGGCTTTCATATTTCCCTGGCTGCCTAATTAGGTAGCAAAATGAAATCCCTGAGCTGGAGTGTAAAGAGGTGACAGGGCACAGCTGAGGCTCGATGCTTTCAGCAGAGATGCTTTGGCTTTGCCTCTGTGTAAACTGGAGGAGAACTCCTGTTTCTGGGGGTCTGCAGGGTCTCAGGAAGATTTTGGGGGCTAGTGCTGGAGGGATGGGCACAGTCTGTGGGGTTCTTGGGGGGAAAACAGCCCCCATTTTGCAGAAAGCTCAGGATAACACCAGTGCAAGAGTGCAGCAGCTTCACCACCTCCTGCCTGCTGCTAATGAGAGATCACCCCCTTCCCTCTGCTGAGTCTTAATTAATATCAAGTCATTAATATGAGCAAAACGCACCTGGACTGTGAGGAGCATTGGGTGAATGTTAGAGTTGTGTGGCAAAGGGACTGATTTTAATTAGTCCTCATTATCCAGAGGGAAGCTCAAGAAGGAGCAAAGCCATGTGGATAGGTGTTAGACACAGGCTGATATTTTAATGGTTATTCTCCAGCTGTTTGTGCCATCAGAAGGGTCTCACTCGGGTATTGCACAAAGTTCACCACACACAGGTCTGTGCACACCCTCACTAAGAGATGTCTGAATTGCCAAACCCACATTTTGCATCCACTGCTTGTTTCCAGCTCCTGGGCTGCAGAACCTCTGGTGATTGTACACCATTTCCATGGTTCCTAAATTTATTTGGCTTCCCCAGCCTGGTTTAGGGAACACAGAGATGAAAGCACCATCCTCCCACTTGATGTGTGCATGTGTGGAATGGCAGATCTGCTGCAGAAGATAAAGTAGCAGAAGGAGTTTACAGCTTTGGAGGTTATCTGGGTTTTTTGTAAAAAAAAAATGCTCTTTAGATAATAAAATTTATTTAGTTGTCACTGGAGGGAGTGGCACTTTAGAAATGAGGAGGGCTGGTTTTGGGCACAATTTTGCAACCAAGATCTTTGACTGAGAGAATGCTGGTGCCTATTTGTGTACTTATTTGTGTGTGAGTTTGAGGCAGAGTAGTGAATTAAATGTTCCATCCACCAGAAACAAGTGAAGGGCCTGATTTTGCAAACCCTGAGTAGTACTGTTGGCATTTTTAGTGGAGGTGCAACACGGGTCTGTTCTGTAGAGGTTTTCTGGGTGTTTGCACTGCTGAGCAGAGCACACCAACCCAGCATCTGGATGGGGCACACGTGTGGTGGGCACACCATGCTCAAAGGCTGGTCTGTGTGGCTCTTCAAAGACCTGTGCTGATCTGTGTAGTAGTTTTATTTTTTTTTTTAAGCTCCCAAGCTCAGATTTTACTTCTGAAATTTGACTGGCAGCACAGGTCAGCGAGTCGAGTCATCCCTCATGCTGATGCTTCCCTTTCAGGTATCAAACACAAGCATGTTTGAGGAACAGGGCCCTGCAGGCTAGAAAAATAAACACTCAGATGGGACCCTTTTCCCATTGCTACCACAACCCTAACTCACAGACAAATGAAAACCTGATGAAGGATATATGACAGGACCTCTTCCACCCCCCCTCCCTGACCTCAATCTATCACGAATGCAACTGGCCTGTATCATGGCAAGCAACCCAGACAACTGTCAGTGCCGCCCATAAATCACCCCAACCCTGCAGTTATGAGCTCCCAACAAACGCTGCCAGAACCCCTGGTCTTCAGGCAGCCACACGCCTCAGGGTTGCAAAACTCTTCAGCAGGGTTTGCTGGTGTTGTGCTCCTTGGGTCAAACGAGCAGGTTTATTGTGCCTTCATTTCTAGGGTCAAAAAGCCTCCTTTTTTTCTGCTGCCGAGGCACCCACTACCACGGGGAGCATGTGGCAGATGCCTCTGGTTCCTGGGAGAGCTGCAGTGCCCACAGAAGAACCTGCCTGAGTATTTTTAGTTATTTCACCCCATTTTGGCTATTTCATCCCGCCCGCCATGGAACACAGGCAGTTTTCAAAAAATGGAGAAACTTCCTTTTCCACATTTTAGCCACTGGTTCTCCACGCTGATGCAATAGCCCCAGTAATAACATGGAAATAATTCTCTGTCACGCACATTTCTGCAGTGAAAATGCGTTTCCAGCTGGTCCAACACAGGTAAGTTTCAACAGGCCTGAGCCCAGGAAATATTCCATGAAAGAATAATATCAGTATTCCCCACAGTCCTTGCATTACAGCACAGAGCCATGAGCCCTTTGTACAACACAGAGCTGGGAGCAAGGTGTTCCTACATTTGTCCAGTCCTAACAGGAGTTAGCTGTTACACTGAATAATTTTAATTTATTTTTAAGTGAACAATGCAGCAATTACTTCTCTGCCGAAAAGAGAGATTGGGTGTTTCAGTTCAATCCTTTTTTTTTTCTTTTCCACTTCAGTAGCATTATGATCAAGGAACACAGCAGCTCTCTTGATATCCTCATCCTACATGTTGGCTGTCATTTCTGTCATTTTTGCTTCCTCCTGGATGACAGATACATTGCTCTGAGCAAGCAGAGACTTCTTATCAATCAGTCAAATGTAGTTCTGCTTACACTGAATAAGCTACACATTTACTGGCACACACTAGAATAAAAAGAAAAGGGAAAATAAAACCTGTTTGTTTGGCTTTTTCTTTCTTTCTTTTTTTTTTTTTAAAAAGCCTTTCCAGATGTGATAAGAAAAGCATCAGCCTTCTGCGAGAAACAGGAACTGAACATCCAATTTTAAAATCTGCTTTGAAATATGGTAGTAACAGTGTTGTTGTGAGTAGGAAGATCTAGGAATAGAAATAAAAAATTTGTAGTATTTGTTAAATCAGCTGGTAGAGTACTAACAGAAACAATCTTTAGGGCATGAAAAAAACCACAAAACACCCTTTTCAAGGTCTGTAATGCAAATATGAAATACCAAACTAGAGAGTAACCAAATGCTCTGCTCCTGCCTTGATTGTAATAATCAATTACCAATTTGTGAGCAAAGAGGGCAGCAACATCTGAGAACTGATCTAGTGGAAATACTGGACAACTATTCCTTCTGTGACCCTGGGGTGAAGTCATCAACAGAACTTAGCAATGCATTGCTCCTTAGCAAGGAGCAATACATTTAACACACTTAGGTAAAAATGTTAAATAAGAAAAGAGTCACCGAGCACGGTCTACTTACAAGGGAAGTCTGTTGCATCTGTTGGGGGTTGGGTTGTCTTTCCTTTTGTTTCCTTTTAACAGTATTGAATCTTTTTTCCATTCAGTTGCTAAATGACCCTTATCGCTGAGTACTTAAGAAGAACAAAGGATACAGCTAAGGCTGAAAGAGAGGGCCATCGATGTTTACTGTTCTGTCGGGGAGTTTTCTCTCGAAGAGGGGTGGAGGAATATCTCGAGAACTGGGGATGGGTAACAGGCGAGGGCAGAAGCTGAGCGGGACTGGGTTTCCGAGGACGACACGGGAAGGGGCTGCTCTGCTGGAGAGAAGTTTTTTCGCTGCTGCTGCTGGAGCCCTGGCTTGGAGCTGTTTTCTTCTGCCTCTTGGGTGAGCCTCTGCTTGTGAGAGCAGCCACTGAACCTGTTGCCATCTGCTCGGGTGCCCGGAATCCCTGAGCTCGCCTCTCCTTGCTGGGCTAGGAGCCGGGCAGCTGCTGACCCCCGCCCCTGCCGCTCCTTCGGCACTGCTCTGGGTTTCACTGCGCTGCAGCCCCGCTCCCCCGCCTGCCGAGACGTCCTGCCGTCCCAGTTTGCTGCTTTCCAAGAATGCTGCTGGGGCACTGGGATCGACTGCTCCAAGGGGGTTTGTGAAGCAAAGCCGCCCTTCCGTGTTCTTTTCCCCTGCTGACTGAACCACCATAGCACGTGCTCCCTGCCGGCTGTGACCATCACTGCACTGAGGGGGGAAAGTGCCTTCAGGCCAGGGGGTCGGGACCGGGTCCTTGGTTCTGTTTGTTGTTAGTGCCATAAGAGTTGTTGTTTGCTTGCTCTATTATAAATACTAGTAAAGAAGTGTTATTCCTACTCCCATATCTTTGCCTGAGAACCCCTTAATTTCGAAATTACAGTAATTCGGAGGGGAGGGGTTCACATTCTCCATCCCAAGGGAGGCTCCTGCCTTCCCTAGCAGAGACCTGTCCTTCAAACCAGGACAGCATCCTGTCCTGAAACAAAATTATAGCACAGTCTGAAATACCATCATGGAATTATCAAACTGTACTGTTGCAAGACCCAGCTATAGTTTTGTTAATTTTATTTTGCCTTTTCCTCTCACAATGACTTCAGGTTAATCATAACAGCCCTTTAATTACCTTCTCCTAAAAATCCTGGAAGACACAGGCATGGATGAAAGCTCTTAAGTAGAGTCCCTGATTGCCCTCAAGGTCTCCTCAAGTGCTTTAACATTAAAAATGCCTGTGTAATGTACATATCTTTATGAATTTGGCCTGAAACTCATATTGTTTCGCCAAAAATATCTTGCTGCTACTTTTATAGATAATTTCACCTTGTCAGGATCATTCTCTCAACAGGTTTTGGGAGGAATCAGACAAGAGATGAAGGGGCTGATGGATCCACATCACCTCCTCCATGCAAATGCCCCAGCCACTGGTGGGGCTGTGCCAGTGGGAAAATGCTGCCCCTGAATCCCAAGGCAGAAGAGGCCTTTGTGTGGGTCAAAGAAGGGATTTCCCCCACCCCCTCCCTTGTCCCGCTACAGCTGGATAAACAGGGTTAATTTTAATGTCTCTTGTTCCTCAGATCCCATTCCATATGTCCTAATTAACCCTGCCTCATTCTGGCTAAAGGTTTCTGTTAACACCTTCTTTTCAGTGTTTCTGGCCGTGCTGAATAAACAGCATCGTGCACAAAGCCCCATTAATATGCAAATGCCCGAGCTGCACTTCTGTGTTGGGCTTCATTAGTATGGAGAGAGGCATTTCCCAGTGGGAGGTCCCTTGGACAAGAATTAGTGCAATTATGCGGTTTGGGTGACGGGCTCAATATCACGTGGCTGAACACGGCAACATTTTCTTGGAGTCTTTCCTTCAGTGAAAAATTAATTTTCTTTGAGAAGGTGTTGCACCCATTTGCGCAACTTTTCTGCTGAATAAATACGTTGCCAAGTAATCTCGACAAATTTGAAATAAGTTTATGGGAAGGTTTGTGTAAGGTAACTTTTGAATGTATAAGAAGAGTTTTCCAGGGCCAAACTGAAGAAATGTAATTTCAGAACAATTTTTGACTAGCGAGCAAGTGTAGATATGTGCATGTGCAGAGAAATAAATTTGCCTTGGATTTTGCTGCTGGTTTTCCGAAGAATCAAACAGAATGCTTGTGAAACTTCTTCAGTTCAGTATTAAAAAAACACCCAAAACACAAACCAACCCCCACACCTACTTATAATTTACCATATAATTTCAGGTTTTATGATCAGGGCGGTTTAGAATTCATACACACAAAATGAAGATAAATTGATTAAGATTTTTATTAATCCAACTCCTTTCCTCCTGCTGTACTCATTATAAATTATTCACTCTCTGTGGTGAATGCAGAACATCAATACTGGTTATCTTTAATTTTAATTTAGAAAGCAAGATGTTTTCATTATCTTGTTCATTCTAATGCATAATAAAGATAAAATATTTGCCCTGGAATTTTATAATGGTCTCAGCTGGGTTCATAAGTAACTGTCTAACCTTAGGTACTTACATTATATATGTAGGGGTGTACAATTAGCTGTGTGACTAGTTAAAAATGTAAGAGTGGCTGTGACTTGGAGGAGAATGAGAGTCTCACTAAGAGTGTCTTAACTGCTTTTTATATCAGTTCAGGAAATTACTTTACTTGCAGCAAGTCATATGCATTTTGGACCTGTGGTATGTTTGGGGCTGCAATGCTGCCCTGTGACAATGAATTTCACAGCTTTATTACTATACTGTATGAAGTAAAGCATTATAACCTTTAATTAATTGCTGCCAGGTCACTGAACAGTCTGTGGTTTTATACTTATTTTGAGAAAACACAAGGCAACCACTCTTTCAGTCAATGCACTCTTGGAATGTGCCTATCAGTTATCTTCTCTGAGTACCCTCTCTGAAATAAATATGCCAGATATTTCCAGTTTCTCTTCTCATGGAGCCCTTTCCATATTTTTATGCCATTCTTTTGAGAACCTTCTGTTGTTAAGTTTTTTTTCAGTAGTCAGTGTTGCAGATGAGTTCTCCACTGATTTACTCAGTGACTCCATAATCCCCTTCATATAATTCTATGCACATGTGGTTTATATATATCCTTAAAACCCCACATCTGTCCCTGCACATTTCAAAAGATATTTGAACAGATCTCTCCATGGTGTCACCAGATTTTTTTAATCAATTATTTTTTTGCTGTATAAGACATTATTTCTTGCAGTACCTACAGTTTTGTCTCTTTCACCTGCCAGGTTGGTGTATAACTGTAGCTTTTCTAAATCCTCTGAGTGTCCTCTCATCTCAGCAAATTGGAATATTTTTGCCTCTATTTATAATTGCTTTTTTCTCTTCTGGTGGCTCTTCCTACCATACTTGAATTTCTTCCTCAGAGATGAAAAGCCCGCCACTGCCAAGTACAGTTGCAAAGTAACATCTATTTCTCTCATAACTATTCCTTCTCCTTGTCTGGCATTTCCTGTGAAAAATAATCTATTGAAACATGACATATATCTATATTACATGGAAAAAGTACGGTAGTAATTTTTTCTCAAGGTATTAATAGCTTTGTTTTATGCCAACAACATTGAGGGTCCATGAGACAGGCACGGTTTGTGCAACACCACAAATATTTTCCAGGGGACAAGAGGACAGGCTGAAGTATTAACTCTCTGCATAGTATCAGGAGAGGTATAACTTTACCTGCCCTATGTAGACTGACAACTGTACCTGTTTTTGGTACACTTAACTCTCAGTTGGGTAATGACTGGGCTGGGTGGAGAGTGAAGCAAGGAACGACTGCATGAATTTCCCAGTGGAATTTTCTAAAGTTTAAAACAAAGCAAAAGTTGTAGAGTGCTCCAGACTGAATCATGTGTGTTGGGAAACAAATGTTTTTTGCTTGCTGTGGAATTTTATTTTGAGGGAGATCCTGAGGGATCTGCAATGTCTGCAGCTTACTACTGTGAACAGTTTAGCTCAACTGAGAAGTGGTGCCAGAAGAACTGCAAATTCCAGGTCTCTGGTTCCACCCTCCCCAGAGAGCTCAAGCTGCTTCAGGATCCAGCTGCATTTATTTCACCTTGTGCTCTGTGACAGAATGCCCCCAACTCCAGTTGTGCCTTGCTGGGTTTTGGCTGGAGGTGCCTCTCACATAGCAGCAGTGGAATTTCTCCTGATTTATTGGAGGGTCTGAGTGCAGAACCCCTCAACATTGTCCCTGCTCCAGCCCAGGTCTGATAAAAGGGAGATGAAGCTCTTGCTTTGGAGAGGAAAGCTGACAGAACCTGTGTGCTTCAGGAGAGAGAGAGAGAGAGAAAAAAAAAAAAAATGTGTGGCTTATCTAAGTTGTCTCTTAAATAAAAATATTTCAATTTAATTTTAGATATCTTCCGAATGGACAAATCTGAATTAAAGCCTAAATCACATTATAGATAATTTAGATTATTGAAATAATCTGCTTCCAGGTGTCTAATTAAAAAAGATAACACTGTCCCCCACAACCTCCCTCTGCGATAAGAACAGTACCATAGAGGACCAAAAAACTTTGTTCTAATGTAGACAAAAAGACAGCAGATTTGTAAAATCTTCTTTTTCTTAAGGGGAACTTTTATTTCCTAATTTTCCAGGTTAGTGTGCTGGTAGTAATATACTGCGCAGCAGTATTTTTCCAGTGTATACAACTTTACAATGCCTCCTACTTGCTAAGAAATTTAAAATTCAATTTTGTTTGCTCCTTAAAAGGTTGAGAGCTGACTTAAGAGATTAAGTTCCTCCACCTTTTTTTCCCCTTGAAAAAACAAAAATTTACCTTCTAAATTTTAATGAAATCAAAAGCAAAATCATAATTGTTTTTGCGTCCCAGAAGAACAAAGATTTCATCACTACTTTTTAATTTTTTGCCTTTTTTAACTCTGTAATGGTTGCTAGGAATATCTTCATTAACAAATTTGCAATATAGGAATCTGAAGTTTTCTTAATCCACATTGTTCCAGTACTTTACAACACAAAATAAGTTGTTTCTGTAGAAAATTCTCATAGGTAATGGATTTATCAGAGAAAGCTCTAAAAGAAAAACAGAGAAACTGCCCACACTGGTTTTGTTTGGAGGGGACTCTTCCACGGTCATGCCATTTTCTTTAAAAAAATCCCCTCCCAACTGCAATTTTTTATGAGGTGGTGATCTGATATTGGGATAAAGGTGGTGTAGAGACAGACCATTATGGAGTCAAAGCCAAATATATCCTCAAAAATGAACTAAAAAAATGTTCAGAAATAAAAACCTCTTTGTTCTTCTGCCGCTGTTGCTCAGCATCTTTTTGCTCAAGATGCATTTATTTAGGGAGCAAAGCTTTGGTGTTTGTATATTGTTTTGAATTCCTCCCTGGGGTTTTCTCATGAGCTCCCAGCACATGCAGAAAGAGCTGCAGTAGAAATGTCTGCCAAAATCCTCATTTTGGGTGGGGGGAGAACCCCCTCAAACCTCTCCAAGTCACAGCAACAGCTCATTTCAAGCACTTAACATCACAGTAAGTGCACATTACATGTGTACTCTGCATGAACTGCATTTTGAAGTAAACGAAGTTACAAGCCCTGTTCTTTAAATCCATCTGACTCCCAGCAGAGCATATGTAATGTCTCATAACAGACTGCAGACGGGATAATATTTCTGCCGTTTGAATTACCAACAAATCTAATTCATGGGTTTTAGTCCATTTTTAAAAGACTGCTTGGCCAAGTGGCTTTGTTTTCTTGTTAAATGTTATGCACACAGTTCCTTGAAAAGCTACCAAGGTCACGTTAATAAAAGCTTACCTTTTAGCAGATTTATTTCAAATGTATATGGGGATAAACGAGATTTTCAAGCAGTTTGAAAAGGAAAAAAGAAAAAACCCTACAACAAACCTATTAGGATATAGACTGTTATGAGACATTTGTAACTAATGCTAGTCAATTAATGTAATTAAGAAAGTTTTATTTCTGCACTGCAGCAGCACCCAAAGCTGCTGTCCCATGGCAATTTGGGGATGTTACATCATGATTTCAGGAGAGCCCCCAGGTGTGCAATCAATCAACAACAGAATCTGCTCCATGGATCGAGTTTTGGGCTGAATCTGGGTTTTCCTGTCATTGTGGGTTTGGAGCTGTACGACTAAACTCTGTGTATTTCCATGATTCAGCATCTGTTGTGCTGAGTTATATCGTCCATGTAAGGATTTGAGGGAATCAGCTGGGCAATCCTGATAATAATTCTGGTTGTGTACTGAGATCTCACTATAAATCATGGTTGTGAGTTGGGATGACAACCCAGGCTGGATTTTGCTGTGAAGAACTGTAATGAAAGGTTGTGTTCAATCTCTACAAATGGGCTGAGAAACTGAAGACACAATTTTTGCGGGAGGAAGTAGAAGCCTGGATACATTTGTCCTGGATATATTTGAATTTTTCAAGTGAAATGAAAAAATCAAAATTTGTTTTAGCTTAGACAGCAGTTTAATTAATATTTAATTTAACCCACTCTCACCCCAAAACAGCAAGCAAACAAAAAGGTATTTAAAAGTGAAACATTCAGGGGTGCTGTTAGGAAAAATATTGAAATGAAAATGTGAATTTTTCTTTCTTTTACTTGGTTAAAAACCTTTCTAAGCAGTTGACAATGGTCTTTAGTCTGATCTTGCACTGTAGAAGAGGAGTTTTAATGCAGGTTTCTGGCCCCAGATGCAAAAAGAAGGGTCCAGGGGCAGGTTTGGGTGTGTATTTTGCGTGGAATTGAAGGCAGAGAGGTAAGTCAGTCCAGAGGGAACATTTTGTAGCACAGAAATTATGGAAATGACATTACGAGCAAACTAAGACAGCTAGAAATAAGTGATTTTATAACCCTAATGCACCCACTGATTGGAGACAGAGAGAGAGAAAGGCCATGAATTTTTGAGCTGTGGTGTTGTTTAGAACCAGGGATGCCAAGCACACTTTTGAATAATTTTGAATCATATTGAATATAGAACAATTGACTGTAATCTTTGGTGTTCACAGGGTTTTAATTCACAGTGTGATTTCCATGGGTGCATTATTTATCTGCAGCCTTGGCACAATGGGGGGAGGTTATTGATAGAACACCACTGTTGCTGCAGGTATCAAATCTCTGGTAACTCACCTCACTCAGGACTTTTGCCCTTTAACAGGCTTATTAAAAACCTTTGAATGACAATTCTGCCCCACAAACTGCAGTAGCACAGCTCAAGCATCACACTGTGCTTTGAAACTTTATCCCTTCCTGTGGAAGCTGTTACACTAAAGGAACATATTTTTTCACCCTTAATGATCTTATCATTCCATGAAATCCCCCGCAAGATCTTGTTTTGTGTAGCTGACAGGGTGAGGAAACAGAGGATGTAGCAAAATTTTATCCTTTATTTGTTTCTTGGATGTCTCAAAAAATGAATTTATTGTTTTGACGGCATTAGAGAGCAACAAAGAGTTACAAGCTTGTGCTTTATTGTCCTTTGTGAGCTCTTACTCAGTGCTGCAGCCTATGTGCAACCTCTATATTTCTCACAGACTTTCATCCAAGGATCTGCCTAGGGACAATTAGGCAAGTACTCATTTTGAGTGTACATTATGAGGCAATTAAATCAGAGCTGCACTCCTCAGAGGGGAGATGAAGTGAGATCTGGGGCATTAATTACCGAGATGTCATGAGAAGCTGCTGTGAAGTAACTCATCTGGTTCCAGGCCTGGACGCCCAGCCAAGGCTAAAACCCACTGCAACGTGATCCTGCAACGAAAAGGAACTCTTCCCAAACCTTCTAAGAGACCTGGGAACTCACCATAAACAAATAAAGCAGCTGCCCTTAATCCTTCAAAAGGAAAGCGAAGGAAACACTGATGGCACCCGTTGGTTTTAATTTTCATGTTGGCCGCGGTGAGGAAAGGCTGGGAGAGCTGGGATTGTCCAGCCTGGAAAAAAGAAGGCTTTGGGGAGAGCTCAGAGCCCCTTCCAGTGCCTAAAGCAGCTCCAGGAGAGCTGGAGAGGGACTGGGGACAAGGGATGGAGGGACAGGACACAGGGAATGGCATCCCACTGCTAGAGGGCAGGGATGGATGGGATATTGGGAAAGAATTCCTGGCTGGGCTGGAATTGCCAGAGAAGCTGTGGCTGCCCCTGGATCCCTGGCAGTGCCCAAGGCCAGGCTGGACATTGGGGCTTGGAGTGGACAGTGGGAGGTGTCCCTGCCCACAACAAGGGTGGCACTGGATGGGCTTTAAGGTCCCTCCCAACCCAAACCTTTTCATGACTCTGTGATTCTATGGTCTAGTAAACTGTTTAACCTAAGAAGATTCAAATTATTCAGTTTAACAAGTTCTTAGTTGTGTCAGGCTGCTTGCTTGTATGTTACACACACTTTGTTGTGGTCAATAATATTAGAAAGGTAAAATTTTAAGAAAGCTCTCTAAATTAATGGAAGGGTGAGTTTTAAGCAGCAAAATATGGAAATATCCAGCTGCTTCCAAGTACCCTGTAAGGCACACTTTAACGAATTTAGCTGAGTTCTCCATAACTGCAAGGGACAAAGCAGTGAGAAGGTTGGACTTTTGATGGGAAGGTGGAGGAATCACCCATGGGATGGTGGAAATCAAGCAGAGAAAGAGGAAGAGAGCCATAACAGCATACCGTGAACTGGCTGTAGCCTTCTCAAGGTTGGACTTGTGTACCTCCTCTGAGCCAGATATCATGGAGCTGTTCTCACAGGGTGGGGGCATCCAGATTCCAATGGTGACACACAAGAAACCTGCTGGATTTCCTTTTGCTACATAAAGTATTTTTACACTCGTTACCTTCCCTGTGCATTGGGGTGTGTCCAGAAATTCACCAGACAGCAGCACCCTCCAAGAGCAGCCTTGCCTGGTGCCAGCCTCCCACATGGTCTCACCAAACCATTGCTAGTAAACAAACACCACAAAAATCAGAGAATTCCTGACAGATTTGGGTTGGAAAGCACCTTAAAGTGCCTCATTCCACCCCCTGCCATGGGCAGGGACACCTTCCACCATCCCAGAGTGCTCCAACCTGGCCTTGGACGCTTTCAGGGATGGGGCAGCCACAGCTTCTCTGAGCACCCTGTGCCAGGGCCTCACCAGCCCCTGAATAAAGAACTTTTTCCTAACATCCAGCCTAAATCTCTCCTCTTTTAGTTTAAAACCTTTTCTCTTTCTCCTTTCATTACTTATTCACAGGAAGAAAACTGAATGCGGCCCAAACTTGAGCCTGAACCTGAGGACACCTCACAATGGCAGCAGAGCTGAACAGGACAGGGAGGAATTTAAATGCCATGTGCTTCTGTTCATGGAGGCTGATTTCTGCAAAAAAACCCAGCAAAACATCACCAGAAAGGACACATTGAACAGGCCCCGTGAGGAAGTGCCTTTCCAGGCAGCAAGAGCTGTGCGCTGCAGCAGGGAAGGCACCACTAATTGGGGCACAGGAAGCCAAATCTGCTCCCTGTAGTTACACCCCGAGGGTTCTGGAGCAGAGGAGCCCTCAAAAACCCTGGTTTGGATGTTCTGTTCCACCCACACAACCCCAGCAGAGCTCCTGGGCTGAGCTCTGAGCCACGCCTGTGTTTTGGCTTTGGCAAGGCAGGGCCAGACCCAGCCTTGGGTGGGAGTCAGCTCCCCAGAGCTGTCCTCACTCCCTCTTTGCTGACCGTCAGGGCTCTCCGGATGATCTGGGCAAAAACGGTCTGTGAACAACAGCTTTTCTTCTTTTCCTGTAGGAAGGGATGTTTCCTTGCCCTCTCTGAGCCTTTGGTGGCTCAGAGGAATGTGGAGGGACATGGGTGGGAAATGGGCTGGGGGAAAATTAATTCATGTTAGAGGACCCAGGTGAGTGGAACTCATCTCCCTAACTTTGTCAGGAATATTTATTTTTTTTTTCTGCACAACTCCCTCAGATCTGTTTTTCAGAAGAATTATCTATAGGTAGATGCTTACAGCAGACTCTTTACATTTTTGGGGGTGAAGAAAAGAAAAAGAAAAGAAAGGAACTATAAAATCTTGCAAACTCATACCTCAGCTTTCTCTTCTATTAGGTTTGGAGCAAAAAGCAAAGAATCCTGAAAGCCCACAAATATTTGTATTTAGCAATTCAGTGGTTTTATCTCTGCATGAGACCAGGCTAGGATAGAGAATGCCTTGGAAACACAGATTAAAACAGCTCCTTAAATAATGGTTCCCAACACCCTCCCTGAAGTTGCTCATGGAAATTTAATTAAATTAAGAGACTGAGTCTGACTAACACCTCTGAAACTCGGGGACTGAAATACCTGGAACTTCACTCCACTTATGCAATGTGCCTGAGCACAAATACTGAGCAACGTTTTAGTATGGGTCCCATCTCTGCATGCCAGACTGCTTAAAAGTGTGTCATCTATCATTATTATTATTATTTCTGAATTCTCCATCTAGGAAAGCCAGTGGGAAACAAAATATATTTGTCTAAAGCAGTCCAAAAAGCCCTGCCTGTGAACAAGCTGTCTTCAGACCAAGCCTGAAGTTAGCCAGCAGTCTGGCAAGTCTTTGAATTAATTGCACCCTCTCTTTGCTAGCAAATGAGAGGTTTTAAGACATCCTTTTAAGCTTGCTGAGTGATTTTCTGAAGTTTTCATAGTGTGCTGCCGCAGAATATTGCGATTTTCAAGATGTAATTAGCGATTGTTCAGGTTTGGGATAATTGGCATCAGCCAGGGTTGACTGCACCCAATTTGCTGGCCCAAATTGTTTAGCTATGGTGAGCTCTGCTGTGGGGTGAGGGCAGTCAGCCGCTTCCATGTGCCACACAGTGGCAGTGGCAGAAATATATGGAGGGGACAGTCTGGGATGTGCTAAGACACTGAGTCTAGTTTTTGATAGCACAAAATAAATTCAATTTGTCCTGTCCTTCCCTGCAGCTGGGACCCAGGGGCAGGTAGCCTGATCACTGTGACATCTTCAGGGATGATTCTGGGGTTGAGAAGGGCCATGAGAGAAAAAAACCTTTCTCTCTGAGCTCTTATCATGTGCATTGGTTCATCTTTCCTCTGAGTTCCCAGTCAATCTTTTCTCCAAGGTATCAAGTGATAGGAAATGAGGAAATGGCCTCAAGCTCTGCCAGGGGAGGGTTAGATGGGATGTCTTCTTCACTGAAAGGACTGACAAGCACTGGAATGGGCTGGCGAAGTCACCAGCCCTGGAAGTGTTCAAAAGACAAGTGGATGGGACTTGGGGATGTGGGTTTAGTGGTGGGCTTGAGAGCATTGGGGAAATGGTTGGACCCAGCGGTCTCAGAGGGCTTTTCCACCCTTAGAAAATCTGTGATGTACATATGACACTGCTGGCATGCCAGGGGTGGCCACAGGGCTGAGCTACAGTGGCTGGGAGCTGGGTGAAGAGAAGCAGACACCTCCAGAGGGGACTTTTCACACGCATCCTGGCTGAGGGCAGGATGAATCACTCATGAGAAGGGGCTGCCTCTTCCCTCTGACCACAGAGGAAGGAGAGGCTGCTGGTTTAGGCAAGACTGTGAGTTTTCAGTGAATGGAATTGGATGGGATGAGACTTGCCCCCAGAAAATGGGTGTGGAGATGCATCTCAGCATGGCATTTGCTGTGGCAAATAGGAGACTGACAGCAGTGTCACTGTCCTGGAAGCCAGGAAGCCACGAGATTTCTCTTAACACCTAATAATGACTAAAGCAGCTATTGTTTTGGGATGGAATTCCTCCTGCAGCTCACGCTGTTCTCCCACAGCATCCACAAGAGCCTCTGCATCTGGTTCTCTGAGAGATGGGCAGAGATCTCACAGGATCAAAAGGTGTTTTTCAAGCTTTGTCTAAATTCAGCAGGGCATCCTCCTCCCCCTGGAGTCACCACCAGCACAGTCAGATGGACCTCAGGTACCATATACACCAAACTGGAGACTGCAAGCAATAATTTATCTTGTCTGCCACGCCCATGACTTGTGAAAGCTTCAGGTGTGTGTCTGCATGGAAATCCACAGCCACTTTTCTTTGTCTAACACCACCTATGTTAATTTTTCTGATTTGCCCTGATTCAAGAACCCCTAAGTGGTGAACACCTGAAGGAGAGAGATTTTCCCTCACCAGACCAATGTGATGCTTTCTCATGCTTTTATGATGTGCCTGAATTTCTGTGTGTAAAATATTAAACACCTCTTGCCAGCTGTATTAAGGATGATTTAAAATTAAATTGTTGTGTTGTGAGCATTGATTGTCCTTGCAAGTCACTGATCTAGAAGGGAGAGAAATAACGCATTTGGTGATTATCTTGATGTGAGAAGGAGTTTCTTGGTGTTGTCCCATAAATAGTCCTTTAAAACAGTACATAAAAAGTGGAGACATGAGAGAAAATGCAAGGCTCACAAATTCCTTCTCCTGGGTGGAAAACAGCAGTGGAAATATATATGGAAACCAACCCTGCTACCAGACATCCCCATGAACTGGCGCTGGAAGCCAGTGGCACAGGCTCAGCCTTGACTAATCTTGTTTAAAGGATCTGGCTTACAAAGGAAAAAAGGGATCTAATAAAAGCATCCAAGGATTTCGAAACTCAGCACAAAATTGCTGATGCAAGGGAAAATGTGAAATAATTCCAGCGTGGGTCTGTAAAGTCACACACTCAAAAGGACCTGAACCACTGCAAATGCAGTTCACACATCCGACGTGAGGAATAATTAACAATATTAAATGAAAAATGGAAGCTGAGCACACATAAAAAACAGGGGGAACCAGCATGAAATGTCTTACTGCTTCCAATAAAACCTCTTTCATGAACAGCCAAATTATGTCCCCTCACAATACTTTTTTTGACACAAAAGGTAATCTTTGGTGCTCTGAATGCTCAGTTGGCTGCACAGGGGATGAATAGAAGAGACACACACAGAAACTTGGACTCACAACACCTTTTTCTCACATCTGTAGTTATTACTAGCTTTTAAAATTATTTGTCTTATTGAAATTAGTAGGATTTTTTCTTTCAAAATGAGTGAAAGGATCCTTATTTGAGCCACATAGCCTAAAAAACCAGGAGCCAGCAATCAAACCCAGTGTGAATACACTAACTCTAAATTCTTAACATAAATGATAAACTTTTATGTAAAAAACATTTAAACTTTCCCTTTTCCTAATTGAGGTCTACCCTTCTGCCTCTAAACATTTATGTTTATGATGAATATCAAGTTTTGGCAGTATTCAATGGACTTTATTAATATTGTCATGCTGGCATGGATTCCTGTTCCACTAAAGATGCCAGGACTTAGGAAAGCCTTTCTAAGAACACAGAGTTTTATCCAAACACAACTGATTTCAAAATTACTCGCTTTGCTTCAAGAAAAATAAAATTTAAAAAAAGGTTTGGAACNTTTAAATGTATTATATTATTATAATATTGATCTTATTATTTATTTTTTAAAACTATTTTGTTGCTTTCATTTGTGCAACAGTAGTGGCCAGAAGAAAGAACACTTCTGAGTTGGGTGCTCTCCAACCCAAGAATGAAAAGATGATTCCCTCCCTCCAAAATCTCACATCAGGAGAAAATAAGCCTGTATAATTTGGCAGGAATCACTGTAATCACAGCATTTCAGCAAGTGAGCTTATATTAAGTGACGTTTATGCCACTTCATGAGGAGAAGAGAGTGCCTGTGAGACATCAGCAATTTACCTGACACCAGTGAGACATATGAACATTTCTAATTCTTTTGGAAATCTCAGAACAAGACATTTTGAATTTTGAGGCTTAAAATAATTCCTAGGGTTAAGTGAAATTCCTACCTCCATAAACAAAATTACTTTGTGAGATGAATTGAGGTTCTTTACAGTGCTAAAAAAAACCTGATTTCCAAATTTTTCTTGTTGTGAATTTTAGTCAGTTCCACCTGGAGAAGAAATCAAGTTACCATCTGCATTGAGAACTCACTTGTGCCTGTGCACACACAGAGACAATTTCCCTCTCACTTTTGGTCTCACATTTTCACTTAAAGGAGAAAACTACCCAGAAAATAAATAATGAACATATTATCTCCAGTGTTTTCTATTCTCTCTGTTCAGAGTTTCCACTGAAAAGCAAATCTGACCAGGAATGACAAAACCGATGGAAAAAGACAGAGCACCTATTTCTCAGGCTCCAAAGAAACTTTAACAATATGCCATTAATAGACAATTTTTACCTTACAAACCCCTTCCTGTGGCTTGAAACACATTCCCAATATTATGTGGCAGAACAGCTTTATCCACTTCAGTGGTGACCCTGTGGAGGTGTAATCTGGGCTGCCCACGATGCCAGGGAACGTAAAACTCAGCTCTTTGGGACAATCAGGAGCAGCTCAAGCCCCAGATGTGAGGTCTGGAGTGCTTCACAAAGGCTGAACAACACAGGAAACTCAGGAGCAGCAAGTAACCCCCCCCTTTTTTTTTTTTTTTGCAAGGATCTACTATATTTTATGTAGTTCTCCCCTTTGGTGCCAATAAGATTTCAGGGAACCAAATGGGAGACCTGTAACACTTTTCTGCTGAAGGAATAAGTGATATTCCTTTGAGCAAGAATCAGGCTATACTGCACGGTTCTCTCTTCTTAGCTGGACAGGCTAAAACAAAGATAAGCAATAAGCACTGTTCTGAGGTAGAAAAATGCAGTTAAATTGTCAGCTTTATGGCTGAGCTTACATGAGCATGTATATAACCAGTGCATCCTTTTCCCCACTTAAATGCCTGAACTGCGTGTGAAATTCCCCTTTTTGCAATACAGGCTCTGAATCTTTGAAGTTGAGCCCTGTAGGGGTAAGTAGAAAAAAAAAAGAAAAATGTTTGCTGGGTGGGTAATACTTTAAAGCTTTAAAACTTTCTCTCCTCTCCCAGAAACAGCTTGGCTGAGGTGAGACCTTGTGGGCTTTCTGGAAACCTCCTTTGTTTTTCTGGGATGTAAGGGAGCTCATGGGAAAACCTGTGTCTGAAGATGTGATCTGAAGTCACCATCCTGTTTCAAGCTGGGTAAAAGCCATTATGTGTGTATGTGTAGGTGAGTGCTCTTGTAGAATGGTTCTAGGAATTAAAACTGGGGAATTAAATCTGTATGTGCCTAACCAAAAACTGTAAATTGAGCTTATCTCTTGTCCTTCAGCAACCACATTTACTTTATCTGCCTTCTTTTATGAAGCTGATGTTCCCTCAGGCAAGGAACAGAAATCTACACCGTTCTCAAATGTGATTACAAATTAGGTGAATGCTATGAATAAGCCAAGAGTTCAGGCTGATATAAACCCTCATTTTAACTAAGTTATCTAAACTGGTCAATTAAACGACTATAAAGCAATTTAAGGCCTGGTTTCCTATGGTTATTTTAATTCTCTTGAGTGAATACATTTATAAATAATTTATGGAAATGCAGTGCACTGGAAAATATATTCACCCAGTTCTTTTCTCAGCCGCTGTCTTTTGCAGTCTGCAGCAAATTGGCATCACTCTCTTCTGTTTCTGCAAAAAGCTCAGCGAGTTCAAATGGCTCTCAAATCTACTGAGACTGTTGAATCATTGCAAAAGTCTGTCTAGGGCTGTAGACATGTGTTCTTTTGACTCCCCCTCAATCCTACTGAAAAATAAACTACTGTTCTTCATGGCTTATTTTGTCTCTGTCAAGGAAACTTTCTGCTCTCATCTCAGGAGGATTGTACAATAGCAATCTGATCCTGACCTTTCTACCTCTTGCTTGAATAACAGATGAAAATTGGACAGTGAGAAGTGGTGTATGCTCCATAACTTGTATCCCAGGCACAATCTAATGATACTCTTCTTCAAGTAAAAACAACAGTTGCAGCAAAGGTTAAGGTAAACAGGTTTAGCTAATTACCTCTTAATCAAATCCAGTTATAATTTACTGCTGTCCTCTGAAGCTCTGTGCCTGCTAAACCATGGGGTTTGGTTGGATTAGCTTATCTCTGATAGATGCAGTGTGATTAATTTCTCCCAAAGTACAGCAGCACGTAAATATCAAGCGAGAATAATATATGACCAAATAAACTCAGCTCACACACCATCACAGCAGAACTCTCCAAGGCCCCCATGTACCAGGCACTGAAATAGAATCCCTTTTTTTTCTTACAGAAGGTGACGGTGGGTAAGAAATCATTTTTGTGTTATTCTTTGTACCAGGGACAAAAAAGAAAACACCAGAAGTGAAAAACGCTGGCGCTTTCAGGATTAAGAAAGTCACACTGCATCCAAGTAATGTGCACTTTTGTGTGTGAAAATCCTTACTAGAAGTAAATCGGGTGTACACATGTGACAGAAACATGCGTTTCTCCTATGGAGCTTTGAAACTGTGGCTGTGGACACCTCAAGTGTCTTATTTTTTGTTGTCTTTCCAAAATATGAAATATTCTATTTCTCAAGGAAGTGAGAGGGAATAAAGAGAGCTCAATTAAAAATCCATTTGAAATGTTTATACGAGATCTGAAACTGCATATTCTTCTCGAGTTTATACTTTGGTTTCAAGCTCAGACTGGTTTAATCAAAACATTTGTTACTTCTTGAGCAAACTTTAGACTATTTGTTAAAGAAGCTGCTCAGAGTTAAAGTTCTGTGTCAAAATGGTAAGAAAGCCGTAATCCCCAGAGCATTCCTAGAAGCCCTGTGAAATGCAGCAGTTTTGATTCAGCTGCAGTTTGTTTTTTTAACTTTATACCAATCCAAAACCTGAGGCAGATAGAAAATGTCTGCACGAAGTCCTCGCTTCATGGCAGGAAGCAGCAGGGCTGCATATGTCTCTGTGTGCTGTCAGTGCTCCACCATCCTCAGTGGGGATAGAACCAATTTATGTGATCTTAAACACAAATCTCACCTTGTTTTGGCATTAACTTCACCTCAGTGCCACTCTCTTACTGCAAAACAGCAAGCTGTTTGCAAAACAACAATTTTGCCAAAGCATTGCCCTCACTCTCAGCACTGTGGGTTTAGATTAGACAGCAGGAAAAATTTCCTCATGGAACAGGCTTCCCAGAGCAGAGGTGGATTCTCTGGATGTGTTGAAAAACGTGTGGATATGGCATTTGAGGACATGAGCTAAGGATGGACACAGCGATGGATATGGGTTGACAGCTGGGCTCAATGGTCTCAAGGTTTTTTCCAGCCTTCATGGTTCTGTGATCCCATGTCCTTCCCTGAGATGCTGAAGAGCTCTTAAAACACTCAAAAGCTTTGAACACAAATTTTCATTTCTTCATTGTTAACCACAGAGTGATTGGTGGGGGCTTTTTTGTTTGTTTTTACTATCAAAAGCCAGGACAAATTGTTTCTCAAATCCCAGCACCAGCCTACAGTTAGTGTGTTGGGTAGTCCTGATGGGCAGGGACACCTTCCACTATCCCACATTCCTCCAAAGCCCTTGTCCAACCTGGCCTTGGACATTTCCAGAGATCCAGGGGCAGCCACAGACGCTCTGGGCAATTCACACTTTGTCTCTGCTGCTCTACAGTCACTGGGGTTCTATGTTTGCAGGGAGCAGTGAAAGGAAACTGAGAAACTCAAGCTGGGCACAGCAGGTTTGAATATTTGCTGAATAAGGACCTAAACTTCCACTTGTCTCTACTCTGCAACTCAGAACCAAACACGAGAGGTTTTCTGCACTGTTGAACTGGCCAGCCTGTTGAAGGAAGGCAAAATTTAAGGAGAAAGAGCTGGAGATGTAAAAGTGGTCCTGATGTAGCTGTGGTAGAAAATGACTTTGAAACAGATCCACATCCTTTCACAGATGTTATTAAATCCCTGCGTTGGGAGTGTTTCATAGTGACATGCACACTATAAAAAACTATGGACCAAGTTCTAGGAGCATTCATACCTTCTCTCTGCTGGGCAGAGCTGCAGTTGTCACTACCCTTTAGTTTTCTCCTGCTTACATATATTTTTTCCAGCTCTTCTGTTGTGTGCCTCATGAAAAGAGAGCTCAAGTTCAAGGCTGTGTGGGATTTTTCTTTTTTCAAGCTGTTGGAGCTCCAGCCAGTAAGTAAGGATCCCAGCAAACAGGCCAAATTAATTCCATCATCATCAAATGGAAACAAAGTGCCTGAGACAAAGTGACTGAGAGGTCAAGGAAATCTGCAGCTGAGAATCAAACCGGGGCTGGTTGGGAATTCAATAGGTTAAAGGTGAACGAAGGGACAATTTTGGAGCTTGGGGTACACTCCAGTGACTGCACTCCAGTGATCCTTCATGCTTCTCGTGGCTTTATCTCAGATTTATTGTTGACTGATGCACAAGATGAAACAACAAGGGTTGTTCTGGTACGTGGACGTCCTTCTTTGAATTAATTTTGTACCGCTGATGCGATCGCTGTATGAAGTGACTCCTCAGAAGACATTTTTAAGCTCTACACTAGTGCAGGAAATCTTTAGTGTGTCTGACAGCTCTGGAGCTGCCTGGTCAGAAGACAGGTCAGGGTTCAACCTATTAAACTTTTGGTAGCTGCAAGATGCGACATGAGCTGAATTGCCCATCCACCAACACAGACCTGATTGCTGCTCCCATTTCCTGATGCAGCAAAGGACAAAGCAGGAAAGAAATTAATGCACTCGTTTCATCCCCTGCAGGGCTGACATATTTCTGGCTGACTGCTAAAAACCCCTCAGTTGATCAGATAGGAGAACTCTCTCAGCTACATGGTCGGTTTGCCTCAGAGCAGCACTGTTCTTTTAGAGTCACTTCCAGTCAATGGCAGGTCTGGGAAAATAGGCAAAAAACCATAAGCTAGCTTTTGGGTGAAAACAGCTGTGTGTTTTCAGTGCAATTGTAATCTGGCACCTTGAATTCGTGACCCTTTAAATTTGGTGTCATGTGAACCCTGATTACTCATCCCTTGGGGAAAGGAAGCCTATCTGAGAAGGTCTCACACTTCCAAACTGCCCCTCTCTCCGTGGCTTTAAGCCACATAAAAGTAAAAACCCTTCCATGAGATATTGCTCAGTGGCTCTTGGAAATGCCTTGGAATAAGACTTACTCAGCAGATTCGAATAAAACCCAATCTCTTGTTTTTACAGTGTCTGCGGATTAAAGTGTGAAATGCAACTATTCTGACAAAAATCTGTGCCTTTCCACAATCCTGTTTCATATCAAACCCGGAGCATTTTGGGTGCCTGTTGTGGGGATGCCATCTACCTCTGTTCTGCCCTAAGGGGGTGCTGAGATTGGGAACAGTATCCATGTTTCCAAAAAGCATCTTTTGTATCTGCCCACGGCACCCAAGTCAGCCAGGCTAACCCTGAGTATTCTCCTCTGGCCACCTTTCTTGCTTCCCTGCTCCTGTTTCTTTTAGCTCCTCTTGCACACTCTCATGCAGCAGTGGGCTCAAAATTTAGTTAATCTTAGCTCAGCCAAAATCTTCTTTCAGAGCTTTGCCTCTTGGCCCAGACTCCCCCTCCACACAAGGTGTAGAGGAAGTTATATGGAGAGGGTTATTCAACCTGACACCATCTAGATGTAGAGTTAAATATCCTGGAAGGCTCCATGATACAGGACACTTCAACTTTTCATTGCTCTATTATGGACTTGAGTGTCTGGTCTAATCACCATAGATATCCTCTGTAGTTAAGGAAGGCAAAAAATGGTTTGGTTTCATCTCATGACTGTAACTGGGGAGATAAATCCCTCTCTGGGATTCCCATGAGACTGTGGGATTGCAGGGGGATATGGATCTGAGTGAACTGTGGTATCTGGCTGGACTTGGGGTCCCAAATTTTTCAAGGAATCCCATCCTGGAGTGACTGGATTTTGCAGTCAGGAGCCTCTAACAGAATTCTGAGAGTTTCTCAGGATGAATCTTGGCAAATAAAACCTGTCTTTTAAAAATTATTCCTCTGTTACAATTAACTCTGTTATGCTATTCTAAATCTCTTTAAAACAGGTAATTCTTGGCAGATGTTAGGAGAGTAAGTGTTGCATGATATTTGCATTTAATTATTGAGTCCTATTGAGCTAAGTAACTTTTACCTTTTCTTTACCCTTCACACTAATGCACAGAAATAAATACTTCCTTTCCACGTGGCCTGGTTAGTTTTACCTTGGCAGTTTTCAAACCTAAATCATAAGGTTTGGAAAGATTGTCAGCAGACCATGAAACAGAAGAATTTGGATGTATTGATAAACATAACCTGCACTGGGAGGCGTCCAACAGCTGGAAGTTTGAAAGATTATTTTCAGTGGCATCAGCTCTGCAGAGCATTTCACTTTTGAAAGAGCATGAATTTTTTCTTTTGGTGAAAAATGCAGATTAAAATGTGTTTTTGTGCTTTTCCCTGACTTTGTTCCCATGGGGAAATTGTCTGTATGTTTATGGCAGCCCCTGTGGCACAGGGCTCTGTCACTCGTTTGTCAACACCCAGGGGTTTGTTGGTCTGTAATGGTCAAAGCACTGGGAAAAGGATGATGCTCTGAACTTTTCTCATCTCAAATTCATCCATGAGCTTTTCCTCATTGTGGAGCTCCTCCTCTGCTCTGTGAGGGCTCCAGGTACAGATCCATAGGTGCTGGTAGGAGTGAGCTGCTGAAAAGCTGAACCTAAATCCCCTTTGTAAATCCAGCCCCTTTGTAGATGCCAGCTGTGCTTGGAAATTTGGCTTAGGATCTTAAAATCACTTTGTAGATCCAGGCCTCAGGCACCTTTGACAATCCCTCCATAGGAAATGAGGTTTTTTTCACCATAAGTGTGAAATAGGGTAGAAGTCTGAATGGTTTTAGTGCATCTAAGATCATGTAGCACTTTTTATAGACTGCCAAAGGGTCTAAATATGGTCAGTAAACCAGAAGGTGTTTTCGGGGGAGTAGGCAGAAAGGGGCTAGGTCTGCATGGGCTCACTGACATCTGTATTTAAGGCATGGGGGTACAGTGATGCCTTTGAGGAGGAATGCAGCTAATTGCACTTTATTTCATTCCTGCAATTTCAGTGCCAAGCCTCTGGACTTGAGGAGAGAAGATTCTTTTCATTTTTCTTGCCTCTGAACGTGCAGACAGACAAATAATGAGACATTGTGTGCTGGTCCACTGTACAAAAAAAAAAAATTCATTGAAGATCTCGGCCTTTCAATGATTACTTTTACTTCCAATTCGTTATTTTAAGCAGGTTGGGTTTTCAGCACTCGGCTTCCCGTAGGAGAGAAGCAAACCAACACTTTCATACATTAAAATGTGTACATGAATTTTAAAGCAAAATCGACTGTGAATCATGGAAGGCCCAAGCTAAAATCACCCTGAATTCTGCAGCTGAAGGGATGCATGCCTTGCTGTAGTGAAGGGCTCTGACAACCAGGCTGCTGTCATCCACCTCTTGGAGCCTGAGGTGTCATGGAGACAACAATGGCTTTTTTTTTGCGAAGGAAAAATATGTAATAGTATATTTGTTTTAACAAAGAAGTGAAGTGAAGTGGGCTCCTGGGGACCAGAATTTTTGCCATACGGACTCCAGGCTGCAACTTTAAGAAAGTTTGGGACGGTTTGCACTGACAAATGTGTGATTTAATGTGGAGGAACACCAGCACAATGACCCTTTCACAGACCTCTTAAAACATTATTGTTTCCTGTCTTCCAGCAGTCACTTCTGGAAACTTGAACGTAACGCTGAACCCTTCACTGGTTTTAATGTCACCCTCACATAACTGCTCCCCTTTGGAAAGAGATGCACAGGTGTTAATCTACTTATGCTTTTCATCAGTTTTGGAGGGGGCCACGAGAAAATGCTCTCTGTGTTTCACATCGACCACCTTCCTTTGCCTTCTGTTACAAGAAGGCTTTGTGAGCACACCAGAAGAGTTTTCCTTTTGCAAGCCCCTAGAATCTTCCAAGGAATTGCTTCCTGAGTTTTATTTTGTGTGGCAAGGCTGTGGGAAAGCCATATTGAAGCCATCTTTGCTTTGAAGCAGGCTGATGTTTTCTGGAAGGGAGTTTTGGATACTGGAGCTGAGGACACGGCAAAATTTCTTCTTGTATCCACACAAAATCTTATTTGTGAGACTCATTTGAATCCCACTTGCAACCCCTGGTTGCTGAGCTCCTTAGATGACACAGTCAATAAAAATCTGCTTTTACTAGCATCTTATACCAGAGTTTACCTACTACTCTTGAGGTTTTCAACTCACATTTTGATTTCAACAGGTAAGTGCATTGAAACCCTAGGACTGTATGTTGTGGGTTCTCTTGTCACCTTTTTATGCTGCCTGAAAGCGGCTTAGTTGCCTAAGGGACACATGGGTAGGTGAATGGTTGTGCTTGATGATCCTAAAGGTATTTTCCAACTTGATTCTCTGATTCTTTTGCATGATTATGGAAATATGAAGATGTTGAAGCAAATGAGCCTTGTCCAGGGGTAGCAAACTACTAAAATAGGTTATTTTTTTTTCCCTGACAGAGCTACAGTTGCAGTTTTTCTACCACCCTTTCCAGCAGGAAAATTTATTTCCACAGAACATCCTTGACTGACCCTTTGGTTCGGCAGCAGCCCAACCCAGAGGGAGTCAGAGGACTCTGTGTGGATGGGGTTGCACTAAACATGCACTTCTTTGATTTTACCATCTCATAACATCCCCTTGATTTTCCTCTGTGAATCACACCTCTACACGCGTAGCGCTTTTCCTTCAGATACAGATGAAGCTGGGAACTTTACGGTCATAAAAGAATTAAGCAGAACAAGATGTACTGTTCTCCTGGATGTGAGTTCTTTTTTTTTTGATGTGAGCTTTCTATTCCTGTGCTGTCTGCTGAATCAAGAGGTTTACCTAAAAATAAACATTTCAAAAATTAAAATTCCCCCAGCCATTGAACTGTTCTGTCAGGAAAGCACAGTGGAACAGAGCCAAACCTGATGCTGGGTTCATCAAGGAAAAATTCTGATTTTGAAGTCATGTTTGCTGGAAAACCAGGAAATCTCCATTTGAATTGCTTCAACAAATATTTTCTTTTAACCTTTAAATTCACAAATAGGATCTGAGGACAAGGAGACCCAAACAACAGCTTCATAAATGAAGAATTCAATCTGTTTTGTCATTTGCAGTTGAAAAAGTCTTCTTTCTATACTCTGTCTGTGGACAATAATTAAGTGTGGTGTTAATTGGAGCCTCAGCTGAGGCATTAAGAGCTTTTACTGTCATATAAAAGTGAGACATAAATGGAAGGGTCTTCAGCCACAAAAGTCGGCAAGAGGAATGAGGAGAAGACAATCAATGCCCCACGCCAGCTTAAAATAATGAATCTTGTGGCAGGAGAAAGGGAAAAGCATC
>WEKY01029226.1:0-12166 GCA_013390045.1 Picathartes gymnocephalus | reverse complement strand
GTGGCAAGTTCCTCTGCCCAGGGTGTTGCCTAATAACAAAAGAGAAGATTCTTGCAATAGTCTTAAAATGCCAGGTCTTTATTGGAAGCTTCCAGTTGCTCTCACGGTCATGGGCACACCAGGAACTGGATTTCTACAATTTTTGTAAGTTTAACAAGTTAGCATATCTAACAAATACTGTCCAATTAGAAGAGCAGTTGATTAGATAATTTCCCTCTGGGTTCTGCCTCACTGGAGTGGTTCCAGGGGCTTTCTTGTTATGTCTTCTAAGTTTTAGTGGAAAACACAGTGTCCTTGCTAGCCTAAAAAGCAAGACTAAACAGTATTTGAGGAATGTGTTAGAAGGTTAGCTTACTGTTCTAAAAGGTAGGGGAAAAGGGTAGGAAAAGTGCTAGAAGCTACAACCATGTATTAATAGTCTACAAATCTACAAATATATGAAAAATGTATAGAAAGCAAAAATCTCTAGGCATCAAGGGCAGCAGCCACCGTCCCACTGCTCCTTGTCAGGGCTAGGAACACTCTCACGGGGGGTCTGGCATCCCCAAAAGAAAAGGGCTGCTGGCCCCAGGATTCTACCCAGCCATGCAAGAACCCACTTCACTGGCAGAACTTGCAGGGCTCCAGCACAGTTTTAGACTGGAAAAAGGAAATAGATTATTTTCCTCACACAGTCTCTGGCTGCTGCCGTCTCCCCTTTCTGGTGCCTTTCCCCTTCCCCTTGTGCCTCACTGTGGCTGGCACTTGCCTGATAGGGAGGCAGGCTTTTGAGGAAGTTACCGGTGCAATGAGAGCTGCAGGTTGAGCTCTGGATGGGAGCCCGAGGCCATGAACTGCCAACCCTTGGCACAGGAAAGGGCACAGGGCCGTGTGGCACCAGCCAGGGAGCTGGACACTGACACCCCCAGACTTCGGTGCTGTGAGGGTATGAAAGCCCGGGGGTTCCTTTGTTCAGGGTCCCTCCTCAGAGGCACCAGCTTGAGCTGCTGTTATTTAGTTATTGCACCATGATTAAGCCATTTGAAGGACCTGGATGTCTGAGAATCTGCTATGGGAAACCTGGGGTTGAGCTGGTAAGGCATCCTGGTCTGACTGTGAGTGTGGGGGATGTAGCTGTGAAGGGGCTTCAGTCCTAGCTCAGGTGGTGTGAATATGACTGCCAGAGTGGCTCCTGCATGCTCAGACAGGGAAGCTTCCTTAACAGCAGGGATCCAGGTGAGACCAACCTGTGAAAGGCCCTGTGGGTCTTCAGAAGCAGCTGGATAGCAGCCTTATGGGGAGAGCAGAAGGGAGGGCGGTATGGCCCGGCTGGAAGGTGCCTGGGCCTTACCTCTCATTTGGAAATTTGGTCAGCCAGCCCATGACTCAGATTCCTCATCCTCCCCAAGACAGTCTTATGCACAGAAGTGGTTTCAGAGTTGGTGAAATCCAGCAGCACCCGGAAAAAAGAAGCTGCAGATGAGCCCTGGGAGCACACAATGCCCAGGAGAGAGACATAGGCAGAGAGTGTTGACTTTATATAAATATACAAATATCAATTTCAGTTAAAAATTTAATTTTTGCAGATTGCTACAACTGTACTGCCTATATCTAAACATGCAAATATCAGCATATCTATCTAAATATCTGTGTACCTCTAACTGTGTAAGTACAACAACATAATACATCTGTAAGTATAACTACATAGAGAGGGATCTCAGGTAGTCCATTTTCACAGGCTTTCCCTTGGTAGCTTCTTCCTGTGCAGAGCAGCCCTTCTGGAAAGGTACAGAACATGGACATCTAGGAAGCAAAGGGAACTCTGACTCAACACTGAGCCTTGTTTATGTCTCCCTTGGCAGCACATCTAGCAATTATACCTCTATCAGAGAGTATAATACATGGCCTGAAAGACAGGCTGTCCCTTGGGAATTTGAGGCCTGCTCTTTAAAGAATAGGAATTCTTCCAAGCTTTCAAAACTTTCAAGTTTTGAAGTTCCTCAATAAAAGCTGAAGCCCTAGCACTGTAAATGGCACCCACAAGAGCTTTGAACAGAAACATTCACATCTCATGAAAAGAACTCCAGCCTTGTTTCTTCTCTGTACTGACAAAGAGACCTCAGTCTTTACTTAAATGGTAGAAACCGATGGGCATTGTAAGATGAGTTATTAACTGACATTGTTACCTGGGATCTAGAAACTACCCTTTGAAGTGAGTAACACCCCCTCCAACTCTACCATCAGCTTTTGGATCAATTACTCTGATCTCCCCTTTCTGTAAAAGTCAGGCTCAGAGCAGCTGTCTAAGTCATCTCTAAAATAATGTAGACTCCCTTCTTACCAAAGTCCTCAGGCTCAAGGGACCTGTTCCCACAGTTCACATTGCCAAGTGAAGCTCTCTCTTCAACTGCAATGTTCACAGGCTCACTTCCTGAAGACTCACACTGACCCAAAATATTCTCCTTAAAAAAAAAAAAAATAGCAAACCCAAAGGTCACTTGCTATTTTCTAGTAATCATTTTTGGGACAAAATAATAACTGTTCTTCTCCACACTGAAAGGATATGTAACACAAGGTTAAGACTGCTGACATGGTTTACGTGGCAAGCCTTTTAAATTCAGACGTTTGTCAAATTGAAGCTCAAACTCTTACAAAACACTTATTAATCAAAACACAAAATCAAAAAACCAGAATACACCAAGTGAGAATATGTGTCCTCACAGTCGGAACTTTGCCCTTGCTTATGACACTAGCTATAAGAAACAAGAAGAAACCTAGAGGGAGAAATCAAGGTGCCTTCCTAGTTACCAACACGTGTTATTACTGAGAGATCTCACTCAAACCACTGCACAGGTGTGTATGGTGCAAAACTACATTAATGAGTCACACATTTCTGGCTGTGAATCTCACCCCACCTCATCCAATCACTAAGTCATTAAATTCTAATATGTTGCTTGCTTTTTGGAGCTCTTCTCTCCGGCTGCATATGTGTTTTGTAGGCAACCATTTACTGCATGGGTATGTTTCCATGGTTATGTGGCAAAAATCTATAGAGTAAAAATAAAGCCAGACAACATAGTTAGGTTTCTGTTCCACTGAGGAAGTAAAGGCTTGAAGTACCTGGAATTTACTTTTAGGCAGAAAGGTATTCTTATTATCACTCGTTCAAGAATATAAGTCTCTTCTGCAAGCAGCCTATCCATCAGTACCTTGAAGATGAATGATTGTTTTGAGCCTGCTACATTTCCTTCTATTAAGGAAAAGAAGGCTTTTGAAAACTGGTATGTGTGAGTTGACAGAAGACAAAAGGGCATCACACTAGGTAATAAGATACGGATAATTCCAAAAAATTACACTAATAGAAATAGACATTTTTTTATGAAGTCATAAAAAAATATGCAAAAAGGCTGGGTCAATACAGGAACTAAACAGCCAGGGAATTCTGGAAAGAGCCCCAAGAGTTAAAGAAAGAAGATTTTTAATCAAAAGAGGGAAGCTGTCAAACCAAAGGCCTAGTAGTCCCTGAACTACTCTTCAACACAGAATAAACCACAAGTCTTCAACCACTTGATATCCAGGACCAATAACAACCTTCTTATCAGATACATATATCAAAACCAAAACACCTGTTGCCCAACAATTCCTTGACTCACACACTTAATCCCTCTATTCCCTCTATTAAGGATGAATTCTGGGCCCTAATTGCCAAAGCCTTCAACAGTGGAAAATATATACTCCTCAAAACACTCTTCAAAAGCTGTCAAAACTGCCAAAGTTCAAAGTGAAGGCGAGACAATTCACATAGTAGGCACTACCTCCATGGTCACTGGCACCAGGACGTGCTCCTCTCTGCCCAGCACTGAACAGAACAGCCTAGTCCAGGCTGGAACTTTGTAGGGGCTTCATGGGAATACACAGCTTTCTGGAAAAACACCCAAGAGGAAGATGACTAATTGTTGCAACACAGAGAGCAACAGCAGCAAGTTTGCACTAGCTGAGGATTTGCCACCTAGAAACTTAATTGCAGGCATCAGGATACTGAGAGGACAGTAAAATGGTAGCTTCAGCACATACACAAACATGGCATTTCGAGTGCCTACACACTAGGCAGGTCTCATGCAGCAGCAAGAGATGCAGTCAACCTCTTTCTTTTCCTTTGTGTTCAAAACCAAAAGGAGAGCATTTGTTACATTTGGTGCTGTAACAGAGTGAGCTCTCCCATGCCCCTCTCTGCCCATGAGACTTACATCTATTTCTACACAAGGAGGACCAGCCACAGGTAGGGCAAAGGACACTCACAACTTGTCAGGTGCCATACCGTATGAACATGTGAAGATGCTTCATACCAACCAAATATTCGTAAGTTGTATTCTTCGTAGAAAACATAAAATTAGTAACTCCATCTAACCATTTCCCTGACTTTTCAACAAAAATGTTTGCCTTCAGCGGCAATTCTCAAAATACTCTTTAGGATTAAAGACATAACCTAAAAAGCTTCCACTTCATCTACATGACTGAATGTGCAAGGTGCATTTTTCCCTTGAAGATGAGCACCTGAATTTGCCCAACACAAGCAATGGTCTCATGCTCCAGAATGCGGCATAGTTTTGATTCACTTATTTTTTAAAATTTTGCTTTAATAAACAAGCACTTAATTAAAGATGCTTTTACTTCTCAGGCACGTGACAACGCTGAAAAGCTCTCAGTGCACACCGCAGCATCGCTATCGGAGACAGTCACCTCCAAAAAGGCAGCCAGTTCAGGGCGGAACAAAGAAACGATCTCCTCGAGGGCCTGAAACACAGCCTCAAGGTCGGCCGAGCCGGGGCTGCCGGCAGCGGGAGGCGGGGGCGGTGCCTCCATCGCCCACACTCGGCGACAGTCGCGACACACGGGGGCGCGCGCGCCCGCCCAACGACCGAGCGCCNCGGGGCTGCCGGCAGCGGGAGGCGGGGGCGGTGCCTCCATCGCCCACACTCGGCGACAGTCGCGACACACGGGGGCGCGCGCGCCCGCCCAACGACCGAGCGCCAACGGCCCTGGCGCGAGGGCCGCGCCGGCCCCGCCCCCGGCACGCGCCCGGGTAACGGCGCGGGGCCAGCGGGGGGGCGCTGTGCTCCGCCATCTCGGGGGTGACCGTACAACGAGCCTCAGGAACATGGATCCGGTCACCAGTCGGGGCGAATTTAGAACTGAGTAATCATTCAGGCTGGAAGTCACCTCACAACATCTCTCCTTCAGCGTCCTGCTCAAAGCACAGTCATTCATCGGGTCAGACCAGATTGCCTGGGGCTTTATTGGTTAAAGCATGCAAAACCTCTCTGGGCCCTCGCTCCACCACATTTTCCTTAGTTTTCCTTTATCTTCAGCCTAAGCCTCTCTAGTTTCAGCTGGTGCCACTTTCTCTTTTCTCCTGCCAGGCACCTTTGTGAACAGCCTGGCCTCAACCCGTTGATGCCATCCCGTAGCCTCAAGGTGTTTTCAGATGCCCTACAACTGTCTCTGCTCCAGAGTGGTCCAGCCCGGGACCCATAGCCCCGCCTATCAGGGTGAGCACTCCAGCCCCACTCCCATGAGAGCCTTTCCTGAATTTGTCCTATTTTGCCAATTTCCATCTTGACTTGTGGGTCAGGACCTGGATGCAGGACCCATTTGTGGTCTGACAAGAAAAAGTGATAATCCCTTTTATCCTTGCTGAATTTGATGGGATTCCTTTTAGCTCATTTCTCCCCCGACTTCTGGTACCTGTGGATGGCAACCCTGCTCTTGTACATACTGACAGCCTCCTCCTCCTCTTCCCTGGTTTATCATCATCTGCCACCGTCACGATGGCTCTCCTTTACTTTGCCCATTGCCCACAAGTTAAACAGGAAACATTCCAGGATAGAACCCTGCTGGATCCCACTTGTTGCCAGATATTTCCTTCATTGTTTTGTTGTCAGGATATCATCAATGCTTGTCTTATGCATTTCTGCTGCACCTGGGAAAGCAATGCCTTTCCTCTACCTGCAGGAAACTGTAAAGTTTAAGTAATTGGATTTGTAGTTATAACAGGGTTTCTGGTTTACAGTTGGACTTGGTCTTAAGGGTCTTTTCCAATGCAAATAATTCAATATTGCCATATCCTGGAGTGAGGAACATCAAGTGCTTCATTCAGGGTGATGAATAGCTCTTGCCTTTTGTGCCATGTTATAAAACATGCATGCACAAATCCTTGTCTCTCTAGTGAATACAATCACAGTTCTGCACATTGTTTTACCATGTGTTTGACAGAAAACATTTGAATGTTTTCTCCATTGACTTTTCTGCTATGGGCTGCAGCTTTGGTAGCTCTCTTTGTATCTAAATGTCTTAGCAGATGGGCATTGGATTTAACTGACTTTCTGGTGTTTGTACCATGATGAATATCCACCCCTGGCAACACCGAGTTGGTATCTGTTGTTAAGATATTAATATTTAAGAGAGAGAGAGAGAGAGCTTGTGTTACATGTAAAATTGCTTCACTAGGCACAGCTAGAACAGCACTGCAGAAGACATGAGACATATTTATTTGAATTTTTCATTCTGTAATACTCTGTACCACTCATATATAAGACAAAAGGATACTACCAGGAAGTGAAACTGATCATAAGAAAAATATCCCTTTTAACTTCTTATTACAGATGAACTAGTTGTAATCAGTTTTCCCAGGGAACATCCTACCAACGTTCTGCAGAGCATGATGTTGGATTAGTTTGCTTCTAGCAAATAAGGAAAGCTAATTTAGCAATCCCAGACAGAGCTGTGTCAGATCTTGGTTTTGGTATGGCTTACAGATATTTTCTCCCCAGTATTTTCTGACTTTCTTTTCCATCCTTACACTGCTAAATAAATAACAAAATGTGGTTTAAATTCAGTCTTCCATCAATTTCTGACAAAATACATATATATAGTGAGGATATGAAAGCCCAGAGGATAGATTATATATCTCCTGATAGTCTGGTGGAGCAAGTGGTGAGTGGTATCTCAATCTGTTTGTGTTAACTACTTGCAACATGTTGATTGCCAACAGCAGCAAGTCCATTTGTGTGAAGAAACAGATACTACAAGGCTCAAAGCCAAACTGCCAATGCTTTGTTAGCATGACCAGTGACTCTGCCTTATTTTATCAGAGACTCTGATTATTTACAGTCATCAAAGGTTAGATGCAAAATTTTTATACTTCTGTTTTGGTTATTGCAATTCAAAAGACCATGAAAGTGGCAAGATCGCTAAAAATGTTCTGCCTTCACAGAATCATTTCCACTTATTTTCAGCTTGGACGTATCCCTGTGTATGTGGGGATGCATGCACAAAAACTCCAAGAAAACATTCACCTCTCACTTACTTGGAGCAAGGATTTTTTTTTTCCCATTTCTCCTACATTCCTGCAGAACCATGAAATGCAAGGACTTTTGACCCCTTTTTGATCCTAACAATTCATTTTATACACTGAACTTACTAAATCATTGCTTCAACACACCTCTGTCATATGCTATTGATTTTACTGCTACCATTGCTGTTCTTTCAAGTGATGAATCTTGTTTCACAAGGCTGGGAAGATGAAAATCCGTTTTGGAGCCTCTGACAGGGAGTTAATTTACCATTACTTCAGTAAGCACTCGTAGTTGCATAGGGCATTAATTCTCTCTCTTGGTCTTCTATATCAAAGGTGTGGGGGTCTTTCCTGAAATACTGCTTATATGATCAAATACTTCTATTTTTCCTTCATGATAATGGGCAACTGAGATGTTATTGTCCAATTTTTATGCTCTTCCCTTTTAGATCTAGCCATTGGATCCTGTTGATTACATACACAACTAATGTATATATTTATTTTCTTTACATTTCTAATGGACAAGCATCCTAGGGTTTACATAAAATTGCATTACATTTGTACATAGCCTAGTTTGAAACTTAATGAAAAACAGCTTTAATGTCTGTCCATCCATCTGTCCGACTACCTACCTACCTACCCACCTACTCACATACCTATCTATCAAACTGTCTATAAATTTGAGAACAGCTTTTGTAGTAATCATCCCCCTTTTTACACTAATTTTCAGATATAAACTCAAGCATGCATTTACTGAAAAACACCTGTTGAGCACTAATTTTTACTGTCCACCTGGTCCTGTTGAATTGTGAACTTAAAAAATTTCTGCAGGCTAAAAAGAGAGAAGATTGAAGCAGAGAAAGAGACCCATTTTGTTGCAGTGTTTCCTTTATCAGAAAAGGTAAATTTAAATTTTTTTCTTGTTGTTCTAAGTCTCAACTTCTAATGAAAGTGGAGAACAAAGGAAGTGGAAGAAATGCATCCTTCTGATGTGGAAATGAGTTTTGAATGGTTTGGCTAAGACCTCTGTGGCCTTGTGGGGTTTGACCTTGTCTCCCTTCTCAAAAGGACTCTATTGGTTCCACCCTGTACATCTTTTAAGTACTTCATTCCAGAAACCACTGTGGCCTCATAAGACTGCTGAAATTTTTGGTAGGAAAAAGGGAAAATGAAACTGAGTGTGGATCAGGTCCATAAGCATAAATTCTGCTCAAAATAAGGAATCAAAATTCACCTAAAAATTCACAGGAATGTCCATAGAAATGCTGTGATGAACTGATATTAAAACTGGAGGCATGGCCAAGGCCTTGGTGAGTGGCGTTCAACTGTGGTGATGAGCCAAAGACATGGGTGAGAAGAGAGAGTGTAACGTGGAGCTGCAGTAGCCCTGGATATGTCTGCAGAGACATGACGGAATGGAGGGATGGATGTCCCATTGTAACATCACTTGGTGGGAGGATGGCATCACCAGGAGATGGATTATAACCTAACATCCCTCATTTCTTATATTCCAGAGGCCAGACATCCATTTGACTGTGACATCACTGGATGGTGGAGAATAATATCACCAGGAGTTGGACTGTGATATCACATCCCTCGCTGGTTATATGAGTGCCTGCAGAGCCTGGCTGGGCCAGTTTAGCTCAAGCCTGGACTTCTGCTGAGTGTGCCTGCAAGTGGGAGCTCCTTCCAGCCCTCAGTTCTCCCCGGCTGGCTGCAGCAAGAAGACATGGCCCCGGGGGCAGACTGGAGCTGCCCCATCTGCCACAAGACTCGGAGTGATGTGGCTTCTGCTCTGCCCTGTAATGACCAGTTCTGCCTGAGCTGCATCCTGCGGTGGGCAAAGACAAATCCAGCATGCCCACTCTGCAACAGACCTATGGAGATTGTCAGGTTTTCTGAGTGGAATGAACAGGACTATCTACAGTTTGCCATCACAGGGTCAGAAGAGTTGGCAGAGGACAGCAGCCAGGCAGAGAACACTCCATTCCACATGGCCCAGAACAGCCCCCATCACTCTGGGGTGTCGCCTCCACCTTCTCCACAAAGGATGCCATCCCCAGATGAGCAGGGGGCTGCAGAGTCAGAGTTCATGAGTGGCCTCCTGCCTGAGGTCTGGGCAGAACTTTTCCAAAGGCAACAGCAACTGCTGGACCCTGTGCTTCCCTGGCTGCGCTGGAGGCTGGCAGCAATCTATCAGGACCAGTGGTGGCGAGCAGAGGCTGCAGAGGGCTCCATCCTGCACGGCCTCTGTGTCTGTGGCCCAAATGCAAAGGCCTTGGTCGAGATGTTGGAGCCTCTCCTCAACGGGCACACGGCATCTCTGATGTATGGCATCATCAATGTCATTGCAACCCAGTGCAGCAACGAAGCCCAGAGGCTGCTATGCTTCCATCGTACCAGTACCAACTCCAGTAGCTCCAGCTACACTAGCTCCCAGGAGGTGACTCTTGCCAGTGGACCCACAGGCTCTGAGGTAGAGGAGGAAGCTGGTACATCAGAAACTGGTCTCCAAAGCCACCCACCATCTATGCCCACCTGCTCAGAGCAGGACCAGCCCCAGGAAGAGCAGGAGCAGACTGTGGCAGCAGCAGGTCCATCTGCTAAGGGCTGCAGCCCCTCTGCTCCTCACCAGGTCAGGGGCCACTCTCCTGGGGAACCACAGTGTGCTCAGAGGAGGAGAGCCCCCAGGATTCTCCCCAGCCCAAGAAGAGGCCACCCTGCCAGCAGCACTAGCAGATCTTCAGGAGCTCTTCAGCCAAGAAAAAGGAAATAAATTGTTATTTCCCTGACAAAGTCTCTGAGTGCTGTTTTCTCCCCATGCTGGTGCCTTCCTCTGGCCCCCTTGCTCCACCATCAGCCAAAAGCCCCTGGGACTCCAGGGCCATTTCAGCAGTGCCTTCTCACACAGGAAACCCTGCTGCAGCCATGATGATTGAAAAGCTTTTGAACAAGCACTGAGGTAATGCTACCAGAGGCATCAGGAGTGAAAGACTGACCAGGCATTCATCACATGAGAAGAGGAAAACTCTGATAGTGCCTAATGCAATTTCTGCCTAAGACATTAATGAAAAATGTAGAGTCTGATGATGTACAGTCACAGGACAGATATAGCCTGAAGGTACAACCAATTAGAGTTCATTCAGTCAGTGGAAGGGAAAAGACCTATGCATTAATGTAGAATGCACTACAATCTACATTGATGTAGAGCACTTTAAAAAGAGGGCAGGGGGAGAAGGAAATATACATCAAACTGGGGAGTGGTAATACCTGAAGCACTGTTCATAAGGACACTTATTATACATTTTGCAGGTATGTTTCAAAAAACTAAATAAACAACAAAACCAAAACCAACCAATCAACAGAGAAAACCCCAAAACCCAGCAAAAAAATATATGTGTTGTTCTTTAAAACTTTGGAAACTATTTTCGGACACATTAAGTTTGTATTTTGGGTGATCTGTTTGTTGGAGAGCAGGAGGAAGGACAAGTAAAACATTTAGCACATTGCCTTTTTGTTTCTTATGTTTGTAGAGTCTCTAGGACAGTTCATTCTGATCACAGAAAAGGCTGGCCAATGGAACACAATGGGAAAGTTGCAGATTTGCCACCTGTTTCCAGCAAGCAGCAAGCTCAGTGACTGAAAGGCCGTTGGTGTCCTGCCGCATGTTCCTGGCAGTTGCCTGTGCTGGCTTCCCAGACCAAGTGTGTGCTGTGCACCTCATGATCATCCTGTGAGATGCATCTGAGCATGACTCGGCCCACAAGAACCTGGGCGGCAAAGAAATTCTCTCAGGAGGAGGGAGGGGTGCCCAGCTGGCCAACCAGCAGACATTAATCCAGGGAAAGTCCCGCTGAACAACCTGATGGAGTGACTACACTAGTGGACAAGGGAAAGGCTACAGATGTCATCTGGAGTTCTGTAAGGACTGTGGTGCTATTCCCCACAACATCCTTTGGATCACAGGTGGGTTTGATGGGACTGTTCAGTGGAAGTGGAATTGGTTGAACTGGCATATCCAGATGGTAGAAGTCAATGGCTTAGTGTCCCTATTGGCATCAGTGAAAAGTGATGTTCCTCAGGAGCCCATACTGGAACCAATGCAATGTTCATCAAGGACATAAGACAGAGGGATCTAGCGCACTTTCCACAAATTTGTGGGTGACACCAAGCTGAGTGGGTGATACGCCTGAGTAGTGAGGTGCTGTCCAGAGGGACCTGGACAAGCTCAACAAGTGTGCCTGTGAGAACCTCATGAGCTTCAACAAAGCTGGGATTACACCCCAGAAAGCCAACTATGTCCTGGGCTGCATCACCAGCAGCAAAGGCAGCAGGTCAGAGGGGGTGCATCTTTGCTCTGCTCACCCACTCGGAATACTGCGTCCAGCTCTGGACCTCCCAGCACAGGAAGGACACGGACCTGTTAGAGCAAGTGCTGATGAGGCCACCAACATGATCAGAGGGATGGGACACCTATGCTATGAGGGAGAGGTGTAAGAATGGGCCTTGTTCAGTCTGGAGATGATAAGGTTCTGGGAGACCTTACTGCCCTTTCCAGCACCTAAAGGGGCTACAACAGAGCTGGAGAGGAGCACTACAAAGACATGTAGAGATAGGAGAAGGGGAAAATGGCTTCACACGGGGAGAGGACAGGGTTAGATGAGATGATGGGAAGAAATTCTTGATTGTGAGGGTGCTGCTGCACTGGAATGGGCTACACAAAGAAGCTCTGCCTGTCCCCTCCCTGGGACCGTTCAAGTACAGGTTGGACAGGGATTGGACTAGGTCTAGTGGACAGTGGTTCCAATATGCTGTGAGACAACTCAGAAGGTG
>WEKY01029223.1:82185-99014 GCA_013390045.1 Picathartes gymnocephalus | reverse complement strand
CCACCCCATCCTCTGTTCCTGATTTCCATCCTTCTTATTTATTTGTTTATTCATGTTACTTCCAAAATGTTGTAGCTCATTGCAGCAGATTAGAGGCATCACAAGCAATAGCACACTTACCAGCTTCCAGCTTCTGTTTAGGCAGCCCTAGTAACAGAACAGAAGAGGGGCACACCAGATTCAGTAGGAACTGGTATGACTGTATTATGAGAAGCAAAACAGTGGCAAAAGAGAGAGCAAAGAAAAGCTCACAGATGTACAGGCTGCCACCCTGGGCCAGAAACAATGTTCCTGTAGCTCAGTTTCCTGCTTCTAAGTAGTTGGCTGCACCCTTTGCTTTGCTCCAAGTCAATTTTTATTTTAATTTCATTTGCCTTAAATCCTGAGGGACCATAGATGTAGGAAATTCTGTGTCCCGCTGTGTGTCCTCATTAGTAATGCAGTGCTCACTCAGAAGACGAGACATGAGTAGAAATGGAGGTGAAAGATTCCTTTCCTCATTCTTCCTCATTCTGAATTCTCTCCAAGTTTATTTCCAAGTTCCTGATCCATCCTTCCTCCTTCTGTTTCCTTTTGTCACAGTCTCACCGCTGTCTGTGCTTCCTGTCACGTCTGTGCCGCAGCCTCCCTTCCCACCCGTTTTTTCCCTCCTCACCTTTTCATTCTTCCGAAGTGTTGTACCTATTGTCTCTGAGCAGACGAGGGAAAGAACCAGTGCAGCTGACAGGGGTGAGGAAGAAATACAGGAGCACTCTGTAGCCAAATTCCACTTCTTTTTACCAAGGCTGCTGAACTCTGCAGATGAAACAGGAAGCACTGACTGTCCCCCACCACCACCAGAGAGGTCTGGCACTAGGCAGGGGAATGTTTTTCTTGTACTGAAATACTGGTGGGTTTTTACCAGTCTTTATTCTGTTCTCTGAAATGATGGGAATAAAGCATATTTTTAAGGCATTTTATTTTCCCTGTAAGAGACAAAAGAGATCTACAAATATAGTATGTGTTTTGTATTAGGGGAAAGTCATGCCTTTGATATTTCTGTTAAATGATAATTTGTCTACCTAATCAGTTTTATCTGTCTACCCAATCTAATCTCATCAAGTTTTGCATTTATCCCATGCTTATCATCAGAATAGAGCAAGTGATTACAAAATGCATCAAGTAGTTTTAATCACTGATTCTTTTTTTTTTCCTTTGTATTCCCAAGTAAACATGTATGAAAAGAGAGACTGGAACATGGGTAGAAGACTATGATTAAAGTGTCAGCTTGAGGAAGCCTAGATTTCATTTAGCCCTTAAAGTTGTATTTCGATCTGCCAAGGAAAAGACTTCCTAAAATCATCATACCAGCCCATGAGAAAACTCTTTCTCAAAACTGTATGTATGTACTTTACTCTTTTGGCTGACAATTCAGTAACTCCTGCAAATATTGATGGCCCCAGACTTGAATATATGAGACAAGCAGGTGTCTTGAGACAGACCTGTTTATACCCCAGAAGTCCATGTATGCATTTTTCCTGTGCTGATATTTCCCCCTGTGAGTTTCCTTTCAGTACCGTTTACTTGTTTTATTTTCTCTCTGATCATCAGTAACACTCTGATCTAGATCCCCAGTTAGCCATCAGCTATTGGCTGATCCCCAGTGTAGCAACACTCAGAGGTAAGTCAAGCCATGGAGTTTGCATGAGACCGCTGATATGAAAATACTGTTTGATTTTTATTTAGCACCTTCATTAACTTTTCCTGTTTCTGCTCCTTTAAAGTGAGGATCTTGGCAAGTTCCCAAAATCTTTTCGTCTTCCGTTGTGTGCAAGCCTGAAATTAAAAATGACAAGCCAGGCACAAAGTTAATGCTAGCTGCAGCCCCGAGCAAAGAGATGGGGAAAAAAATTCATTGCCCATCCATGAAGGGGAGGCAGTGCCAGGTGTTTCTCTCATACATTCAAACACCCTCAAACATCAGTAGGGAGACACGGTATTGAGAAAGAACGAGCCTCCCAGCTGCCTTGGGGCTCAAAATTTCCAGCACAGATGGGTGCCTGAGGATCTCATGTACAAAACAGAACCTGCCGGTTGTGCATGCAGAGTCTTTCTGGTTATCAGCCCATCAAGGAATCTGTTCTTCACTGGCCAGGCCATTAGTCCTGTAGTGTCTGCAAAGCCTAATTTATGAGGGTGCAAGAAACCATCCTGAAGGAATCTGTTGTTTTTGTTAAGGAAAAGATGCCAAGCCATCAGCATGCTGATCTGACTTGGAAGCTAATCCTGCTCTGGACTAGGTGACACGCAAGGTCCCTTCTTGCTAGGTTGTTCTAAGTTTCTGTGCTGGTGGAAATCACCTGGCTGGCTGACCACCTTCAGTCTTTAGAGTTAAACAAGCAGTCACGTTTTTTTCGTGTGATTCATGGTGAATTTCTGAAATCTCTTAATTTGGAGGCACTTAGACTGGTTTGCTGAAGGGAACCCATTTGTCCAGGGCTACTGCAGTGTACACTGTTCAGGTTTTTTTCCCATTTACTTTAAAAATGAGGGCCACTTTAATACAACTCAACTTTGCCAGTGCACACAAAACCTATAGATGCACAGTCCTTTTCATTAGTTCTTTATTCAGCTTATGTAAGGGGCCTTGAAGTCCACAGGAGTTTTGCCTCCTGCAGTGCTGTGTTTCTGTCTCTGCCCATAACTATTGTGCTCCCGCCAACGGAGGCGAAAGACGGCAGGGGTACAGGAAGAGAGAGTGAGTCTTCCTGGAAAGTGCAGCCCAGCTGGGAGATCTAATTTTAGGTTCACGAGACCTGGCACCTTGGCAGTGTCCTTTACATTGCTGATAATGCTGTTCTGGCACAGGGCAAACACTGTGCGAGGAATGCAGCTGGCACGCCAAACTGGCCGGGGCTAACATTTGTCACAGTTATCAGGGTAGCTGCACCACTGACCCCTTTTGGCTGACTCTTTTGTGTCTACATCTCTGTGGATAAAACCATATAATTACACCCTCATTAGTTCAGAGCCCAGTTCTGAAAGGTCACCCACGCTCTTCTTCTATTATGTCACATTGAATAGGGTGTATCTGTAACTCTTCCCTTCAATGCCTTGGCACTGGAGCTACAAATACAGCCACAAAAAGCTTTTTAGGGGGAAAGAGTGGTGTTTACTTCTCTAAGCTAGAGAAAGCAAAGCCAAGAGGAATTTAAAATAATAAGCGGTCCCTTCCTTTTCCACTTCTACGATATCCAGTTTTACTCACCCTAAACTCCTGAACCTTGGAGGCCAGATTTGATAGGTTCCATTGGTAGGAACCTACCAAAACCATTCCTTGGCAAGGCAGTTTTTTATGCCTTTTGGTTTTGAAGGACCTCTGAAACATCTAGCTCAAGTTTTTCATCTGGGTTTGGGCTCCTTGCTGGACAATGAAAGTTATATCTTTTTCTCACCTGCAGACTCCTTAGCTGAACTCTACAAGATGTTTGAAATGAAAATGTCAAATCAAAAGGCACCCAGATTATTTTTTATTTGAAGGATCACTATATTTATGGATATTTAATATCTTTGAAGGTATTGTCTCACATGTGCTGTAGTACAGACAATCCCTTGTATTCATACAGTAGGATGTTTTTCCAGCAATAAAACAAAGTATGCCTCGATACGCATTTCTGCAAGGATGTGCTTAATCCACTACACAATTCTTAGCTTTGCTGTTCCTGGAGGGAGCTCACAACTGGGTTTTAACTGTGGTAGTAAGGTGCTGAAGCTCTTCAAACCACAGGCAAACCACAAGACTGGAAGGTAGGTTGTCTTGGATTGTGGATTAAAAGCAGCAAACACCATTTTTCCTGGCATTTTGTGTACACATTTCCTCTCCCTGGAGTTATTATGCAGTGGTTGCAGTAGTGTGTGTTTCTGAAGAGCTTCCTGTGTGCCAGCTCAGCACAGAGTCCATCTCTGCAGCATCCTGTCATTTGAGAAATCTCTGCTGGGCTGTTGCGTGTTGGCATGGAGAAATTTGAGCGATCCTGTGCAGAGTGATTAATTTTACCCACATTTGAAGGCTCTTTTTGAAGCTTTCTACATAGTATTTTGTCACAGTTTCTCTGAGTTGGCATTTTAAAAGTTAGATGAACTGCTCTGTGTATATATTTGTGTCTTAGAAATAAAACTTGGAAAAAAGACAGGCGCCCAGATATGGTCACAAAAGGTCCTCTTATAGCTTTGGCATGATTAGTTTGACCTCTGACAGTAGTCAAGGGTTTTAGTTCAGAGCAGGGCCCTTTTGTACTGCTGTTTAGCCCTTAACTTACAGCCTTTGTAGCGTGCTGACTTTAGCATACATACAATACATTGCACAACAGGTTTCATTATTTGTTCTGAAAGGAGTCTTGCAAATGTCTAATAAATCTGTCCCTGCTTTAGAAATTACTTTAAGGTATTATGAACTCTATTAATTTGTAGGTGATTTATATTTGCTGCTAGATTATTTTCACTGGGGAATTTGAAAATAGTGGTTGCAATTGTAAAGTCTCAAAATTTGAGATCTAGTATCACTGTAGTTATGAAACCATCCTCTTTGTGGCACAGGAATTTATGTAGCTCAATTTTCACATTCACCTGTAGTCATGGTTTTTAGAAAATTCAGCCTTTCCCCATACTTCCAATTCCTTTGACAGGCTGCATAAAAACACTAGACTGAATATGATCTCAACAGGATCAGGGGAAGAAGCACTCTACATTCAGACTAGAAGAGATCTATTTTAAATAATTGGGTTTTGTTTATCTGACTTTTTTGCTTTTAAGAGTGAGGAGCATTAACTAGAAGAAATACATATTTTGAGAGACTTCTAAACAGAAATGTAAGTTTTATACTTTAGGGTTGACTTTTCAGTTCATCTACTATGGTGGATAGGTGGTGCAGGAAATTGTGAAGAAAAATGAGTGGATGGATGTTTATCTTTTGGTGAAAACATGGTGATTGATAGATACTGCATAGATGTGTGGAAATCTGTTAATGTACATTTTTACCTGGCTGCACTTGGAAAGGGGAAAAAAAATTGAAGAGAAATTTAAGCAAATAAATCCTGCAACAGTTAGTTCTACTTGTTGATTTCAGGTTACCGCATGAGATTAGGATCTAGCACAGACAAAAAGGATTCAGGTCGCCTTCATGTTGATTTTGCTCAGGCAAGAGATGACTTTTATGAATGGGAATGCAAACAAAGAATGCTGGCCAGAGAAGAACGCCACAGACGCAAAATGGAAGAAGACAGACTGCGCCCTCCTTCACCTCCGGCAATAATGCATTATTCTGAACATGAAGCTGCTTTGCTGGCTGAAAAATTGAAAGGTAAGCAGCATTTGCTACTTCTCAGTTTATTATTCCTTAAAAGCAGGAGCCATGCAGAAGCCAGAGCAGTGAAGCCAGTTTCTCTCAGATGTGTTTCATTACTTGCCCTATTAGCTTTTCCCCACTGAAATGGCTTTCTCTGCCATTTCTGTGCCAGTGGCAATGATACTCATCCACCTGCTGGAAATGCATGACACCTGTCCATCTACCTGCACTTTAACAGCTAAAACACAGCCTTCAGAATGCTACAGCTGGCTTTTTTTCTGTTAAGTTGCTGCCATCGTATATCTTGGAAATACTCTCACAGTAAGACAACTTGTTGCAAGCATCCTTCTTCATATGAAAGACCTGATTCTTAAAATTACTTTAATCCTCGACACGTAAGTTACTCCGTCACATGCATTTGACTGTCCCTGGCATTCCAATTGCCCTCATGAGCTGACACAACTTATCTCTGACACGCACCATTCATTCTTTCACTCCCTCTTTAGGGTTAGAATTACTTATGCAGGATAGTGCCATGTTTTGGTATGTGTTTGCTTCCTTGTTTGTTTTTTTCTACGTACATTTACTGAGTTAATATTTTTTTAAGGGTGCTCTTCGAGGATTCATTTTAATAGCTAATATAAACAGTAAGAAGTGAAGAAATAAAGTTATTCACGGTAATGAAATTTAAAAGAAATATCTAGCAAACAGTTCTTCATACCGTTCGGAGTTGTATTTGTTTTCATTAAGTGTTTAGCAGTTGTGTTTGACATTCTGTCCCCCATGATGGCCAAGCACGTTACTTAACTCTGTGCCAGGTCACAAGAAGTCGTGATTCTTGCCACTGTTTCAGAGTTGTCTAGATTAGGCTTAGACTATCTAGCTGTCATCACACTGGTCTCTGTTCTGACTATAAAATATGTTTGGGAAGCCAAAGAAGGACAGTGCAAAGTGTTTCATCCTTGGAGCCTGGAGCAGAGATGCACCCTGCTGTCTCTCTGAGTACTGCATAGGTTGCTGTTAGCTGGCACTGCTACCTCAGTATGTTATTAGTTTGGCTGACTCTCATCCCCACCAAATATACTCCTCCATAAAATATTTCATGAATCTGTCGAACTGATAGATTGGTAAAATAACCCAGATGGGTTGATAGACCAGGAGAAAAGAGGCCCTAATATAACAAATTTTAATTCATACCTAGCTTCCAGTCCAGTTTTAGATCCATCTGGTTTTAGTTTAATATTTTAGGAGTTGATCTTTTGTAGGGAAGTTTTTCTTCATGTAGTAAGGCCTGCAGGTTTCCTGAACTAAACCAGAAAATGCAAAAAGTCTGGACAATTTCTTCCGTATGGCTGGTCATTGCTTGGGGCAACTGAATGTGAGTTTTTGCAAGATGTTTAAGATGACTATATTTAGAAAGATTTTCCTTTTCATTATGGAAAGTTTCCATACTTAATTAAAATCTACTCCAAGCATTTATATCTTTGGCTCTCCTAAGGGAAATTTAACCAGAGCTTGACATGTATGTTCAAGTTTAATATAAAAAATTTTATAGCGTCATATAGACCAACACTATGTGCATGAGTGTTTCTCTGGAAATAAACTTTCACCAACGTATGTCATTTAAAAAAAAAAAAGAAAAGGTAAGTTTATTTTTTTATTGGTTGAAAGTCATTAAAATCCAGCAAAAGAGTATATTGCAATTTTAAAAGTTCCACTAATTAGCAGTTGCCTTGTTGTGAGATTAAAGACATCAGCCCTGGATCTGTGCAGATAGTTAAGGGTGGAGAATGCAGAAAAGCTCCCTCTCTTCTCAGTGGGAATGAGTTTTGCATTGTACTAGGCAGTACAGAAAGCAGAGGTGGGCTTCAGTAATTATACTGGTCTACTTTACTTTCCCTATGGCATCACAGCCAGTATCTGTTAAATAGTGGCATTGAACTTTATGGGCTTCCTTGGGGAGCATGGATTCACCACATGACATCCTAAAAAAAGAACTACAGCAACAATAAAGAAAATTGTTCAACTCTGGAAAGGGCAGTTCACATAATAGAATCTTACAATCATTAAGGTTGGAAAAGACCTCTAAGATTGAGTCCAACCATCATCATACATTCACAGTTGAAATGTAGACTTCAGTGAAATTAGCAGAATATATACACACACACACACACATACACACATATACACACACACTCACAGAGATATGTAAAACTTGGAGTTAAAATCTCAGGTCTCTATATATCACCAAATTGGCACTGCTGCAAAAGCTTGGACAATTCATCCTAAAGTAAAGAAGGATCACAATATATCTGCACTTGGCAGGATTTATCTTGAAAGACTGGGTTTTGAACAGATGTTTTGCAGTTGTTTTCTTAAGGAAAGTCATGACCTTGCTGTGGTGCCCAATTCAAAAGATTCCTCAGCAATGGTGCTAGCTCATGAGACAAAGCTGCAGGTGCAGAACATGCAGGTTTCAGCTCCTGCAGTGCCTCCAGAAGTTCACAAAGCAACACTAGCTAAAAAAGAAACCAAAATAACCAAGCATATCTCATCCCAAGGTACTGCTTTGCAATCACAGATGTAGATAACTTGGTCTGAATCCAAGCAATTTTTGTTGTCAAAATAACCTTGGAAATTCCAGACAGCAAGGAAAGCTTATGGTGAGCAGAGATGAAGTAGGCTTATTAACCACTCCCCTAATGTGGTCTAGATATTTACTGAGTCTGTAACAGAGGTGACAGTATCTTTTTTTTCACTTTCTGAATACTGCAGCATAACACTAAGAAATCATTGTTTTTGTGTAACAGACTTGGCAAGCTCTTGCCCCAATGTCGTTGTCAGCATATTCCTCTGGTGTGCTGAAGTCACCTGGTAAAGCAGTGACTGTGGGTAAGAGAATTCAGAGGAACTTTTGTCCCAGTTGGACACAGAAGTTCATTGTAAATTTTCAGCCAGGTAGTCTCTACTGATGTGGAGCTCCACAGAACAAAGGAACCAGTTCTTCACTGCCTGGTGACCAGGGCTGGGAACCCACTGCATGTGAGGCCTCATATACCTGCAAGACCATGAGTATTTATGACATGCTCTCCATTCCCTGTGGACTACCCCAAATCCCTTCATATCTGCAAACAACTTGGTTTGAACACTTGATTTTTTTCAGAAATTTTAAAAAACCCAGCAAACTATGGACCAGTGCAATTTTTCACCACTTTGCAATTCAGTGTGTGGCAAACAATGTTGGTTTATATGTATCTCCCTTTTCCTTTTGCCTTTTTCCTTTTTTTTTTTAATCCATTAAGATCTTCAGTACTCCTGCAAATGAAGTCCTTCTTGATTGTCTCCTTGTTGGCAGTATGGATATTTTTTTCCTGCACCATTCATGTCATTAGCCTGAGCCTCGATTATCAGAATGAAATGAGCTCCATCATTCCAACAAGATGAGTAACATGAAGAGGAACATGAGCTCCTTATCATCTGTGTTTCCTTGAGGAAATACCTCAGTAAATTCACTGATGTGAATTCTGGGAATCCAAGGTCATTTACAATGAAGTGCAAATGTTATTTGCCTCCTTAAACAGCCTTTGAAAATAGACCCTGAGTTTTTGTTTTGACAAAACCAGCAGAATATTGTCTTCTGCTATTACATTAGGAAAATGTGACTTTCGCTGCTTCTGGTTCATTGCAGCATTTGTGTGTATCTTTGAGATTTTAATTCCTCAGTGTTAAATCAGATGTGTTATTACTGCACAGTGAAATGTGTCAGTAGATATTTAGGTTCAAATTTGCATGCTCTGACATCTGTTTTCCTGAGTACTTTATAAACACTTAAGTAATGTGGTTCCCAAAACATGACACAACTGGAGATAGGCTGAACCTTTTAAATGGAATGCTGTTCTGTCAGGTGCATTGGAACAAAACATTTTAATCTGTGCTTATGACATTTGCGCTTCAAAGCAGAATTTCAAACATTATGGTTTTCTTAATTCAAGCATATCTGTACCTAATGGTATCATCTTCAGAAATCACTTCTTGCAAATAAGCTCCTTTAAAATGCCACATCTGTCTTACTTGCTGTGGGTAGCTAAATAGTTCCATCACCTAACAAAGACATCTCTTTATATCTTTTTTAAAATATTTTGAGCAAAGGAGACATAAATATCTGAAAGTTATATACAGTGCCCTGGAATTTACCTCCCTTTCTAATAAAGTGTTTCTTTATGAGCATGGGGAAGTTATTCATACGGTTTTTCATTTTAAGAAACATAATTTAAAAATTGAGAAGCTGCTTCTTTGCCAGGCACAGTATTATCCCCTGAAGAGAGCACAGATTGGAAATTTAAATAAATAGATGGCAGTTACAGTAGAATGAACTAACCAGGGATGCGCCTTGCACGAGACTCAGGTAACATCAAGCCTGACAATCTCAACTCTTGCACATCATTTGAAATATAAACAACATTTAATTGTTTGGGAGATAGAATATTTCACTAAGAAGAAAAACACACTGCTTTCATTATCACCCTGCACTTGGGAGCCAGACTGATGGAGCACTGCAGAAACAGTGCAGTTACGTGGAGAGGCAAGTCTCACCCAGAAAGGATCGACTTCAGTGCAGGGCTACGTCAGAAGGGGAGGCAAAGTGAGATCCTATGAACAAATCCAATGAATGCTGGGTTTAAATGCTGCTGAGAGACTCGGGACCTTTTTTTAGTGCAATCTTTTTTTTATTAGTGGTATATCAGGACAGAGCCCTGAAACAGACATGTTTCGATGCTTTAGCATCAAATCTGTTCACTCACCCTTCCTGGTTTTAGATTATCATTTTCTCCTTCCTTCTTCCATATGCTGCTGACATCTGCTGTAGCACAATACATCTGGCTCCGAGAGCCTCGCGCAGGGGCTGTGAGCAGGCACAGTGCAAGAGCACTTTTGTCTGCTGGCAGAAAAGCATAAGGTGGGCTCAGCTATCAGCAGCCTGGTAACACAATTCCCTGGGCACCTCCCTCCCAAAGCCTACAAGAGGTAAACTCACTGCTTAGTGCAGTACTAAAAGCGTCCTCCCTCGCCTCAGCTGTATTGTATCAATGCAGATTTTGAGGTTTTAATATAAACCCACTGGATTAAGTGTACCACACTGCAAAATGACTCAAGTTAATTACTAAGAGCCGGGAAGTGGCAGCTCACTGCTCTGAAAGTTTGTGGTGTGATTCTGAGAAATAGGGAGGAAACTCAATACCCTCATAATTACTTTTCATTGGAAATAATGGCATCAGCAGGAGGAGATAATGGATTTTTGTGTCTGACATGAAACACCCACCCCTGGAAGAATCTTCTGTCATTTAATTTGAAAGAAAGAGTTTGATCATGGAGGGTGGGGGGGGGAGACTACTTTTTAATATTTCTTTTAGTGAACATATGCGTGTATTTTTATCAAATCTAGTGTCAGCTAGACATTTGTTACATAACTGGAAAAGTTTCTTGGTTATAGCATGCAGTTAAGGCTATTTAAAAAATAGTAAGGTGGATATTAATCATTCTTTAAAAGAACCCTTTGGCAGTAAGAATTTGTGTTTCTTGATTCTCACTTGTTATGCAATGCCATTGGGTTAAAAATGTTATTAATCCCAAAAGTACCAGACTGATATGTGTGATGCATGGCACAATTATATAAGGGATTTGAGCAGGAAAAAAAAGGAGGTGAGGGTAGTAGACTGAAGAGTTGTGTTTCTAGGTCAGTGGCAGGCACTCTGTACAGAAGAAGCTCTTAAGCCAAGAGAAAAATAGGTTGTCATTTTGGCACCAGAAGTGGTGTGTGCTGGGAAGCAAATTGTTCCTGATGCGCAGGGGAGCTGGGCTGAGCCTGCCGATGAGAGAGGTTAGTGAACCTTTTCTCTGACCTGATTCACCCACAGCAGTCACCTCCTAAAGTTTATTCTTTTTTGTGTTGAATTCAATCTTTGCAGTTTAGAAATCTTAGTTATAGTTTAATAAATTATCAAATCAGAAGTCAGATTAAGGGTAACCTTGGCCATACATCCTCTCATGGCTGGAGTGACATGTAATGAAGAGGTTTGCATCCTGAACTGAACTGTGCCACCTTCCTGTTGTAACTGAACTGGGCCTAGTTTGACAAACTGGAACTAAGTCTGAGCAGCTGAGCAGCTCCAGACAGGCTGAGGGCAGTGTCACCATGAGCAACAGGGTAGTGCTGAGCGTGGGGATGAGGCAGGGAACACATCTTCCCATGGCACTGCTACAGCTGACAGAGGATGGGCTGTTAGAGGCAAAATAGGAGGGACGTATCCCACCACTCTTGTCCTTTCTCTGCCTGCCCTGCAGCACAGTCGTGCTCAGTGCTCACAAGAACACCTTCAAGGACTGTTTATTGAGTGGGTTTCTGCTGGTCAGGGCAGAACTTGGCATAGAGGTTTACCTGCCCCTTCCCATTTTACAGAAGGGCCAGAGAGCAATGAGATCAGTAATGCATCTCAAAACATAGGCAAACAGCACAGGAGCTTTCTAGGTGTAGTTATTGGAGTAAAGACCACCAGCTATGTCTTTTCAGCATGTCCTTGCAAGCCTGGGAGGTTGCGTTAGGGGAACAAAATTAGGGAAAAGAGAGAGTGTATGGTGACTCTGGACAACACCATAGCCCATAGGACAATGTAGAAGTTTTGCTGCGATTTAGAGAGGCTCCAAGTGTTGTGTGAAATATCTCAGATACTTTTCAAACATCTGAGAAAGGCCAGGGTTAAAAAGACAATTACAAGAGTACATCTGTAGCCCAGTGTTTGATCTTGTCCTAGCTAGCAGTCCAGCATGCTATGTCACTCTTGAAAGACAGAAATATAAAGTTAGCTGTATTTGCAATATATCTATAAATGTAAAAATTAATAGAAATAAGAGTGTTTGAATGCCTGGCTTCAGAGTGATGGATTAGTCTTTATCCTTTCTAATGGCTAAGGCCTTAGACACCATCACCCAAGTTGTGAAAGCACATTATGGAGGTGCTTAACACTGAGACATAAATAGTCACATTTGAGGGTACTCTGTGCTGAATTCTGTCCTGTGTTACACCAGAGAAACTCCATAAGCTGAAAGTAAAACCTTGGTTTCCAACACCTTTTCCCAGAATACCATTTTGTAACAGTTGTTGTCATAGCTTTTTCAAAATTGAAAGTTTGTTCCAGTTGGGGTTACTTAGAGGTGGTCAAATTACAAGCAGAAAAATGCAAAACGTTTGTCAACAATTATTCCCTTTCTTCATAGAAATATTCCTGCTGACAATTTTCCGGGCAGCTCTAGGGACGCATTTTCTTTTCTTTATATTTCATTTCATTTCACCTAAGTTGTGAGCTAGGATTTAAATGTCAAATACCTTTAGTTGATACAAAAGGAATTTGAAATATCTTATCTCTAGAGCCCTGTGGTTGAGTCTGGCAGCACCTGGAAATCTCTATCGACAGACACCCAGCAAGCCATCCTCGATGGATGGGTAATCTTCAAATGACAGGACGTTGTCAGAGGTGGTGTTAGAATGGAGCACCCGAACTGCAGATATTTTGGGGACGTGCAGGTGCTGGGAGGTGCTTGCAGCAGCTGCACCTGTGGGATGGTTGGGATTAGTCTGACCAAATGTGCACCTGTTACAGGAGCAGACCAGCCCAGGCTCTCTCTGCAGCCAGTTGAGGGAAGCACAGTTCACCTCACCATGAAACAGGCAAAAACAGAACTGATAAAAGCCTAGCTCATTTGCTTAGAATATGCTGTAACTTGGAGGAGGGAAAAGCCCTAAGAGTAAGAAATAATTTGCCGCATGCTTATTTTAAAAGAACAATTACATATGGGAACATGTCTTATATGAAGGAATTTATTTGAAGAGCGTGGTTTTAAACAGTGTGTAATTATGTGCATCCTACCATGAGGGAATAATTTTGAACAGAATTAGGAGTTTTGTTTTATTTTTTTTAATGAATGGCTGCAATCATAAGGCAGTTCATCCTCTGCTTAAATTAGATTCCATTGCTGCATTTCTTCTACTCTTTATCTACTAACTAAAAAACAAATGAACAATCTCGTATAAAAATCTGATTTTCTACAGCAATCTCTCATTTCTCAGAAAGAGTCACTGTATTCTGGATAGAAAAAATAGATTCATGGTGAGCTACCTTACACCAGTCACTGAGTGAGCTCAAGAATATAAAAGTTAGAAATTAAGGTGAAATAAATTTTAAAACTGTAGAGAAAAGATTTTATTAGCTAATGTGCTCCTGTTGTGCATATATTACCCTGTAGCGTTTTTGAATGTATCTTCTAATTATGTAATCAATGAAGATGCTGATGTTTACCAGTGAAAGGATTTTTTCCTGCTTGTACAGAGCTGTGAATTAACTATAACAGTCCCACAGACCTCTGCCATTCCCTGGAAGTACAGTATGATGAAAACAGGTTTTCAGCATGTCCTTTTGAATGGGTAGACTCTATGTGGCAGAAGGATATGTTTATGAACATCGCTTACAGACACCCACTGTGCCTGATAAAAACAAAACGAGGGGAGGGTGTTTTTATTTCGTAGAGACTCTGTAGCAAAACAACACATAAGTGAGTACTGGGTAGAGACCAAAACAAGGAAAAGGGAGGATGCTTCTGTGCTGCTGATTTTCCTTATGCATGGAAACACGCTAACATTGCCAGAAACCTTTAGAGGCTATTCTTATTTACTAGCGTAATTATAATAAAGATTGTGTTCCAGGGATGAGTTTTTGGATCGTTGATATCCAGTTCCCATGCAATTCAGCAAGCTGAAGATTTTGCCCAAGTCTTTTGGAGAGCCTTATCCTCATGTTTTCTTGCAGTGAAGATGCTTTGCATGAATGTTGTTTGCATTTGGCTTTTCTGGGGTCTATATTCAGCCAACCTCACTCATCAGAGCCACTTAATACATTCCTGCTGCATATGTATCCAGCAAAGCTCAGAAGTGCAGTCTAATCCAAGGGGACAATACGAAATGAAAAGATCCCCATCTGACTCTCCCTGCCCAGTGGAAATTAATGAATGGTGATAATGAATCACGTTAATATTTTACAACAGATACATCATTGTACACAGGGAGGGTGTCATGATGTTATTTTGCAATCTTTTCTTCAGGATCTTCAGGTGAACATGCCTATTCAGCTGTGGAGAGCAAATTTTATTGCTGTGGCTGAAAGCGTGTTTCAGTTAATAAGATGCTAAAGATCAGGCAATGTAAAAATCTCCTCTTCAGAGGCTGTAGGCACAGAACATGTCACTAGTCCTCTCTGTATTTTAGGCTACTTGCCTTTTAGGGAAGTGATTATTGATTCAGAATAAAAGCCAAAAATCATCACTTAACAATTAGTATTTCATTATTCTTTGTACATGGAAAGCAGAGTCTTACAAACTGTGTATTCTGTAACACAGTTGGCCGGGTTTAGTATTTTCCAATTTTTGTTTTGTCTGTTGGTTATGACTACACTACATCTTCCCACCATAACCATATACCTTGTCCTACAGAAAGGTATGCATACCATCTAAAATATATATAAAGAAATATAACCATAAAGGACTAAAGATGAGATGTGTGAAATGAGTTGTTGGTAAATTGAAGTTTTATAGAATAAAATCCTGGTGAAAAAATTATATTGAATTGCACAAAAATGGTTCCACAGGAAAGACACTGTTGTAATAATATTTTCTTGCAGTTTGGTCTAAATGGGACTTAAAAAGAAATGTTTCCTCTTAATCCTGATGAAGCCTGAAGTGTAATGGATGCTGTGCTTAGAGTCTTCTGAGGAAGCTGAGAGCACTGTCAGAGGAAAGATTACCTGGGGAGGGAGTGTGCAAAATCTAGCCTTCAGTTTTGGTAATCTTTCTGCAGAGAAAAACAACTTTTGTTACCTGAATGGTTAAAATGAAGCTGTAATCCAGGCTTTTTCCTGGATTCATCTGGAATCCTTTAAAAAAATATATAATGCGAAATATAAAACAAATAGTACAAAACAAATAATACAAAACAAATGCAGGCACATCATCTGTTGAAAGCAGTTCCTTGTAATTAATCAGTGTTTTGAGGAGGAGTTGCTCAGCCTCAGCATTGTTCGTTAATGAACAACATGATGTTAGTGAAATCTGTTGACAGAAGTATGGCTGTGCCCAAACTCCAACACGGAGCTTTTGGCTGAGCAGATTAACACAGACACATTTCATTTCCTCTGTGAGTCCAGTACCACAGAGGTCTCCTCACTCCTGCTGTAAGGTCATTCCATATCACTGAATGGCTTAAGGGATACATTGTGAAAGCAAAGACTCGGGCCACAGGGAAGGAGGGGGAGGATGCTTTTTGTTGTGAGAAAGCTATTAAAATAAGAAGACAAGTCTTGACGGAAGATTTATGTAGTTTCACATGGCTGTATTGGCTTCGTACATCTGATAGAACAAAGGACACAAAAGTTGCCCAAAATTATATACTGCCAGCAGGATTTATGGTGATTTTAATGTGACATGGAGCAGAAAATGTGTTCTCAGCAGGATATTTATGCCTGCAATTTGAAACCTGTGGTTTGATTGTTCTAGATGATAGCAAGTTTTCCGAGGCCATCACGGTGCTGCTCACCTGGATCGAGCGAGGCGAGGTGAATCGTCGCTCTGCAAACCAGTTCTATTCCATGGTGCAGTCGGCCAACAGCCACGTCCGCCGGCTCATGAATGAAAAGGCAGCTCACGAGCAAGAAATGGAGCAAGCCAAGGAGAGCTTCAAAAATGCCTTAACAGGGATCCTCACTCAATGTAAGTAACTCCCTTTTTGTCAGTGTTGTAGTGATGGTGGTGGTGGTGGTAGTGGTTTTATCATTTTGGTTGTTTGTTTGGGGGTAAGTAGTTGCAATGCGGTCATGCTCTACTTCATATCCTATTCCATACTCTATGGCAGTTTGGAGGATCAAGGACCATTCCTAAGAACTTATTATTCAAGGTGAGCAAAGTTTCAGTAGTTTTTTTTCTATTAATAGATGAAGACGTGCTCTATTCACATTGTCTACTGTTGTGTAGACATAACACTTCAAGAATGGACAAGACAAAAGCCTCACTGCTCTGAGAAAAAATCATGGTTTTTTTTGAGAGAAGGGATATGTAGCCTGTGTGTGACAGCTAGTTTACTAGGTCAATTACAAAATAGAGCACAACTAGGTAATATTTTTAGCCTGGGTTTAGGTAAAAAGGCAGTAACTTTTAGGGATATATTCACAGGTACAGGCCACCTCCGCAGTAGAAAAATATGCTGTACTACTGCTGGCATCAGGATGGCTTGGCTGATATAATGCCAGTATTAATTGGGCAGATAAACTGTCTTAAATATCTAGTGCTGGCAGCTATTTCCTTAGTACAGAAATACAATCAATGAACTTGCCCTAATGAGGTTCCTTCATAAAACAATGATCAGGATACTTGCTTAGATGTTTGAGGAGAGGAGAGGAGAGGAGAGGAG
>WEKY01029223.1:456-82139 GCA_013390045.1 Picathartes gymnocephalus | reverse complement strand
AGGAGAGGAGAGGAGAGGAGAGGAGAGGAGAGAGAGAGAGAGAGGGAGAGGGAGAGGGAGAGGGAGAGGAGAAAAATATGAGAAAAAAAAAGAAAACACGAGGGAAAAAGGAGAAAGAAAACTGATTTCATTGTTGGTGGTTTTTAACATGTCTGCTCTTGGCTCTTCAAGCAAGAGGCTTTATGATACTCAGAAAGGTGAAGCCTGGAGCCAGCTCTCATATGCCAGTTGAGAACAAAACCCGAGATAATTTACTAGGTAGAGGACAGTGAAGTTGTTACATTGTAATTTCCGAATCATACCCCTAATCTTTACATTTATAAAAAAAGCCCTGAAGGCTTTTGTGCAATGTATTTCTGGTCCCTCAGTGGACATTCTGTAAAAGTTAGGGTTGAAGGCATAAGCTTGAATGGACTTGTCTGACTTAGGAGAGCAGCCACTGAAGCTTCCTGCATAGGTGATGAAGAGCTCAGCATCTCTGAAGACCAATTCACCCTAGGGCATATGTCCTAATTTAAAAGCTTAGATGCCAGAACTTAGAAACAAAGATTCTGGGCCAAAGACATTAAATTTCTGTGGACATATGTTCAGAGAGTAAATTTAGAAGACCAGATAATTCCCTTGGTAATTTGCTAGGCAATATCATCTTCCGTCTCAGCATCTAAAAGGCGGTATGAGGCACAGAGATGCAGGCACCACACATGGCGTGCTGTTCAGTTCACACCAGGGCCTCTCTAGTTTTGTGTGCGACAGCCAGCTCTACCATTCAGAAATGCCTTCTTCAGCTGCATTAAAAAAAGTCCCCCATTGTCAGCAGGCTGAACTTTAGTTAAATCAGTCTAAATTAGCCCGTTTGTCACCAACTGTTGTAGAACATCTGTCACTTGGAAATAGAGAACGCTGTAGTTTCAGGTGGAAATTTGTAGTTTTGGCTATCTGTTTTGCTCCTGTAATGTGCTGAATGCTGAACTTACAAAACCAGAAATAGCTCTGGCTTCAAAATGTGAGTTTCATAGTGCCACTGTAGCAGCAGTGTCTGGAAGAAGAAAGTTTCTGACAGATCTGGCCTAGGAGGACAAGGTCAGCAAAAAGCAGCCTCAGGGAAAGGTGCTACACGCTGTGGATTTTATAAGAACAATTTTTACAAGCTTTCCAGATGTTCCCCATTGTTTATTTTATAAATATAATGAACATTGGCCATTATTAGCATTAATATGTCTTATTAAAATTCCTTGCAAACTTGCTGCGAACAGATGGATGATGTTTTTCCTTTTCACATGTATATGCCTAAGATTGCTAAGTATGGAGATTCTGAAATTAGCTTCCCTTTTTCAAGGAAATTTGAATGGATCTGTATTTAAATTGAACTGAAGGATGTTTTTCATGCATCTTTCTCCATTGTTTTTCCACAGTCCTGCATAATTGGTTACAATATGTCTGTTGCTTTACGAAGAAGAATTTGAAAATACTAGATGTCCAAAATAGGTGTATGGGGCCTATTAAATTCTGCAAAGTGACAAAAACCCAGTTCTACTCTTCTGCAATAAGGATCCAAAAGTCTTGTGTAATGCTGCAGCTGTGTGGCCGTTTGACATAAATGTTACACTATTTTAAAAATATCATATGGCAGTCCTCTCTCATGAACTAGGTCAGATGTCAACTTGGAGCTGTCCATTCTGGGCTTTCTTTGCAGTCAGAAGAGAAAAATAAGAATCTCCACGGAATGAGTCATCAAACCAACCTCATGGTGCTCTTCCAATGAAATGAATCATCCCTTGGATATGCCATTTTTTCTCTGCTGCCCATAGAGGATTCACAGGGGGCCTGTCTCTGAACCAGATGTCCCACTTTTTATGTACCTTGCTCAGAGCAGATTAATCTCACTTACTGTGTACAGCATTGATACAGACAGATGTAGCATAAGGGAAGAACTTGGAGTTAGATAAAAATGCTAGCAATGAGCGTTATGGGGAGTGAAAAAGAAATAAAATTGGCTTCAAGTGCACTCACCTGGAACACACACACACAGTCTTAGTGGGTCTCAGTAGAAAATACTTCCCTATTAATGAGGATTACTGTGACCAGAACATTTCAGCTTATGGCCCAACTACTAAAGAAGTACAGGCATTGAAATCCCTGCTACAAATTTGTGCCTGGAGGTATTTAGGAGATTACTGAGTAGATTACCCCTAACAATTTGGGTCAATTGCTCAGCACATGAATTAATTACCTGATCAAGGTACTTGTGCCAGGATAATCTGTGAAATAAAGTGTATTACTGCTGTCACACCACAAATTTATAGCATCTGGTTTAAGTGCTACAGAGAGTCTTAGCTTTGGCATGGTGCTTCTTCAGTTATTTAAGGGATAAAGAGAGAAAAATGTCCACTTCCTTCTTTTTATTAAATTACTTAAATTTTCAAGATTTGAATTTGTGTTTAAAGTACAGATTGTTTTCATGGATTTTGGATAGGTCTGTCTTTTGTGGTTTGACATCTTCTACTTTGCTTCTACAGCTTAGATACGTGACACTCCCCCCTGACTTTCCATTCATCTCTGTTTCATTTCCTCCCAAACCAAGTTTTCAGCCTAAGGTTTACAGATGTTGATCCTCATGTTTAAGGGAAGTGGAGGCCCTAGAGGTATCCCAGTTGGGCTGTTGGTGTTTTTTTAGACTACACCAAAGCTGCAATTACCTCCTCTGACTCTGTTCTCCACGCACTGTAAACTTTGCCTACCTTTTACTGAGTTTTCAGACAATTTAATGCAGTCTCCCTTGACAACACTGTCAAAAGTACCTACAGGTGAATAAAAATTCCATATTCAAAAATTAATTTGATATCTAAAGAGTAAGACACGCAATGTGGTGGAAGTGTCCCAGTACACAAGTTCATAGATTACACACACAGTGTAATGAAGGGAAGTGCCCCATGGCTGGTTACTGAGCAGATTATGACACCCCCTTATTTGGTCATTTTTGTCCATTTTCCTAATGAATTAATGGACTTAATGGACTCTGAAACCAGGTCTCCATCAGAGTCTATGAATCAGTCTCTTGCGTGCCTGTGAGGGAACAGTGGGAGCGTGATTTTTATCATGGAGCCGCCTGGCCAGATTACTTGTCATAGAATCATGGGACTAGTAAGGTTGGAAAAGACCCCCAAGATCATTTGAGTCCAGCCTTTGACTGAACACCACCATGCCAACTAAACCATAGCACCAAGTGCCATGTCCAGTAACTTCTTAAACACTTCCAGGGATGGTGACTTCACCACTGCCCTGGGCAGCCTGTTCTGATGGTTAACCACCCTTTCAGTAAAAAAAAATTGTCTTGATGTCCAGCATGAACATGAACAAGGGGGAATGGCTTTAAAATGAAAGGGGGCCGGTTTAGATTAGATACCAGGAAGAAATGACGTACTGTGAGAGTGGTGAGACACTGGAGCAGGTTGCCCAGAGAAGCTGTCCATGCCCCACTCCTGGAAATGTTCAAGGCCATGAGCAACCTGGTCAAGTGGAAGGTGTCCCTGCCCTGGAGTTGGAACTAGATGATTGTTAAGATCCGTTCCAAGCCAAACCATTCTGTGATTCTATGGATTATGAGATTATGCAGTCTACCTGCTTTGCTTGTTGCTAAGCATCTTTAGCCCTTATTTGTGAAACAGGGAATGAAGCTAGATTCAACTTTGTGCTGATTTAGTAGGCCTGTCCATTTAGGAAGAACCAAAGATTTGGGGAGAAGATTGTGTGTCATGTGCCCTTTTTTGGGAATATAACAATTGTCACCTTGAGTTTTCCTTTCCTTTCTACTAAAGGATTCCAGTGGTATATTAGATTACATTGACTTTTTAGCAAATAACTGGTAGGTATCTGATATGAATTGCACTCCCCATCCAAAAAAGAAAAAAATTGTAGTTAAATAATTCTGAAGGGAAAAGCATTCTCAATAGATTGAATAAAATTCTCCTTACAGGTTTCTTCATTTTCATCCTCTGATATCCCTGTATATGATTTAATCTCTTTTAACATTATCAATGCCTTCACAGATAAAATCTGCTGTTTTTTACTATTTAAAAAGTAAGAAAAATGTTAAAAATCCTTTTTGAGCTCTCTTCAAAAAAGGATTGGCATCAGTTTTGTTTTTCTCTTTATAGGTTCACTGCAGAAGTTGCTCTCTTGCTTTAGAAAAGATAGAATTTACATTGATATGATGGTGATTACTAAAATCACTCTTATCTGATTTGCTTTAAATTCCATACGTCAGTCCTTTCTCCCAAAACTCCTTCCACTTCTTAGTATTCTCAGAGTACTAAAAATGAAGCAAGTTTCATTATAGATATTGAAAGCGTGCTGGTTAAAATTCTCTTAGCAGTCAGACTTTTTATATACAATCATGCTTTACAGAGTATTCTTTGAATTGCTCCACATTAATAACAACTTTTAAAACTGATTTTCCTGCTCTTTAATTGTCCAGTCTTACAGTCTTTCTTTCCTTTGCCACTTACTAATTCAAAAATATGAGCTTACTTTATGGGCAAATTTTAGGTCATCATTAAGCTCTTTGTGAAAGAGATTGAGTCATTTAATGTGTTTTCACAGTGCAGCCCAATTCTCAGTTGGTGTCATAGAATGCCACTATAATACAAATAAAAACATTAATCATTCATGTCACTAGTTGCCACTATTACTTTCTACCTTGATGCATTTCTAAAAAAGAAAAAAATTAAGTACAAAATAACCTCTACAATCCATCCAGTCCCTTTTGTTAGCTCATTTAGTCAGTGCACTCTTAGCTTGTCTCTATACTGATAATTTGTCCAGTAAAGCTCAGCTGGATTTCTCTATTTTTTTTTTGTCCTTCTATTATCTGTCTCATATACACATGTTCCCCAAAGCATTTCTATACAGGATGCTGTGGCAGTGACAGAGAATAGAGGTGAAAGACTCCATTTTTATTTGACCTTGCATTCTTCTAGTTCTTCCCCTTTTTCTGGCAGTATAACCCTTTGTGGTTGCAATTTGTAGTGCATAGCTTACTCCTCTGTTTGATTTTCTTTGAATATCTTCATTCCTTCCATTGTCTGTAGCTTTCATTCAACCTAAAGTCAATCCAAATCTTGGTATCAGTTTAAGCATGGCCAGAATTTCAACAGAAGCTCTTCTGTTGTTTTTACAACTTTTATTTTTTCTAATGTAGTCCATTAAATATGCATGGTATTTTGTAGAAAAATAAAAGCACTGCCTTCCAAGAGATTTCAGTCTATTTTGACAACTCATGACACTTGCCTGGAATCTGCAGTTCTCCTAGATGATGACACAAGGTTCAAGGCAAAGAAGCATGTGCTTTAATCATGTGGAAATATGTGCTGGGTTTTGATTTGCCTTCCTGAGTAGAGACAGAGGTAAGGACCTGATGCATCACAGAACTGAGCTGTAAATGTTCTATGGAAATAAAGAATAAGGGAAGAGACATTAGGCAAGGAAGGAAGGTGGAGGTTTCACCCAAAAAGATGAGTTGGCTGTGCCTACCACGTGGTCTGCACATCTAAAGCTGTTCAGCAACTTATAAGTGATTGAATAAACCCTATAAATATGAATAATCCTATGCAACTATGAGTGATTGAAATACTTGCTCCCTTCAATGTGCACTGGTCATGCTTCATGTCAAATCACTGGATTTGTCACAAATGGTGTAGTTTGTGATGATGACAGGGGTGTTATGAGGCAAGAAAAGAGTTTTGGAAAGGGATAGACTATGTGGGAGAAAAAGATGCACACACACAGAAGGAGGGAACAAAAATACAGAAGGAAGAAGTCAATGCAGGCAAGGGAACATAAGGTATGGCAACAAATGGAGAAGTAAATTTCACATCTAAAGTGTGTGAGACTATTTTTTGTTTTGATTGCCAGAAGAGGTTATGGCTATTGCAGCCTCCTCATCCACATCTTTATCCTTTTTCTTCAGCAAAATGAACCATATTATGCCCCAAACAAACATAACCCTCCTGATCTCCTACGAACATTTTAATCTGCAAGATTCCTGCATTATAATTACTTCACTTAGTGGGACCTTCCATGACTTAGTCCCATTTACAATGTTCCTATATCGCAGAGTTCCCTTGGAGTTCTCTTTTTGGACGGACTTAACAAAAATGGCTTTTGCTATTTTTAAATCTGAGAACTGAAAAGAAAGGTGTGCCTAACAATAAATAACAAAAAGAACAGCTAATTAACTGCAGTACATTGGGGATGGCTTATAATCTTGTCAAGCCAGTGAAGAAACTGCCTTTCACTTCATACTCCTTTGAGTTGGTGGGGGGCAGTTGAGGTTTTTGTAGGTTTTTTTTCTGGTTGTCCACACAAGGTCCATAAAGTCCATTCTATAATGTAAGATGGTGGCACTGAAAGAGCAGGTACTGTACATTTGTACTTGCCCTACTGTGTTGTGCTGGTCTGATGTCAGGTTCCTGTTTGTTGAGAAATGACACGAAGGTGAAGTGGTCTTGTTGAGTCCGAGTGATTTATCACATGGCACGGCGCCAGCTCTTGCGGTTACACCAAGCTGTCAGTTTCTCTGTTGTAAATTAAACCATGTTTCACAACCTAAAAGCTTTTTCAAAGCTTAAATTGTAGACAGATTTTCTAGCAATACCTTGCAGGGCAAACCGGGCTCTCTTTAATTAAATTGGGTTGGTTTTTTTTTATTTCAAAGTTTAACACGGAGCGTTCTTTTTCTAGAACTATCAATTGTTGATATACATACTTCAGACGAGTTACTGAGCAGGTTTCAGTATGAATCCTGTAAATTAGGCCCTTTTAGTATCCCCATAATGCTCCTTCTTTCACTGTTCCCCACTGGGTTTCTTAGCTGAAAGAGGAAAGGAAAACAACACAGGGGTTTGATATTCTTAGAAGACCAGGGGTTATAGTAAGTGTTGTGGTATAAGTACTATTTTTGTGCTTTGTCCATGTGGAAGTACCTGCTTATTGTATTAGAAAGAAGTATTTCTTCCCGCATCACCCAGGTATAGTCCATTGACATTCACTCAGCCTCTTAGCAACCCACACAAGAAGATTGACTAGGACCAATCTGAGTCAGATGGAACTGGAAGCATGACAGACACACACCTTCCTGGTCTCAAATGCTGTAGGCCTAGTCAAAGGGAAATGCAGAAATAATTTAGAGAGAGGACATTCTTTCTAGTATACAGGTAGGTGAGACAGGGTGGACAGAGAGGAAACCTCCTTCCTCTGGTAAGTCTTGTAATTGCTCTCTGAACAGCTGAGATGTCTGTACCAGGACAAGAGCAGAAAAGGTGAGACTGCTGGTAAAGGATGACCCCACTGACTCTATCTGCAGGATTAAATTAAACTGAGCTAGGGCAGGCGGGCCCATGCTGTTCAGCTGTTAGAAAGTTGTCCCTCTGGGTCAGCTAGTGTTTTCCCACAAAATGTCATGCAGTTTAGAGTTTGATTCAGGCCAAGTAGTTTCCCAGAAAAGCATCTCTTTGGGAAGAGGGAAGCATTGCTGCCGCAGGGACACTCAGCATGTTGTGCCCATTGGTTTCAGAGAACAGGAATGGTCCCTGGCTGGTCTTGATTGCTAGTACAGATGTAGTTATTGGTAGTAGGGCAGGTTGAGGAATGGCATCCTTGCAAGCTGACCGCCCACACAGCAAAACTATTTGAGAGATAAATCACTGCAGGCACCGTTCTCTCAGTCTGTCCAAAAAGGTAGAATTTGGGGATATAATAGTGAAGTCCTATGGTTTTCTCCTTTGTCATGCTATGTCTTAACACCATGTCTTAAAGAACCTACAGGCATCTGGGCAGCATGCAGACCAAATTTCTCTGATGGAGTTGAAGATAACTGTGGATTTTTAAATGTTTTTTTAAAAAACACAGCCAAACGCAAAACCCCAAAAAACCAAAAACAAAGCGAAACAGCTATGGCATTTATTTGTGGCAGATATTTTGCATAGCTGTCAAAACCTGTAAAAATCTTAATTATACAAATCTATAATGGCCTTTGCTTATGTATCCAGCTGTGGTACGCTTTACTTTAGGACCCATACTTTGCATTATCTGCAGTCTACTCCAGGGTGATGTTTCCAACTCTTATGTTTTCCTCTGCTAGTCAAAGGCAATCACATCTGTTTCTCCATCTGTAGCATGTGAAGAGTCTGCAGGTTTTCAACTCTAAAAGTGAGAAAGGGAGATTCTTTTTTGAAAGTAAACAGTACCATAACAAAAGACTGTTTGGCTCAAATTAATAAAAATAATATATGTTCATTACTCTGCAATCTGTCTACCATTTCTTTTACTAATGTCACATGTAATTTACCTATGCACAATTTTAGCCTTGGACTTGGTAAGTTCTGTTCAGTTCATTACCAAATGCCTTTCAGGACTGTTGCCAAAAATACTCTCTTCCCTATCCAAAACTGACCTGGAGACTCTAACTCACTCACTACTGCATCTAGCCTTGACTACTGTAATTCCTTGGTTTGCTGGGCTTGGAGCCAAATCGATTGGCAGACTGCAGCTTAGTCAGAATTCAGAAACAGGGCTTCTGACCCAAACCACGCCAACTCTATATCCTCCCCGTGCTGTATTTGAAAAGCATGTTATACATTTACTGTAACAGTTTCCTTTACACTGTAATTTTATGGGTGGAATTTTTCTTTTACCCTGCATGTCAACTGTCGCACTCTTACAGAATTTTTCTGTGCTAAATTGCCATATATTCTACTCTGACACTAGCAGTAATTTAGTGCAAAACCCTTTTCATCCAGTGTCCCTAAGTAGTGGAATTTGGAATAAAATTCTACATGAAATCCAATTATTTTATCTGCCAGCCAAGACTTTTGTTTTTATTCTAACACATTATTTTTCGGTTTCTATTTTGTTTCCTTTTCTATTATAAATTACATGTATTGTAATATATATAGTATAAAATGCTATGCATGGCAGCTTATAATGTAATAAGTAAAGGAAAAATGGAGTACTTCTTAACTCCTGAACCCAGAGATAAATTTCAGCCTTCACTCAATCATGTATTTAAAATAGACTGCTTGATCAATGTAATGTAAAGTAAGTAAGTGTTCTCTCTACCTCTTAATCTGCAGATGAGACTATTTTTCTTTGCTAGTATAATTTTCAAATACCCTGTATCAAATATTCTCTTGCCCTGGAGATACTCTAGTTTTCCATTTAATACAATCTTCTAAGCGACTTCTGCAGGCATTTTTAAGGCATTTTTGCTGGTTTTCGTAGTTTTTCTGGTTGCTTTTACATTTATACTTGATAAAAATGCTTTTTCCAGATAGCATTCTTTATGGCAAGAGAAACAGGCTTAAACATTCTATTAATATACTTACTACGAGCTGGCACCTCTAATAAAGTGTATTGTAGTTGCATTACAACTGTTAAACATTGGCACTTGCATATGACTTTAGGCTTAGTTGTTTGGGTCTTTCTAGTTATTTATAACACAGCAGAAAAACAATTAGATAATAATCCTTTGTCTGAAACACGCCACGTAAATTACCAGCCACCGAATAAGTCATTAGGAAAGATGCAATTGCTTACATCCTGTAAGTTACATTGATGGGAAAAACAATGACATGTTATGGAGCCTTCCAGAACAATGTGGTTTTTAAAATCCTAATTTAGTAAGGAAACAGCTTTGCATATGGTCAATGAAAATTTGATATAGCATAGAACTCACTAACAGATGTTTGACAATGAATATTTCATGTTACTTAATAATTCTGCTTACCAGTCACAGTTGACAGTACAATGCATTCTGGAGTTCAAGGTGCCTTAGAGAGATAGATATGACCTGTTATATAGTTTTAGAAATTTCTTCCTGGAGATCAGAAAATAATCTGAAATCCATGGTCAGCAGTGAGACTCAGATTCTGGAGATATCAGCCCAAAATCTGGGGCCTCTCTTTGGCCAAGTTTTACCCACAGACAAAAAATGAGTTAACTGGAGAGTTTTTCAGCTAATACAAACCTCGTGTGGCTTCTCCTTAGGGGTGACTCCACCATCCCTATGGGCTGTGTGCTGCTGGATCACTTACCCATACAAATCTGATCCTGATGAGGAGTGGGTACATCATGTCTTGTCTTCCAATTGCCCAGAGCACAAGCGTTATGCCAGCTTTAGGCTTCCAGGTTATCTCTGGGAAAACAAATGAGTCTTGGTGCAACAAGAACAAATGTGACAGAGCAGGTTTATATTGAATTGCCATCTCATACCATGTGAATGCAGGATTTTGGTGCATTACAAAAAGATGTGAAGGTACTTCCCTGTACTGCCAAACCATGGCCTTGGCTGCTCTTTAGCTCTAATGTAATGCTTGGAGACCTTTTATGTTGAATTCTCAATGCTTCATAGCCCAGATCGCTATGAAATTGCTGTACATACATTGACACTTCCTTTGAATAGAGCACTGGTATGTTGGTCCTTGATACATACTAATTTAGTATTCTCCTCTACATTTTGCATTTTATTATCCCTCGCTGCCTGTTTCATAAAGTTTTTTTTTAAAATGCCTTGATTTTTAGCATGTTGTACTCATACTACTCTACCTCTTATGGTGTTTTTAATTCCTAAAAGTTAGGTAAGTGAAGAAGATCCTTTTAGTGTTCACTTTGTCTACTGCATTTGTACAAGAAAAAGCTATGGCCTCTTCCTAGCTTGTGTTTCCATTGAGGAAAGTTTCTGAAATGATCAGATAATGACTTTTGATAAATCTTGGCACCTGTTCACATAATGGAAATTAAACACTTTAAAGTTCAAATGTTTTTCAAAATTCAGATGATCTTATTAATACTTATTAGTGGAAAATAGCAAACCAGCTCTTCCTCGTATCTTTGTGAATCTTTTCTATTTGAATTTCCACTTGCAAACTGAAAACAGATTGTTAATTAAGCAAAATTTTCTGAGCACCTGGGTCATCAACACAATGATAGTAATTAAATTCTAGCCTCAATTTCTACACACATAATAATAGAATGCTTTACCATTTTCATTCTTTTCAAATTAATTGAAAAAATATACATAGCATAACTTCCTTGATACATTCACTCTTCAGTTTAAGCAAGTTCTAATGGGCTGAAATTATCACATCTACCTTTAAAAGTTGGATGGATTAAAAATGGGTAAGATCATCACAGTAGGTCTGAGGCACTTTCTTTATTGCAAGTTATCTATACATATTCATTTTAAAAGAAAATGAACTGCAGTTATTTTCTATGACTTTCGAAGGTAATTAATCATACCTGAAAGAAAAACTTCCATTCAAAATGTAATCTTCTGGAATCTAAAAGCAGCCTACAAAAGTGATAAACCAGAGAGTAGAAGAAATGTGCTCAAATGAGTGAAATTAACTTTCAGTTCCAGAGGTGAAATATATATAACTGCTTTAGTAGTGACCTCAGCATTTTAGGAAGGATAGGTTGCTATGTATAATAAGATTCTCTACATCTCTTGCTTAAGGGAAGAAGGAGAGAAGCTCTCAATCAGCAAGATGAGGGACCAACGCAGAGGGTGTTACAGCACTCCTGCCACTCTTTTCAGTGAGAGGAACAAGAACTGCTGCAAGCTGCAGCTTGGTAAAGAAAGGACCAAAACCCTGTTTCCGCCCAGGAATTTAAAGAGATAGATAGCAAAGAACCTTGTCAAACAGTTGAAGCATTTTTCAGTTCAACTTCAAAGGCTGGGACAGCCACTCATTCAGGAGTACAGCTGAGTTTGCTTGTAGAAAATCCAGATTGGTTGGTGGTTTTATTCAGTTAATTGTGCTGGTATCAAAGCAACTTACATCTTGGCTAAAACATTTTTAGGCAGGTCACTGTTGTGGAAGGACAATGTTGCTTGTAACTGAAATGAAGAGAAAGAAGAGTGTTGAGAGAAAAGCTTTCTCAACTGAGATGAACACATTGAGGACCTCAATTGTCCTAGATAACTGATATTAATATTGACATTTGGCTTCAGAACAAATGCATTAGAGCTGAATGAGGGAAGCCCATTTCACATCTGTTCTTCATCTTATATGAAAGAAAAAAGTGTCTGTTCATGTAAGTAACCATACATAGGCCATGGAGACAGCAGTGATCTACCACAGGTGAGCCCTTTGATATTGAATAGAGGAGAAGCAGCAGCTGCAGCCACAGAGTGCAGGATTGAGGTATGGTTTAGCCCTTCCCACCTGCTGACAAGTTCCTGCTATCAAATAGTCACCCTTCAAAGCAGAGCCTGCCTGTCTTCCACGCCTCTGTTCGTGCAGCCCACTCCCCTGTACGCCGCTGCCCCGGGGGAACACAGCAGATGTGTCAGCTGGATGTCTTGAGGGTCAGTTCTGTGGTCACACACCTACTGCCACACACGCAGAGGTGTGTGCCAGCACAGGGAGTGGTAGCAGACATCACGGGGAAGCAGCTGCATGCCTGGTTCTTGGTGCATAGTTAAGAGTTGTGTAGACTAAAGTTATGGAGACAGACTTGAAGGGAGACATCTCCAACATTGATACAATGTAAGTACGAAAGACACATCATTGGATGGATATTGATGATGTTGTTTCAGTAATGACATCATCCATAGACTCCTAGTGTCTTTGCTTTGCTTCTCTATAGTGATCACAACATAAATTGCTTGTCTTGTTTGACTTCCTTGTTCACCAAAGTTGAGCAGATTGTCGCCGTTTTCAACGCTTCTACCAGACAAAAAGCTTGGGACCATTTCTCGAAAGCCCAGCGAAAGAACATAGACATTTGGCGAAAGCATTCTGAGGTTGGTGATCTTATTTTTACTTTCTATCCATCATCTCACAGCTGGATTGACACAGAACGAGTGTGATTGTAGCTGGACATAGTGTATTTGGCAATATTTACAGCTACCATTTTAGCTGTTAATCAACTGGCCGTTTACAGTCTCATCTACAGTATGAATTGCTCCCATTGCTCCCATTATGGTAATAGTCATTAAATAACATGAAGACAGGGAGCAATGTGTTTTTATTTTTCATGCAAAATTTGGGGAATCATTAGAAGATTATATTTACTATCTAAAATAATGAACTGAAGTAGTGAAATTAGGAACAATATTTTCAAATAGGGAATTTAGGAGTCATTGCGGTCTGTTTTTAAAAGAAGAATTCTGTGGCAAAGATTTTTTTTTTTCTCTGTGACATCTTATGGACATTATAAGATGACTTTGAGTGAAAATAAAATAAAAAATTTCTTTCCTAAATAATGACTTAAGAATATTAAGTCCGTAACTGTGACCTATTCCTTCCCATTTGTTCTATGGTTATCTTTTAAAAAGTAGATACATCACTTGCATTGATTCTAAGTATTATGCTTGCAAAGAAACCAGTATAAATGTAATCGTACAACCACACAGAGTTAGCCGTGTGGGACCATGCATGTGTAACTGTCATAAGCATGAGCAGAGGAAATGGGAATCTAACTCCCCTTGCTGTGAGCGGCAGCAAAGGAAGTGCTAGACCTCATCCTGTGTTTTGGTCATCCAGCTTTCGATTTTAATTCAGTATATACGCTATGAGCCTGTATTTTAAAAAGTAAGTACCGCTGTCTTTGTTTTCTTTCTTTCTTCTTCCTTTTTTTTTGTTTTTCATTTTAATATGAACAATTTACATAGGCTTGGTTTACCTTCATGTGGTACAGTGTGTTGACTGTTACTGTCACAGTCCTCTAAATGATTTTTCTGTGTCTCAGAATAAAAACTTTAGAAGGTAAGGTGCACTTATTTAATTATTTTGTAGTACACTTGTAAAATAAGTGTTGTACACTTAGTTTGAGAAACACTGAAGTGCTGTGATATAAATCATTTGGATAACATTTTAAGTGTCCATTAACTAATGCTAAATTACAGTTGAATACCAATAGCACTAAATGTAACATCGACATGAATACCAAATGAATACTTTATTATCAGTGCTATTATGGTGAATACCAAATTACTTCAATAATGGGACACTTAAAATAAAATGTTAGCATAATTTATTGGTACAAACTGTATTTTGGATTTTGTTCACAAATATTTCATATACATAGTGTATAATGCCTTTGTTCATTGGAAGTTTGGAAGTTGGGGATTGATGTTTGTCTTATCTTTTAGAGAAATATGAAAATATGATTTGCTAGTAGATTATTTTAATTATATTAATATCATCCCTTCTTAACCTAGCTTTCTGTAAAGGGATGTGGTGTGTTATTCATTTGTTGGTTTCTAAATATTTAATAAACTGAAATGTTTAAGAGTTGGACTTTCCAGAAATGTTAATTCTCTTCTCATTTTTTTCAAAAATTTCTGCCTTTTGTATTTATGGGAAGAGGACAACTAAAACAATTCAAAATTATGCAAAGCATCTAGCTAAACCAGTATATTTTGGAAATGCCTGTTTTTCACATATGAAATGTGATGGAAATATACCAAATGGTATATTTGATTTAAATTCTATCTTGTAACCATGATATCTTCTGCTGATTTATTTAATTACTTGATCACCTTCCAGTTTTTTCCTGAATTTAGAAAAGCTTTGCTAGAAACGCACACCCAAAGAGAAGACTCATACATAGACATTCTCCATAGAAAATTGTTGACTTTTCTGATAACGTAGATGCGTCAAGGACATTTGTCCACTAATGAGGGAGTAAATTTAAGTGGATGTCTGCTCATGTATGCGGTATAATTCCGCAGGAAAAAGTGCAGTTGGCCTTTTCCAATAAGGAATTCAGAAATGGCTTGTCAATTTCTTCCAGAGGCACTTCTGATTTCATTAGACACTGGTTGACAATTTAGCCTTTTGCTAACTTTTTTTTTTTTTTTTAATTTGAAATTACTCCCCTGTAAAACACCCACTAATTAGTGTCCTTGCCTTTGCTGGGATTAATGGGCACAGATACATTTTTCAGAGTATTTGAGATCTGCCGATGAGCCAGGGGTACAGCTCAAGAGAAACGCCTTCCCTTTTTTTCACACAGCCCCTCTCTGACAGATTATTGTTAATTGCACAGAGCTGTTGTCGGACTCCTCAATGCTGTCTCCTCCTTCCACACGACTCTCCCTTGTTTCAAAGATTTCAAACCACCTCTTTGGGAATTAAGCTCTTTGTTGGCAGAAAAATTAGCTGTCTGCAGTTGGACAAAGCCTACACTAATCACAGTGCAGCATCCCCATGTTACACCTGACAGGATTATTAGGACAAAATAGAGTCCTCTCAATCTTCTCAGTGCTGCCATTAAAAAGGCAGTCGCTACAGCCGCGCCAGCTTTTCTGCCCAGAACAAAGACCGTCTAGACTCCTGCAAAGCCCGCGTGCCTGCTGCTCCTTTCCCTGGTGGCATGTGCAGGGGCTGCCTGCCTGCCTGCCCTTGCAGCGGTCACCTGGAGACCAAGCCGTCCCTGCCGCCACTCATTTCAGAACAAGATGCAAAGATTTTCAGCCCAGCGTTATGGGACTGGGTCTTTTAAATCCGAGGCAATCTGGGCATAGGGACAGAGGGTGAGGTTCCTTTGACCACCGTTAGGCACTTACAGTACACAGCTCTTCATCTGCACTGGCTGCTCTCGGCTCCCTTTGCAATCAGCAGAGAGAGTGTAGCACTTTTAGGGTGCCTTTTAGTTAATACAACTTTGTGTGTTGGAGACACCTACATTTGGCCAAATGAATTGTACCCCAAGTGGCAGAGGGAAGCAAGAATTAGCTATACCTTAAGCAGGCTGACAATCTCTTTATCAGTCTGCTTTATACACCAATTTTCAGTATTATCCCTGCTGTTAAAACACTCTCCTATGTTTAGCAGACCTAAAGATCCCTCAGTGGGGAAAGTCACTTTTTCTCTTGTTTTCTCTGAGTGTTACCTTTGATAAACTCAGTTCTTTCACAGGAAGAATTCCCTGTGCTTCTCTTGTTATAAATATTCATATACAAATAAGTATGATTACAATGATAAATGATGTATAATTAAAATCAGATCAATATTAAAAACAGATACTAAATAATGCATAATGACTTTATGGAAGTTAATACTGACAAAAGATAATTTTGGATTTTAGGAACTCCGCAATGCTCACAGTGAACAGCTCATGGGAATCCGCCGGGAAGAGGAGATGGAAATGTCTGATGATGACAGTGGTGACAATCCCAGTAAAAAGCTGAGAGTAGATGATTCAGGTAAATATATGCAAGTGTTGTTTTATTAAAAGCAAACAGAAGCTTACATATGAGAAGTGACATGTTAATACCCAATTATATAAGACAGTATCTGATTTTAAACCCTCATAAATTAGTTATTTGAATGAGGCAAGGTGTGTCTAGGAGATGTCTGTCACCTGCTATGTTCTGTAATGATGAAAATTCTCCAGTTCTGCCCTTGGCTGGAAGCATTATGTTTCCTTACTGCACTCTCTGCAGTTTTGCATGACAGCATTTCATTCCATAGTAGTAACAATGTTTTATTAGGAAACCAGTTCAAGTTAGGCTTTGGTCAGTATTCTCTAAGCTGTACCTTTCTTTGCAACAAAGACATAATAATCTCTAATCTCTATAAGAAATAGCATTTTAACTGTGAAGCTTTTTCGGTTGCATACTGCCTCTCTAAGGGTACCTATTTCACAGTATGGTACTGCATTCTGCATGACTCAGACACTCTTTAGATGGCTATCGTGAGTCAAAGAACAAGGGTGCATGTAATGTGGATAAGAAAAGCAGCTTTTGCAAAGCCTTCTACAAATACTTTGCTATCCAGAATGGACACCAAGAAGCTGCCAGAGTTACTAACCGGTAACTCGATCTGGATGTATGCTTTGCTCTATTTCTTGGCATTGGCTAATAATTTGTGAGTTGCTAACAAGGGTTTACTTGTTTAGACACTCATATGAAGAATGAAATTTTCAGGACCTGAAGCCAAAGCACAACTAGAAACTGCCAGGCAGCAGTGAACTTTCAGGAAATTAAAGAAGGAAGGAATAATATGGAAATAAACTGAGAGTCTCCATTAGGGTAATCCTGATCTAGTCCTTTTCATACAGGCACCATAGTAAGAAAGGAAAGAATTTCATCATTTCAATGATTTCAAGTCCTTGTATGCCAGTCAAAAAGTGTGGATTCAAACTTACAGAGACAACTCTTTGGCTTCTCCTGTAACTAGGTACTGTGTGAGGTCGAAGGTCTCCAGAAGTAAAGACCAAAGGAAGGAGTTCATTCTAGCAAAGAAATTTTGCTGTGACATCTCTCTTGAGGGGAGATGTAATATTTTTCCTGGAAGAGAAATGCAACAATAAAGCCCGTAAGTGGCAGCCTTAATTTTTGCTAGGCTAATTGTGTGGATTTGTATTTTCTAGGTACCATTAACAGAGTATTTGAAGCTGAGACAGTGGGCCATTGGAGACCAGGAACTGCTAGGAATCAACAATTTTTATGGCTATCTAATCATTTTACATTGACTGTGTCCACTCTTATGGAGAAAAGTCTTTAGAATTAACAACAGGAAGGTAGAGCCAGAAATAAATATAGCCAGCATGCCAGAAGAGGAGCAGGAATGTTTCGAACTGTAATACTTATCAATTCAGCCAGGTTTAACATATTCATGCTTAGGGCAGAGCTGTGCTGGTCAGTCATTTTGTAACGTCACAGATAGGAAAGCGTGTTTGGTTTTCTTGCATGGAAAAAGACATTACTGTCTAAAGTTTTGATATCTGAGATTTCTACAGTGTTCTATCCCAAACAACTTCAGGTTATTTGTATAGTTACAATGTGCGCACTTGAGCAAACCCAGTACTGTGTTGCATTCTAAATCAAAATTTAGCAATATGAATCCTCTGGAGTACATGTCCATCATTGTTTGTTGTACCATTCATCATCCTCTTAAACTCAGTGGAGTTGATCCATCCCGCAGCATACACAGTCATCCAGTTCTCAATGATATGGCTTTCTTCTTTCAACACTACACTCTCAACTAAAGCAAGTGCATTTTGTTCTTCTTTCAATGACAATAGAGGGAACTTGGAATTAAACCAAAAGAGCTATTTGGTATAAAACATTGGTAAATGAATATAAACTAAGGACTTTTTTTATTATTACCCTTACATACAGAAGTGTGATTCTTCTTTCCTTCTTCTGGCATTTTTTAAAATTACTATTTGTGTTAGCTACCTTCTCTTTTTCTTTTTTTTTTTTACTCTCTTTCTGAGTGCATCATTCCAGAACCACCACTTTATCTCACTGGAGTGGCTATTTGTATTCACAGTAACCTCTTTTGTATGAAGAATGTCTTTTAAAGTGTCTTTTGTCACAAAGAAACCATCCTGCACAGTAAGAAAACTTTGTCACTTTATTTTTAACCCCTTTTCTTAAAAATTTTGTCTAAGTATTAATGTTGGGGATATCAAGACTTGAATAACATGAAAATATTGTGCCTCTTCAATTCAAGGACAGCGTGTACACATAAAGGTTTAAAAGTCTAAATCCAAAAGTAGCTGAAGCAATGAGACATGATGAATTGATTTGGATGGTTCCAGAGCTCTACTCTGCATGTCCTGCCATACCAATAATTTTCTTGAGGACATTATTTTTCAGCCTGCCCTTTCTGACAGTGTGAGCAAGACTGCTGGGAAGTTACAACCCCAAAGCTATAATAAGTGACAGAGATTCCCTCAGGCTTCAACACCTGTGTCAGGTCTTTTTTTCAGTGATTTGCCTGGTTAAGTCACTGATAGTATAAGAAGGCTTAATTAATTCAACAGTTTAGAATGGGTTCTAAGACCTTATTCTGTCTCAATAAAGCGTAGTTTCAGGAGTCTCCCAGCTTAATTTCTTCTTTCCTGGAAGAAAACACACTGAGTATGTCACATCTTCTCACAGCTAGGTAGTTAGAATGAAAACTTTCCTCTAGGATATCTGAAGATAAACCTATTAATCACCCTGAGAAAAAGAGGATGGATTCCAGCCCTAGCATTTGAAAACATACTGCAACACTTCTAAGCCCTGAGACTGTGAAGAAGTACTTCAGTGCTTGAATGCTTGTCCAGAGTTGCTGGACTTTGGATTTCAGAGTCTTGTGGTTTGGCCTAGCTGGGATTTAAGTATGACTCAGCTGCTTGCGCTCTCCCCCAGCCCAGTGCAATGAGGAGGAGAATCAGAAAAACAAGTAGTAAGTTGTGAGTTCACATAGGGACAGCTTAATAATTGAACAAAATATAATGATGATGATAATGGTAATAATAATAGTAGTAGTAGTAATGGTAATGAGAAGGAGAGAAAGATGGAAATAAAATCCAAGAGGAAGAAATGCTGTACAACTGCTCTGACCAATGCCCACCTTGTGCCCCAGCATTAATTTGCCCCTCCTGGCCAACTCCCCGAGTTTATATACTGAGCATACTAGCAGCTCTGTGGTATGGAATACCCCTCTGGCTAATTTGGGTCACCTGTCCCAGCCATGCTCCCTCTAGGCTTCTTATGCACCTCCTCACTAGCAGAGCATGGGGAACAGATTAAGTCCTTGGTTTAGAGAAAGCACTATTTAGCAGCAACTGAAACATCACTGTGTTATCAACAATCTTCTCATGCTAAATCCAAAACACAGCACTGTGCCAGCTGCTAGGAAGAAAATTAACCCTATCCCAGCTGCAAGCAGGACACAGAGGAATGTTACAGGTAGCTGACACCCTAGCGCACAATAATATGTGGGGATGAATAACCTGTTACTAAGAATAGTTTGCATTTTTCTTTAAGTCATGCTACATATTAAGTCATGCAAGAGATCAAATCATGGTGCTTGTTAGAAACCGACCTTTGTTTGGGAAGATTTGGTCTTGTGGCAATCAGAACAGGTCCATAGGGACTTGTTGCTAACTATGTCCCTCCATTCTAGAATCAAATCCTCTTCTTTCATCTGCAAATTGTGCTTCTGCTACCTATTAATGAACTTTATTGATATCAGTGACTCAGTGGCAGAGCTGGAATGAGAGCTGGCATCTCCAGTTTCCTAAACCCATCTTCTACCCCCTAGTCCACATTGCAGGCCTGGGCCACTGCCTCCTGCACATAAACCTGCTAATCCAGGTATTTTACTAGTTATTCTCCCCAGGCTTAGTCAGTACCCTACTCTGTTCTGCAAGCTAAATCTTCAAGGAAAAGGAAGGCTTCGCTACTTGTTTGTCATGTTGGAGATCATCTCAAACTGCTGTGAGGATAGCCTGAAGAACGTACTAGGGTATCCAGTAAGTTGGTTCAACTGTCATATGTGCCTGGTTCATAGGAAATCCTTCCACTTTCACAGACTAAAAGTCATTTGCATTCCAGGGAAAGCTGGCAAAAAGCTGACCTGAGACTGAATGAATCTCACTTGTGGGACCAGCTATTACTTCAATTTTTTTCTTTTTTTTTTTTTTTTTCCCCAAAATTCAGCCTTTAAACAGTGATTTTCCTGCAATGTGGATTTTGGAGTTTGAAAGAGACAAGAGGATTGCTGAAGTAAAGCTGGAAGATTGCTAAGAAAAGAAATAGTAATGATGATTGGCAACTCAGTTAATATATTTGAAAGTCAAGACACAGCTACTGGAGGATTAGCTCAAGGGAGAAAAAAGAGATTCAGTGCTGGAGTCTAGAGGATATACAAAAATCTTTAGAATGATCAGGATTTACAGATGCTTCCTCTCCCACCTGCTGGCACAGGGAGTAAGGAACCACATGTAAAAGCCTCAAAAGTGATTTTAAGAATTAGTGAAGATGCATGTGAAAGCAGAGCTGAAGTTTGGTTTGTGCTTACAAGGCAGCTGCTATTTTACTGTAAGGGGAGGTGGGTTAATCTTTTGGTTTTGCAGTATGCAGCAACATGCCATTGTCTCTAGCAACTTCAGTGAGAGAGTGGAGCTGGTGCTGCAGAAAAGAATGAAATGCACTGTGCTTGGAGAGGGGTGCAGGAAAGATAGCTGTGTGATGAAGGTGTTTGACTGGGATCCCAGAGCTCTAGGCCAAATCCCAGCTCTGCTACATATCCCCCTGCCTGGACTTATCAATGAAATTTGTATTACCTCAGTTCTCTAGTATCAGATGGAGACAATGGTTCTTCTTTCATTCAGCCACTGCCTGTTCTGTCCACAAGGTTGATGTATAGGCCTCCCTCTAGCTCAACAGACTTGCAGTAGCCTACGCACTGGACCCCTGGAGCATTTCACACCACTGTACTACCTGTGATGAAGTAGCTTAGTAACATCTCAGACACTGTGTGCTAATAATAAGTTTCAAGTTGCATAATGCAAACCCAGTTTGAACATGTAGGATTGGTGCTGCTTTGCAAGTTAGGGAGGACATCTTCTATGGCAGCATTTTCAAACATACCTAAAGTAGGTGGCAAACTTAAACGCTGAAGCTGGATCTTTAATGCTGTCCTGAACTGATCTGTCCTGTTTGCAGCATCAGCTATGTCGCTTGCTGTAAGAGACAGGCTGAATTGTGGGCAGTCCATCTCACAGAACAGTGTAAGTCCTTGTGAAACTCAGTATTTCAAAGTCCCACTCTGGTCCACACACTATAAAACAGGCTTTGGGATTTTGTTTACAAGTCTGTCTTGAAAGTTGCAAGCCTGGCAAGTCTTCAAGGAAAGCCTGAAACAGTGCCAAAGTGATCTGTGTGATGCTTAGTCATCTTTTCTTTGCAATTTAGTCCTCTTTTTGGTTTCTCCAATGCTTTTGTGAATGCAACGATACACACATGGAATGGAAACTGTGTTTTATATGTGGACTAAACTGGTAGGAAAGCTTTATATTGCTTGTTAAAACTTTGAATAGAAATCACTGAGCCCCAGCTGTGTAGAGCTGAGCTTTGGTCTTCCTTTTTTTCCAGCTGAGCAAGTGTCACAGCAGATCTCATGTCAGATCTTCTTCTTCCTCCTGATCTCAGAGATCAGATATTTCTCCCTTCCTTTCTTGTAAGACTAACGTTTTGGGTTTATGGGAGATTTTATTTCAAACAAAAGTCTGATTTATTTTTCTGTCATTATTCTCCATCCCATAGCTTTTTGGCATCAGATTTTATTGGAATTTAACAAACCCATAATTTGCGTATTGCCCTTTTAAACACTTACTGATAAACATAATGTAAAATACAAAAATGTATTTACTTTAGAAATCAACGGGCTAGCATTGCTTTTTATTCCTTAAAGTGGTACCATTTCAAAGCCGTGAGCAGCTGATATCATAAGCAGCCCTGAAGCGATAAACAAACCATCGAAAGATGCCACCAACCAGGTTTTAGAGGCATTCTCAGAGAAAAGAATGTATTTAAAATGTAAGGCTCTGAATTGTCGCTGTAGTGACACAGTCCCGTCCCTGGCCAGAGAAGACAGCTGAACAACCCTTCTGAGCTCTGTGAGCAGAGTAACTTCCCTTCGAATGGAAGTGCTCTGGACACAGCAGACAATCAGCTTTGCTCCCTGGAACCATCAGGGGTGATCACTAGAAAGCAGCGCAAGATGATTACTCCCTCTGTGCTGGGAAAAGTCTGCGCTAGTGTCTTTCACAGCATGCCAGTTCAGAGCTGTTATCATCAGGCAGGCTCCAATTTTGTGCCATAAAATGCATTCCATTTTTCCCACAGCTTTTACAAAAATACGCTGAAGTTCAGGATGCCTGTAGGCAGGGGCCTAATTTTATGGCCCTGTTTTTAAGTCCATTTGCCTCTAATAATGCTTCTTGTGCAGCTGAATTGAGCAGAAAAGTCTTGATGAATCAGGGCTGACTGTTGTTCCCTGGGGAATAAAGACAGCCTTGTCCTGTCCCAGGTACTGGGCCAGTTCCTCTGCATCATGTACAGTACATAGGCTGGGGGATGGAGGTCGCTGCTGGTCCTGTGCATGCAGCAGTGAAGGGGTTAATCTAACTTCCAAATGTTAGAGGAAACAGGCACTTCAAAGGCATTTTCCTAATATGGGGTGTAGGAGAATGTCCTGTTTACTACAAAACAAGTCTGTTGTGCTTTGATGCTTCTCCACTGCCAGAAATACTGTTATCTAGATTACAATTTATCAAGTTTTCTGGGTATTTCATACTGATAAGGTTTTATGCAGGATCATTACATATGAGAATAGATTTAATCCTCTTTTTAGCAAGCTTTAAGGACACTGAGGGATTATTTATGTAATAAGATGCAAAGTTGCTATGGAAAACACTATAGCAACCTAACATCTTCACAAAACCAAGCAGCCACTTGTGACAGCAGTCTAAATTTACATTTATTTTAGTGTTATTTTATTGACATTCTTAGTGTCTCATTTTGACAGCATGTTAAAATATGTTTTGCATTTACACTAGAACAAAATTAACAGCATGTTGTTGGAATGAAGATGATGCTTGTAATTCTTGGAGATAATTTTAGCGTACTTCATTTTGTGTAAATAGCATTAAAATAATAGCAGAAAGAAGCTCAGGTGCATCCCATCTATTTGTAATTGAGAAAACAATGTACACTGAAAGTAATATTTTACAAGTCAGTGAAAACTAAACTGCTTTTATTTGCTTCCTATTCGAATGAAAATATTTTTAAGAAAAAAAATGATTTTGTTATTAGAATTTATTTCAAATCCTCTATCTTTTATTATAACTTTCCCAATTCAGGATACAGGCTATAACTTTTCATTAGGTTTCATAAAGCAGGGCATCATTTCTAACATGTAAACTTACAGTTTGATAGGGGATTGCCCTATTGTAATGGGAGTTTTCTAAAACATATGATAAAAATACACATTGCCCCTTAGGAGGTTAAATAAAAAGGGAAAGAATAAACAAACACAAAGTGATGAAACAGTCTGAACTCTGTCCTCTTTTCATTGCAGTTAATAATGAAACTCACATTGAATTCAATGGGAGCAGAAGCAAGCTCTGTATATTGATTTTCTCCATCCCCCTCCATTAAGAGTCCTGAAGTACAGCTGTAACATTGTTGAAGTGGGATGTTGGCAGCAAAATCAATAAAAGACAATATTAGAACATATGCTGTTTTCAGCTTCCTCACAATCTGATATAGCTGGTATTAGCATTCTTCTCCAAATTACATTTCATGCTTTCTATAAAGTGACCTTCCTTACAGTACCCTCTCCAATATAAAACTTCTGTGCTTTTTCTTTCGTATTTGGCCTTCAAGAGAGTAAGCCCTATTTATAACAGTGAAGATGGCTGATTTTGAACAGAGCACAAAGAACAGATTCCTTCAGGAATGGCTTTAGCATAAATGTTATTTCTGACCTCCACTGAAAGATCATTTCCATTAGTGTTTAAACTAAGATGTTGGGGTTACATTTTCTTAATCATGCTGCCCTTCATGCCCTCTTGTTTTAAGAAGCCCTTCTCACCCGGGCACATTAGAGAAGCTTGCAGATATTGCTTGAGGTGGAGATCTAGGTGCCTTCTTACCCACCATTATTTCCAAGAATCATCAGCCATTGACAACATGTCAGAGGAGATAATGATCAGAAAGCAGAGTCTTTTCTAATGTCAGGACAGGCTTCTAAGCTCATAATTGCAGGTTTGGGGAGTGTTCTTATGTCATGAGACAGGCAAGGCATTCCAAAGCATTAAAAGCTTCCTTTTCAAAGCATGAATCTTTTACTTCCTCATGTGTCCTGTCTGTGGTGTGATTTCATGCCAGGAGTTAAAAACACACCCAGCAGAGTTCCTGCTTGAAGCTGTGGGGCTACAGAAATCCCCAAACTACTGCTACTTAGTGATGCTGTTTTACTTTGGTGAATGAATCTTAGATTCAGAGGAGTTTCATGATGTCCTGCTCTTGTTTTGGATAAAGGCCATCTCAAGAAAATAAGCTTCTTACTAATGACACATATCCATCCATAGTACAGCGTTTTCATGACAAGTATATTGTGGGATTTGATTCATAAATTTGGAAGCCAAGTGGATTCAAAGCTGCTTGGAGGTGAGTGATCTTCTTTTAGTCTTGTTTGGGTTTAGATTCATGGCAGAGAGAAGAGAAAACAAAGAACTGTTCTCTAGGATGTGAAATGACAGACTGAAGAAGTAGATACCGCACCATTTTATTCCTCTTCTCCAGTAGTTCCAATGTGTGACTCCTTGAACACCAGCATACAGAAAGGTAGTTTGTTTTGTTGGTGGCGGTTTTTGGTTTTGTTTTGTTTTCAAATTAGGAATTTTTATTGGGATTTTTGTTGTTTGTTTGCCTTTCATTGGGCAATACAATTTGCAACCTTTTGTTTATTTATCCAGCCCTCCAAATATTTGATGCATTGCAAGTTTTACCGGGTGCAAGAGCTGTGTGAGAATATCTTTACAGCACTTGGATCCAGTGATGGTGGGCTGCTTCTACAAAAGCCAAGTGCCTACCTCACATGTCAACCAGGTACCTCTTTGAAGGTACTTGGATGATTGCTAGGTATAACACCACTTTCTTCGTTGCTTCTTCGTCATGTGTCAGATACAGACTATCTTCCTTTTTAAATTTGTCTGGAGACTAGTGAGCATTTTTAACAGTCGTGGAAGAACATGATAAAAAGCAATAACTCTCCCTATGTTATTCTGAGATAGTAATCTGTCTCATAATGTTTTGTTGAAAGATTTTGAGATGTCTGTGCTGTAAAACCTTGATCCTACAAGCTACTCCCTGCTGGTCGGAGTGTTTGCACTCACGTTCTGCTCAACACCCACAGATAAAATGTCCTAAGTCGTGGCTTACTCAGAAAATCTGGTACAAGGACTATTTCACACTTATCTCTTCAAAGCTACACACTCTCTGCAAATTTCAATAAAATGGCTGTTTCTGAAAGGCCTGGAAGTACCTAACTACGCTCTTTAGAACCCTGTTACCTGCAAGTTTGCAACACATTTTATTTTTTGGAAGCTGAGAAAATACCTGCTAAACATGTTAAATTGTCGAAAAGCACAGTGGCCTCTATTTGCATATACTGAATATTCTGGAAGCAGAAAGAGTGGAGAAAATACAGATACAGCTCTTCTGAACACCCTTCCATTCACATAAGGGATAAATTGCTCAAGAAATTCTGTCTCTGAATGTGAGGGTCAAAAAATTACAAGCTTCATGTCATCATTTGCTTATGCCTTCTAAGGCATAAAAATGTATTCTCATTTAAAATCCATTTTTATCTAAGGCAAAAGTAACCGAGCAAGTATTTCAGTATTATGCACAATTTTAAAAGGAAAATTAACTCAGCCCTCTAATCCACTACAAGGTCAGAGAGAGAGAGCTGGATAAATGCTCTCCTGCAATTTTAAGGTGCAATAGAATTTTGTTCAAAAGTGGTTTATCCTCACATTTATAGAAAGCATTTTACATTTATGAAAAAAAATTGCCTATTATAAATCAGACCAATTCAAATCACTACCGTAATTTAAACCACTCAGATCAGCCCTTTCTTCCCTAATGAATGTGACAAATTGAGGGATTCACGTGCACACTGTCAAGTTTGTTTCCAAGCAGCAGAGTTTTCTTCATAAATCCTACACATTATTTTTTTCGAGTTATCGCTGTGGTGCTGAGCCTGAATTTGGTTCCTAGTTCAAATGCCAACAGCAGTGATGCAGCCATGTGTCTGTATATGCCAGGGGTGATTGTTTAAGTCTGAGTAAAATATGAGGCACTTTGACTCCTAAGTAACCATCAGTGACCCACCTACATAGAGGTTTACCTGTATAAAATTGTCCTTGAATATCCTAAGTGATTTATGTATCACATGTACATACATGCATATCTTTGTGCAATATATATAAGATTATGTAACATACATGAAATACTCAGCATTCATCAGCATCTCTTCTGCCATGCAGAGTTCAAATGTCTGTACCCTCAGCTGCAAAGCACCAGTAGTACTGGCAGCGTTTTTCATTACTGGCGTGGGAGTCTGTCATCAGTGCCACGTGATACCTCCCCAGTAACCAGCGCGTTTCTTATTTCCTTCACCCTCGAGACTGAAATCTCCTCTGCTCATTTTTAGTATCACAAGAATACAATATAAAATACTGGTTAGAGAAAAAAGCCACTTCTTTGCTTGTATCTTTAAAAAAAAGTCTCTGTAAAAGTGTTGCAACAGTCCTATTTCTCAATTAGTAAAAAAGGGTAGAACCTCTAAAAGAGATTTATTACTTGATTGATCATATTTAACTGAGGCAGCAGTTAGTGGTAAACATGAAGTATCAGAAAATTCACCTTATCACAAACCAAATACACTAATAAGAAAATAAGTGGCTTTTTGTGAATTTTGAAAATATCTGAGAATTGCTATTATTTTTGATCAAAGTTATACTCCTACATTTTACTATGATGGCTTTCTTCCTAACCAACTGGACTAAAGCCCACCCATCACAGATGTCTGTGCAGAGCCACATCTTCTCTTTCCTGTCTCCCCCTATACCTATGCCAAGTCAGCTGGTATCGGTGCATATCATGGGTGGTGGTAGAAGAAATGCAACCCAAAATGTAGAGGAAGTAAAGGGCCCTTTGCTTTAAAGAGGTGACTTGCAGAAGCTGGGCCAGATAAACTAGCAACTGTCAAAATATCATTTAGAAGCTATGTAAGGTTCCTGTTCTCCAAGGAGATGCTGTCGAATAAAATAGACCTAAAATGTGTCAGGCTTTGATATTGGTGTAACAAGGTGGTCTCTTCCAAATTCCAAATATTCGTTTCACTAATGTGATGTGACATCTTTGTACGAAAAGTCCAAAACACTTAATGCTACAATTTACCTGGGGCAGAACTGGGTAACAGGGGACTGGAGACTCTACTGCAAAATAAGTATGAGTGAGGGAAGAGAGGAACATCTGGCCATGTCAGGCAGGTGAGAATTACAAATGAGCAAATAGATGCACTTAGGCATTTAGAGCTGGAGATGAACTGAACAGAACTAGTGCAAAGGTAAAAGAGAGAAGGGTATAAAGAGAGGGGTAGGAAGATTGGCTTAAAGTGGGAAATTAGTCTTGCATCTTTGCAGCCCTCTGGAGAAAGCTGGATCACTGCTCAAGTGAGTTTTCTGCAGCCACAAGGTCTAGATCAATGATCCCAAACTGATCGCTTCTGGAGCCAATGATTACTTGGTACAGTAAGACTGTACCAAGTAATCCACATCTTTTTCATTTGGACTGGCTAACACAGCTAGATTAAATGGTCTTGTTAGTGTTTTTAATTAAAAGTCAGTTTGTGAGAACATGATGAAAAAGGATGAGCCAATACTGATCCACTGTCTAGAAAGTTTAGAAGCCACTATTCCAGAAACTTAAACCAGAGGTTTTCAGCTAATGATCTCTCTAGGCCTTTAAATAAAATGTGAGATATCATGGGACTCATCATAACGCTACAGGAGTTGGCAGCACAGCTCTCTGGGGCATTCTTAGTCCCCTGCAGAGCCAGCATTTGCCTGTGACTTTTTGTTATTAGTCCCAGCTGGACAATAATAGGTCCTTCCTTTCCCTGCACCTTCTCTGGTATTTGCAAAGAGATATGCTTCATTACACAAGATATAATAAGCCTTCATAAATTACTGGTGAGCCACATGTGTAGTAAAGCTAGGAAGGAGCAGTGATATTGCTGATGTCTGCTAAGCAGGGAGAAATTTTGTAAACTGAGAAAATTTCTCATCAGAGAAATGCTGTCATTTCTCAAGTGTGAAGAGGTCTGTCCTGGATGGGATGGATAAAATTGCAATTAATAGACTCATAGAATCATAGAATGGCTTGTGTTGGAAGGGACCTTAAATATCATCTAGTTCCAACCTGGCCTTGAACACTGCCAGAGATGGGGCATTCACAGCTTCTCTGGGCAACCTGTGCCAGTGCCTCAATACCCTTGCAGTAAGGAATTTCTTCTTAATAACTAATCTAGACCTGCTCTTAGTTTGAAGCTATTCTTCCTTGTCCTGTTACTACATGCCCTTGTAAATAGTCATTATCCAGCTTTCTTAGAGTCTCCCTTCATCTATCTATCTTTCTTTCTTTCTTTCTTTCTCTTTCTTTCTTTCTTTCTTTCTTTCTTTCTTTCTTCCTTCCTTCCTTCCTTCCTTCCTTCCTTCTTTCCTTTCCTTTTTTTTAGCATCCTTCCGTTTACTAATTGTTTGCCACCAAGTTTTATGTGAATAGGAAGCCTGAAAATAATTCTCATGAGTATTCAATTTGAACATCTGGTATCATCATGAATGTAACTGGTATAATGAGTTTCTCTGCATTTATAGGCTGCATGGTAAGGAAAGGACTTTGAAGTAACTGCACCTGAATAAAACAGGTTTTGCAAAAGAGTAAATCTCCCTCCCAGTGAGCGGGGCCTAACTCCCATTAACATTAATGACAATGAGCTCTTCTCATATAGGATAATTAGTGCCCTCAGAGTTTAAATTTGCCGGTACCAAGACATTCAAATGAAGTGTGCTTAGCATTTGAAAATAATGTGGAAATTTCTCCATTGTTTGGCTGCATTATGTCTGAAGAGGGAAAGAAAAAACTGTTTGTGGCTAGGTTGCCTTGTAATTGCCCCAAATATCTTATTTTTATACCATTCTAATTCTGTTTCTAGAGCTTTTTCATCATACTTAGCTAGCTGTTTTCAAGCTTTAAGTAAAGTGTGTTTTCAAAAAAAAGGTCAAGTGACATAGTCTATTTTTGCAGGAATGAGGGAGAACTATCGAACAGGTATTTGTTGCATTATAGGAAGAAGGTTGCTTTTAACTGCTAATATCAGACGTATTTCTATGCACTTGTCATTGACATCTGAGCACTATGGTGGTGCTCAGGTATTTGGTAAGTATCCATAAAGAAAAGCAAATGTCCTCTGGGAACTCAGAACAATGGATCAAAACCACTTTAGATATTGGATGACTCAGGATCCTGGTATTGTGAAGTGGGTTCAAGAAGATGCCTCAGAGTGACCAAGGTGTACTTGTCAAGTCATCCTCTTTCAGAAAGCTTCTTGGAGAATATAGAGAGAAGGGTCAGCTGCGACACTTGGTGCTGGAGATGTTGGTTATCACCTGTCAAGTTGCTCAGTGTGTCCCTTCACCTCAGAGGCCATCCAGCTTGCCATCCGTAATGAAGTCTGTGCCTTCCTTCCCACCACCTTGCACAGCTCCTCCAAACCTGACCTTCCCACACATCCCAAAGTGTGGGGATACTGACTGGCATCCCCTCACACACACGCTGCCACGGTGATCCTAATGGGACACTCAGACTCCAGCACAAAATTAAATATTCAGTGGACTGGAGCACTAAGCACAGCCTTAGAGGGTAATAATGAATGAGGGTCCAGTGGTCCTATCTAGTTACAATCATAGAATTACAGAATGGTTTAGACTGGAAAGGACCTTAAAAATCCTCTAGTTAAAACTTCCCTGCCATGAGCAGGGATGCCACTCACTATATCTCCTGTACTTCTGCAAAGACTATCTTCCTTACTAATAACAAATGCCATTATTGTATAACTTACTCTGTTTTCTACAGCATCAAAACACAGCTCATGCCCTTCCAGATCCTCCAGAAACATTTTTCCTTGCTGATTTTCCCCTGCTTGTACTCCTTTACAGTTCACCTATTTGAAAAACAAGCAGGCTAGCTAGAGGCCAGGGATAACTTTTATTGTTTGTATTTGTAGTTGTGAACTTTGTGTCCTTATTTCTCTCCACTCACATTTGTTCAGTCCCTCAAGCTGAAAACTCTTTGAAGAAGTAGCTGTGTCTTGCAAGATGGCTTTTTTGACATTGAAAATGCTCTGCAATGGGAGTGATGAAACAAATTACTATAATATCCATTATTTTGACATGTTTCGATGCTTCTCTTTTTGCTCTTATCAAAAGGCATATTATATCATTTAAACCCTTATTTTCAAGTTAGGAAATTGGGATAATGGCAGTAGAACTCAGATGGCAGGAAGGTTTGGGAGTAGGCTCTTTTCTCTGTTTTCATTTGCCTCACTGTATCAATACATCAGCTACAGTTCAAAAACCCTGAAAAATTCTGGTGAATAGGTTAGACCAAAAGTCTGGACAAATGCCACAGAAGTTTTCAATTTTGTGATCTATTTTTATAAAAAAAAATACAAGAATCTATAGGAAATATAAACTATAGGAGAAGTTCTGCTAGGAGGACCTGTGGAAAATCTTTACTCTGAATTTACAGGCAGGTTTTCTGTTACTGTTTTTAGTGTTTGTTGTTTGGTTTTCAGATACTATCAGATTTCTTCAGGCTCTCGAGATAACCTACTGCTTATGCTTTTTAACTCAGTGTGTCCTCAGTATGCAAATTAGTAGATTGTCATTAACTGTAATGTTATTAGGGCATCATCTAATGAGAAATCCACAGTGCAGGTGTGCATTGGTAGAAATGGTAGAAAATTTTGAATTCTCCCTAATGTCCTCAGTAGATAAATGCATTTGGAGATGTGGGGTGTTAGTTTTATTTCCTGGCTGCTATGACATGATGTGGGTCATAAATGACTACAATTACCCCGTATCACCTGTGAGGACTTACTCTGCTCTGGCGCCAGTGGGCCTTAATATGTATGAGGTTAAATGTAGTCACTGAGTACCAGCTGAAAGTAAAAGGTACAGATCAGTGCTAGACAGAAAGAACACACTCTCCTAATTATCCAAGGTAGATGCCCTAGAAAAATAAAGTTAATTACTTGTTTCTTCTGAGACATCCATTGATGAATATGTTCCTAGATTTCAGTGGATTTCTAATCAGCTAGTCATTTCTTGTATTAAAGAGGGTGTCTGTTTGATTTGGATCTAGTCTGGATCCACTTGCCACTGAGGCTGTTGCCAAACTGAATATAGCACTTCTGCCTCTGCACAAGGAAATCACACTAACCTCTTGGAAGTCTTTGAAATATCAGTGCAAAGGTTTCCCCCACGTATATATGTCTAATCTTCCTTCAGCTGCTTCTCTGAGGCTGGCAGGGATCATTTTGCATCCCTCAGTGAAAATGCTGTAAAGAGAATGTTGAGCTGTTTTCCAGCTGTGTTTGTTTAGGTAGGAATATTGCAGCACAGGCAGCTATTTGGGATTGTTGTCAGTTTTCTTTTGATATAGATTCCGTGTATATAGTTCTTCTGTAAATGCTTTCAGTATTCACTGTCTTCTTATCCAAAGATGATTTTTAGTGTGCCTCAGAGAGGGATTTTGTGGATGAGTATCTGAACTACCAAATGTAAAATGGTTTGAGCTGAGATGAACAAATTATTTTTTCAACTAAAATTACATTCATCAGCTTTGTCAATGAACTCTTAGCAAAAATATATGCAAAATTTGAAAAAAATCACTTTTTAAAATGCAGATTCCCTTTCCCCCAAAATTCTCATCTATTTTTAATTTCATATTCAATGAAGTGCCATTCTCTATATCCTAGATAATAAATCACATATCATTATAAATAATTGTTGTAAATGAAATATAATTTAAAATAAATTACAGTATGTTTTTATAGAGTAGATATTTTGCTTGGAATCGAAAGAGACATTGATATGAATTCAGAGTTATTTTAATCTTGGTGCGCTAAAACATAAATATCTCAAAATTATAGTTATGTTAAGTCAACACAAAGAATGTGTCTGATTTAGTTTAAAACAGTTACCCACTGTTGAATGAGCTGGACACCCTGAGGTCCGTCAGATGTCTTCCTTTGTCTTCTTCTCCTTTTCTGTTAACCATTCTGTCCATACGTGTTAGGAACCAAGTATTTGTAGCTTTAAATTAAATAGTAAAGGATATAATGTGTAGTTAATGTCATATAATTTATAGACTCTTATCTATGATTAATTCATTTAAAAGCTTGTGGCCGTTTAATACTCGGTTACACTGTTACTATAGGTGTTGCATCTTCCTTATTTAAGAACATATTTCTTCCTTGGACCCTGTTGTTCTTTGCTCTGCTATGAGTGGTTAGGATGATCACCCAAGTGTATAATAATGTTGAAAAGGCACTGTGCACCTGAAGGAATCCTGCCTATCAGAAATGTATCTCTCCTGTATTCTTATTCTCTCACTTTAGATGGTTTGGGATGTTTTCATTTTGTCTTAAAATAGATTGCAACATCATCCAGAAACAGTCTTTGTCTTCTGGTGTCTGCAGAAAAGAACAGAGCACCAACCTTGGATAGAACTTCTCGGTAGCATTGCAATGTGATTATTGTTATAGAGGTTCTAATATTATATGTTACATATAATTTTTTAAGTAATGACATAATAGCATTCAGAGGTGCATCTCTGTTTTTGAACAGTAAACACCTGCATTGCATTCCTACAGGGTAAATGGATAGTTACCTTCACTGCTCCAAGTTATTGTGACTTGTTCTGTTTGGATTAGTTATTTTTTAGACTCTAATATGTTCATCACTTACAGGTTACATGCTTTTGTGAGATGTTGTGGCCCTTTTCACTTCTTTTATTTTGCTGACCCTGTAGCAGACATGTCTTGCTGCCTGTAGCCCTACTTAATAGCCTGAACTCTCCTAGGAGTACGAAAAAGAGAAGTTCTCCAATTAGGCTGTAGTGAGAGACAGAAAATAGTCAAGCAGCCTTTCCAGATAAGGCAGTCTGAACCTCAGCTCAATCTGGGTCAGAAGCCACATTTCAGTGGGGGAATACACAGGCCTCACGCCCTCCACTTGTACAGCAGCTCTCAGAAGTTTTTTAAGGGCTGGAATAGATGATGAGCAGCAGGTGAACTACTGCTCCTGAGCCGCTGTAGAAACTTGAGTACATCCCTGATAGTCTCTATTCCTGTTCCTAGGGAGCAGAAGAGTAGGCAGTTTCTGGTTATAATTTAGTGTTACATTAAAAAAAAAAAAAAAAAAGGTACACATTTTGTGAGAGTCTAATTGGTAGAAGTAAGAGAGTACAAATGACAGAGACATTTTTCACCAGGGGCTGTAGTGACAAGACAAGGGGAAACAGTTATAAACTGAAAGAGAGGGTAGGTTTAGATTGGACATAAGGAAGAAATATTTTAGGATGAGAGTGGTGACACAATTGCACAAGTTGTACTAAATCACCTTTAAAGGTCCATTCCAACACAAAATATTTAATTTTGACTTGAGATTTTTTTTGGGCTGATGTTTCTGTTTGCTTAGCCTCTTTTTTTTTTTTTTTTTAATCTTTTCTCTTAGTATAGCTTGTTGACTCTTACAAAAGTAAAAACTAATAAAAGTATTTCATCCTCTTATTTACCCATTGGACTCATCAGTGCAATTTCTTGAGGCTAAATTTTGTCATGGAAGGATGATTACATGCTTTTCAGAACAATTTAATTTGATGTAACAATGCTGTAACTCTTGCTAAATCTTGCAGAAAGATTCTGTAAAATATCAAAATTAAGCGCAGTAACCAGTCCATGTCTGTATTTGAATAGTAGCTGACTGTACTTTATGTTGAATAATGTGTTTGTACTGCTTTAAAATTAGTAAAAATTATCTGAGATCAAGGTAGATTTGTCCTACCAAAGATAAAACATTTTTATTGCTGATGAAATATTGTGACATTCTACCTAAGTGCTGGTATAATTTCACAAATGTGCTGAATCATGTTATCACAGGGAACAGGGGACTCTTTATCTATGGAAGGTCTAGTCAAGAGGGGCCTAGTATTAAATGGAGTTAATATGCAATTTCATATAATTTGGAGTTTAACCACATTGCTGTTTTAGGTGGGCAGAAAAGAATTCTGTGATACCAAGCCTGAAATCATTTAATCAGGAATGTAAATCAGTTATGCGGTTCAGTTACCAAATGTTGATAGAACCGGCTATAGTAGATTGTTGTTTTTTAATTACAGCTTCTCTGTAATGTTGTTGTGTTACCAGGTTCCAAGAAAGAAAATAGCATGGTATGGCAGTTTGCTATGCCAAATGACCACTGCTACTGCCAAGTATAAATACTACCAGGAGTGGGTTCTTCTATAGGATGATAGCCACATCCCTAACTAATGAATGCCACCTTTCCCTATATGTATTTATGTTCGGATAATTTATTTAAATAATGTTCCTACTACATGCTTTATAGCCTTCTGCCTTTTGCTACACAAATTTTAGCTTATATTGCAGACTGTGCAAGTCATTTGGCAAATGTAATTTCCATCCCTGCATACTAATCGATTTCTTCACAAACACCTGCTATCAGTTATGATAATAAAAATGCCATTCTAAATTGAAAAGGGGCCAAATGGAGCTTCCTAAGGAAATGACTTAAGTGTCTTTCAATACCTTTACTGTAGTAATGTTCTTGTAGTGCCAACATTTTTTTCAGCATTTGCATTTTATATAATTTTTTTCTATTACATCATTTTTCTGTCTAAATGGTTCCTCATAACTGTTGCTATGAAGTAGTTCATAGCAAGGCTGGAGAGAAATTTCTGTGTCTCCTCTCTCATGAGACTAAATCCTGCAACTTTACATTGGGAAAATTCTTTAGCATAGTCCTGATTGGAACATCTGGCCACTGTGCAGGTATCAATACTAAATGGCTGTATCAGTTCCTATAACATCACTGGGAAAATGTTGCAAAGTTGGTGAGTGTCTTGCCCTTGGACTGCATGCCAGTTTGTTCCTAAAATATAAGCCTAAATTTAGCAGCCAGATTGCAAGCAGCATTTGAATTATCCAGGGTCACTTTATGGCTTCTTCCATCCCAGGAAATAACCTCCCAGCAACAACAATCCTTGCCAGAACCTAATCATTTTCAGCTCTGCTGGGTCTTTTCTCAGCTCCGAAATGTCTCACTGGCTTTCAGCTGTATTGTCATCTCTCCAGACAGTGTCCTCTGTATTATTTGAAAAGAAACAATCCATTTCACTGATTTTTTTTTTCACGTTTTCATTTCCTCTTAGCTCTAGCCGCCCAAGCATATGCGCTAAAGGAAGAGAACGATAGTCTGCGATGGCAGCTGGATGCTTATAGGAATGAAGTGGAGCTCCTGAAGCAGGAGAAAGGACAGCTCTTTCGAACAGAAGAGAGCCTTACCAAGGACCAGCAGCTGCAGTTCCTACAGCAGACAATGCAAGGCATGCAGCAGGTATTGCTAAGGAAGAAAAGAACGGGTCTTCTATTTTAGGGAAGTGGTACCATGGGGCTCTGCTGTACTCAAGACTATTCATTAAGATCCTGGTTTCTTTTCAGAAAATCATAGGGACTTTAGATGGGGGGAAAAGGAGGAAAATTTGGGGATATATTTAGGCATAGTCATTTTAGGAATGCATAGACTGCAAGCCCATTGATCATGCAAGAAAACTCGTTATGCATTTGCTAGTTAGGAGAAAATGGCTCTGTTCCTCTCCTCACTTAATCCAGCTGGCCCTGGTACTGCACAAAAGTTTTTAAAAGATTGTCTAATGTATCATAGTCAATGTTCTGTGGTGTCTTCATTTGCATTCATCTGCGTCTTTTTTTCTGCTCTTGTTTGAGAATGACTGAGACATCTCTAGCGTGTCCAGACTACCCTCCTTAACTTGCAAATGGCTAGCAACATCAGTGCAATTTCCTTAGCTTTTATCGTTTATGCTGACCCATGGATGTAACCTTTTCATTCAGACAGTTTTTAAGTGGTTTAATGCAGCAAAAAAAGCTTTTTCTCTGACACCAGTCAACGAGAAACTGCAAAGTATCCCTGCAGGGGCAAGGGGTGTCAGTTTATCATAATTATTATCCCTTATTTGTTAGTGTGCTCCTGACACCGTGCTGGGTGAGCCCTGGCAAGCACATCCAGACTGCTCCCACTGCGTTGTCTGACATGTCCACTGGCACGGGAGCAGCCCTCGCCCAGCGTGCCTGTGTGCAGCATCTTTCCTGCCCAGGCACTTGTGTTCAGCAGATGCGTGGCAGAGCACAGGGGCGGTGGCTCACCACAGCGCTGGGCTGTGCTCCCAGCTGGAGTGGAGCTTCTCAACCCAGCACTGCGCAGGTTCATTTTGCTTCCTTCGTCGGTAGCATTGCTCACACTCCTCTGCCACCCCCGGTTATTGGATTCCAGAAGGGGACAAGTTGTACCCACTTCCAGACTGTACTAAGCTGCTTTTGTATGGCAAAACCCAGGAGATGCTCATTTACATATAAGCTGCCTTGTTGGGTTAGGAATTGCATGGCTATCCCAGTACCCACCGAATCCAAGCAATCGAGTCTGCAAATCCCAACTAACACCAATAACAGAGCACAAGGCAACCCTACACACACGTTGATATCAACACAAGTCCCTTTAAGCCTGCAGAGTTTTACAAAATCAAGGTGATTTATTGTATGGTGGAATAATTCTGATCAAAACACTTAAAAAATTGAAACTAAGTAATTGATAGTTCAGGAATAAAATCTTTCCCAGACTTCAGAATTAAGCCATTAATCAGAAATACTTGAGGTTTCTGTATATTTTAGATAAGCTTGAGGTCTGTTCATGATCTTATCCTTGTATAAATGGATACTGAAATATCACTGGTTTTAATAAATTTAGCACCATACATAAAGATGGTGCTGTATTTCATCCTGGTGCTAATTCTCCACTAAAATTAGTGAAAAGTAGGCATAAAATACTACTAAATAAAAATTCTGGAGCCTTAGCACCCATTTGGCATTATTATAATTTTCTGTCCAGGGTCTGGATGAAGTATAATCAAGTCTGTAGAGTATAAAAAGATTTTTATTGAACTTCAGGCAAATGTTAATAATGCAAATCAATAACACAGAGTGACTGACTTATCTCTCTGTTCAGCTGGCCATGGACACTGTAGTTCCTATTCCTCTGAGAATTTCTCTGTTCGTGACCGTTTTGCTGTGAGGTTCTCAGTGCTTCTAGTTTGCCATCTCAGGATCAGATCTACTTGTTCCCAATGGGATATAATTAGAGATGGCCCAAGGAGCTGGAGAAGACACTGCAGATAATCCAGTCTGACAATATGCTGTGGAGAGCAGCAACACAGAAGCACGGGAGGTGAAGTTCAGAATATTTGGTGGGAAATGATCAGTCAGTTAAGCAGCTGGATGATGGTTTTGGATTTCAGTAATTAGCCGTAGTCTTGACATCCCATAACCTTTGTGATTTTCATGCAGTTAATGCATGAATATGTAGAAATAAACCTTTGATTTAGGTAGACTCAGTTTTATCTCAGCTTGGTTTTGTAAATGTTGAGAGATGACAACCTTAGCTGAAATCTGTCAGTGTAGCAGGTGCTCAGCATCTATGGAAATCAGTCTCACTATGAAATATTAAATATATATCCAGGACTTGAGTATAAATAATTTAACAAGAAGACCTGTATTCCCTTTTATCCTTTTGTATATATTAAAATTAATTTCAGACAAGGTAAACTGAATGCCACTGAATTCCTGAACCCTTCATATATGTCAGCATTAAAAACCGTATTTCTTCTTCTTTTCTCTTCATTCTCCCCCACTTTTTCATACACTTCTTCTTCGAACTCTGAAAACTAGAGAATAAGTGATTTGAGCTGCAGCCTGAAAAGCAGATCTATCTGAGAAAAATTGGATGCATTTTCAGAATCAAGACATTTTTTGTAAACATATCTGGTGCAAAACAATAGCAAATAACGCAACACCAATGTATTTTTAATGTACTTCTACCATCTAGATGTTTTCCAGGATTCTTCCCTGTATTTGCAGGACTGATGAAATGATTGTTTATTTTCTCTTTTGTCACTCCCACTGATCCAAAGTAGCATCAGGAAAATCACACAGATGTTTGCTTATGAAGTGTACCTTATGGGCAGTAGTAGCAACCTCCTTATTTGCTGTGTCTAAAAAAAGAAAATCCCTTGGACTAATGACATTGAACTTATGGGGGTTTTAGTCAACTTCCTTCATAACACTGTGTCACAGTTTAATTTCATACCCACTGTGAGATCTCAAACAAATGGAAATAATGTCTTGTATCCATGGTAACTAATGAGATACACTTTACCTGATTTTGAGATGGAAATTGAATTAACTTGTCACTGCTGCATAGGTGGTATTGCCTTCAATTTATTTCCATATGAGAACACACATACCAGGAAGACCACTTTTTGAATGGCTCTTTTTCCGGCAGTGTTTGGTACGCTCTAAAAAAGTCTGGGATCACAAGAAAGGATGTTGTAGTTGTAACTATTTTTGCAACACTTCACAGCACAGCTGTAAGAATTTTTTTAATCTTGCCTCTCTGTCTGAAATGTTTCACCAGATACGTGACTATAGGTAGTGCAGAAAATATCACCTAGTGGTGTTGCTTAATGCTTGAAATTATAAGGCCCAGTTTGCAGTGGGTATATAATTTCTCCAAATTTCAACCATCTAGTTTAGCATATTACATGTGGAATAGCAAGCAGAATTCTTTTGAAAAAAATCCTCAACAAAATCTTCCAGCTATTTCAAGAACAAAGCATGAAAAATATACTTTTATTGCATATTGTCCATCAAATATAATTCTTGAAGAAATGCACTTGCCACCTTTATGCTTTGAAACAAAGGCTCAGAATTTGACAGTGACTCTGTATTGAATTAATGATGTGGTTTCCAGATCCTTTATACAATCTGTCTGAAACTGATAGTGTTAGCAAGCCTTTGAAAAAATGTCATTTTGCCACATAGGAGATGACACTCATTAGCATGTGTTCGAGTAAATTTTAGATTTTTACCAGTCATCCAGGATTGTTCACGAACCATTTCCACAGCACAGCCATCAGCGTAATGTTTTAAGCCTCAAGTTAGTCCTGAGTCTACAGAGCACACATCCTTTAACATGGCTCTAATTTAACAGGTTAGCTCTAGCTATTTTGGCAGGCTTAACTGGCCAAGGCATGGGGCCATGCTTGTGTAGCTGTGCTGATTCCTGAACTGATACATTTGCCAATAGGCTGGTAATTTTGCATGGTGCTTCATGGCATCATGTAAATGTAGGATAATGTTCTTTCCTCTCATAACTCCCCAAGCATGATGGGCTGACTTTGGCTCCTGCAGTCAAGGTTGTCATCCACAAATCGCCATTTAAATCATGCTTCCATCTATGTTATGTCCAGGAAATCTATACACGTGCCTACTGTTCTGCTACTGCACATGCTGGGGTGTATCTGAGACTTTTAAGAGGCACCTCATTGCCCCCATCCCCTAAGGGGCCTGGTTCACTGGCTGGGCTTGAGATGATAGTGCTAACACACCGTGACAGCACAGGCTCCCCTTGGCTGGCGGTGGTGCATTCAAGCCCAGCCATGGGGTTACTGCAGCAGCAGGGGATGCACCGCAGTGCCTCTCTTAAAATTAGTGCTCGAGCTGGAAAGCAAAAACAAAGGGAACAGTCGTGTGCCGTGGGTGTCGGGCTGACATAAAGGCTGACACGCTGCTGTGAGTGCCACCAACTCAGCTCAGCATGTCGCAGCAGGAGACTGAACATACTCTGGCCCTGCTGATCAACCACATGGGTGTCACTCTGATGCAGTCTGATGAAAGTCCACTTTTGTCTTCCCTCCTTTTTCTCCCCGGGCAATACCATTTTAATGTGAATTGCAATGCAGATTGTGAACCTGAACCTCAGAAGCCAGGAGCTGCCAGAACCACTGCCTGTGCATTTTGCTTTATATACCTCAGAGACCCTTCCCCATTTTATGCCGCAGGCAGAGAGTACACAGTTAATCATCACCTGTTCAATACCTTCCTGTCCTTGCTGTTCAATATGCAGCTCAAGGTCTTTCTGCAAAGGCCACATTGCTCCTGACATTTCTTACCTACTGAGGACTGTCTTTTGCAGTTTACTAATCATTTAACATGTAAAATAAATAGCATGTGCTTCTGGGACTGATACACCTTTTTTAAAGAGCTCTGATAAATGGTAGATGATAAAATCACAGAATCATTTGGGTTGCAAAGGACCTTTAAGATCATCAAATCCAACAATTAACCCAGTATTGCCCAGTCCACCACTAAACTGTGTCCCTAAGCACCACATCTACACATCTTTTAAATACCTCCAGATGGTGACTCCACCACTTCCCTGGGCAGCCTGTTCCAAAGCTTGACAACCCTTTTGGTGGAGAATTTTCTCCTAATATCCAGCCTACACCTAATTTCAAGCTTTCAGTGTTTTGTCTGTGATATGCCTCACTTTTGTGGTTGGAAGGGTGGGAATTGCTGTTGGAGTGCGTTGCATCTCCCTCCTTACACTTGTTGCTCCCACAAAGGACGTGGTCAGGGTACATATTTGGTGATGTGGACTGTGAGGAGCACGCATTTTCCGCAGATTACAACTCTTTTCTCTAATTGAGGTGTCACAAGAGGCATCTATCAGCTTTTTCAGCAAGATCGTGTACCTCTAAAATATAGTAACTTCTGAGTAGAAAATCCAAAGGTAACTAGTGATGGCCTCCCTATGCTGCCTTTGAAATTAATTGGAATTTTTTACCATTCCCAGCCATTGGAGCAGAGCCAATCCATTTTCAGATGGAGGTAGCAGAATTTTTTTTCTACAAGCAAAGATGGCACTGCTCAAGTCTTTCCTTCCCTTTTTTTCATAGCTTTTTCTCGTACAAGTAGTAGAAGAACTGACTGTTCCCATGGTCCACACTCTTTCAGTGGAAGCAGGGACAAAATGAACATTTCTGTGCAGGAGGTTGCAACAGACGGTAGGGCAGGGCGTCATGAGGCTTTTTTTCCTCATCAGTCTTTTAAACAATCTACCACCTATTAAGTTCCAATAAGCCTCAGCTGGCATTGAGGTCTGCAGGTCTCAGATCCTTCACCTGTGTTGTTAACTGTCACAGCCATTCCTTTCTGTCACATACAAACATTCTGATATGTCAGAAGCCACAGACACAGATGCTGGCGGCTGCAAATTGCTGAATCTGGTGCTAAGTGCCATGGCCATAATAACAATGATATACCTTTAAATATACAGGTTCTAGTAACAGTTTAGTGCTGAAATTAAGATTGTTGAATAGATGGATATATTTATTAATATAGCCTAAGTGCGTCTTTCTTTTATTCCATCTACCTCTTGCTCACCAAACATCTATTCAGCATACAACCCAACTAATGTACTTACATCTATTCAGCATACAACCCAACTAATGTACTTATGCACAACTATAAATTGATTCTTCTTCAAAGCAGCGTTAGAAAAAAAAACACCCCTTTTATTTGCATTTTACCTGGCAAACAAACAGACCAGAATAATTATTTTGGAAATGTTTTTAATTGCTATGCTTGCAGTATGAATTCCAGTTAGATCTTTCTTTTTTTTTCTGTAAAAATGGTGCTGGAGTAGTAATGGCAGTACTGATAGCCTTACAGGGAATGGATACAAGTTAAGTGTGAGGGACTGGACCCAACATTCAGATGTTCACTTCCAGACCTGTCCCTTCTCTCACCCAGTGGCTGATATTTGAAAACTGGTTAAGAAATATGTGATCTCCCAGGAGAGAGAGAAACGTGTTCCCATAAGTGTTATTTTTGTTCTCTTGTGCTTTTCAGGGCTCTGTACAGTCCAATCCGTGTTTAAACTTCCAGAAAACACTTACTCTTTCTGATTATATTAAAAAGAAGGAAAGAGCAGCTGGCAATTAAGTGCTATTTATTTACCAGATCTCAGACAAGCCAAATGGGTTCTCTTCTCTGTTTAACAACCTTTCTTTATTGAAAGTAGTGTTTGATTTCCCACTTCTGCAACAACCACTTCAATAATATTAGGGGAGTGTAAATAAGGGCCCACAGATACTTTAAGCACCATATTCCTGACAGCTGTTCTAGTGGTAAGATGGAGGAGAGTAGCATCTTTTTGCCTGCTATTGCTGGTAAAGCTAGACTGAGATTGGCAGCAAGAATAAACACTTCATAGAGAAATAATTGGGTGCACACATTTTATTTAAAATATGAAATAAATCAACTAATATCTTCATTAACATGCTTGTGTAGTCTAGTGATGGTGGAGGACAAATCTTGTAAGTTTTACAGTCCAGTGATCTTACATGAATTTTTTAAAAGATCCTAAATACTAGCATTGGCTTGCTGATTATAATTTCCAAATGTGTTTGATGCTCTCAGTGCTTCGAACTCTGTTTCCATTACTAGGAATTGTGTTTCAGTGGAAATTACACCGGGTAAATTGATTCTCTTCCATAATATCGTTATTCTAATTAAATTGTTTGTTCCCCATCAAAATAAGTAAAGTATTTTTTCTTGACTAGGAAATCAAAATTTAAAAGATCTGATTTGGTTTGTTGAGAAAAGGCATGCTGTATCATGCTCATTTTCAGTCCCATGAAAGAAGAGATGGGATCAAACTGCTCAAGTGCCATTAACTGGTGAGGAGTTATACACAATGGATAGTACAGGTGAAAGCCTGGAGAAGATGAGGGTGTTGTGACTAGATGATCATGTCTTTCTTTGACTGTGCATCGTGCAAGGTGCCAACTTGTTGCCTTGTAGGACAGAGGGCAACTCTTGTAGGATATGAGGGTAGAGGGAACATGACGCTCATTTGGGATCAGCCTGCTTTCTTTGATCACGATCAGGATTCACTCACCTGCTGTCAGTAAAGTCGAGGGCTGCATGATATCCCAGTCAACTCATTTAGGTGCTTTATCGAGGAGGTGCAATGGGCTTTGGTCAGGCTTCTCTGCTTCACAGGCCTTGTGTAATTTGCTGTGAAACTCAGATCCCAGAGAGGGATCCGCAGAGGAAGGCTGTAGACTGTCTCTCAAACCGTTCATTGCACCACCCATGATCTCCTTTCCTCTGCTGCCCAACCCTTAACACTGCCTCTTGTAGCTGGTATGGCTGAATTGCTAAGCCCCACAGAAACAAAAGAAATTGAGAGCTAATTCTCTGGTATCTATTGGCTATTCTCTAAAATCCTAAAAAAATTGAAGTCAGAAGGTACATCTGAAGGTCAGGTACACCTCTGCTCAAAACAGGGGCATCTCTGGAGTTGTCTCAGTTTTGTTCAGGACCTTGCCCAGCTATGGTCTCAATACCCCCGAGGATGGAGAGTCCACAGCTTCTTTGAGCCTTTGTTCGAGAGGTTGGCCACCCTCATTGTGGAATATTTTCCTTATGTAATAAAAATGTTTCTTGCTGCATATGTGTTTACTTGTTCTCAGCCGTTACTCAAGAAAAGCCTGACTCCACCTCCTCTGTAACCTCACCTAAGTAGTTTCAGTGTGTCTGTGACCATCTGTCTGTTTTCTCTTTTGGTTCATGTCTTAGGATACAGGCCTGCCTGCAGCTACCTGAGCACTGTAGAGCTGTAGGACCTCTGGAGTCAGTCTAATAGCAGGGGAAGGGAAGCATGGCAAACACCTCCCTAAGGAAGCAGCTGGGCAGATTTGTTCTTTAGTGCCACCACACACATTCCCACATCAGGTGTGTGTCCAGCTCCCCAGGCCCCTCTGAGGTGGTTAACCTGCAGAGCAAACATGTTCAGCATGGTCTTTGCCTCTGGCCAGAGAGCCAGGAAAACTCATTTTGTAGGTGAACACCCATCAAGCAGGAGCTGGGCTCTTCATCCATGTGCAGCTCTTCACCAGCCCTCTTTCATCATTGCAAACCCCATGATCCATCCAAATAATGCCATCCATGCAGCCAGGGACACAGCCAGTCCCTGAGAGCTGGCAGGGAAGAGAAACATTGCATTATTACACTGTGTTTCTTTTTAATCCCTTAAAAAAAACCAAAACCCACAGTCATACTCTGTTTTAATAATGCCTTGCTGCAACATGGCTAACTTCCTTAAAGGCTCATTTCTAAAGCTTCTTTGACTTGTCTTTCACATTCTCCTGTTTCCTTGGTGATTTGTCAGGCCTCATCAGCGTCTTGTTACTAATGCATATTTGCTCAGCTGGGAAGTCACTTTCTCATTATTCAAGCCTGCCATGTGCTGGCCATTTGTGATATGAAATCTTGTCTGTCTTGCAGAAAGAGAAGGACCCTCTTCCAGGCAGTCCATGAGAGTACTGGAAGAGGGATTTGTAGTTTTATTTTGCAAATGGTTGATTTTATTTTAATTCAGTATTTCTTTTCCTCCTACCTAGAGAAGATTCTGAAAGGAAACATTTACCATCCTTCCCCTCTGTAGCTGTGAACAGCTTCTAAGAATTTTGAAATGTTAATTTCCTTGCGATTTTTGTCATTTTCCATTTGGCAAACTCTTAACTTCTTTCTCTTTATATAAAATATAGTAAGAAAAGATGGAACAATGTTTTACTTGGGGAAAAAGAAAAAATGCAGTAAAACGTTGGAAATTGCTATTAGAGTGCTTTAATTTTTAGGTGAACTCTACAGTCATTTGAATGTCTGTGGTTTCATGCTTTTCAGATCTCTGATTCTAGTGTAGTTTGAAGGAAAGGGCTTCACTTTTGCACAAGTGAGGACGGCTTGCCAGGGTTACTTTTTTACATGCATGCCTTGGTTTCACTGGGATTGAAAAAAGTAGCGTTGCTTGGAATACTGCCTGACTATTTGGTAGTAGGTGGAGAGTAATATGAATATGTTTCTTCTACACGTTATATGGGCAGGAGAATCCAGTTTTCTGAGTTCACTGGGTGGTGAAGAAGACCATTCAACTGAGTTGGCTCAGTTAAGCTGTGTAAGAGTATCCCTCTTTGACTGATACACTAATTTCAGAGACCTTTACAGATAATTTCTGGACATTCTGCAGCTCCATAAATGGGAGAATCTGTGCCCCCTTCCTGTGGCTGAACAGGCTGGGTTTGCTGAACTGCCTGCGCAACCTGTGATTGACATCAGTGCTCCCACTCCAGAGGTGTTCTTTTGCCCGCTCCTCCTTACGGCCCTTTCTTTAAGACCTTTGTAACCTTTTCATACTTCATTTCAAGCAGCTGTAGAGAAAATCATAAACAAAATAGCAGGGGCAGGACCATTCAGCAGTATAACTGCTAAAATTGTGGCAAATGCTGGTTTTCCTTTTTCATTATTCTGTCAGCCTTACAGCATCCTAAGTACAGCCTCAGGCCCTGCGGTCACTTCTGATCTGCCTCCCTTTTCTTTGCATGCAACGTTGATGGTTTCATTATGGAAATCATGCTTTCCTTATGGGATCCTTGTCTGTACTACTAGGCTTGGGATGCAACCACACTTCTAAGTATGTCCATAATTTATATTCAAATGCACGCTGCTTTTTGGGGAGCAAGGAGGAAGTGTGGGCAGGGAGGAGGAGAGGAAAGAGAAGGAGTATTTCATGGCTGCACAGTGCTACACAACAGCAAGCTATTACTTTCCCTTTAGGACTTCTCATATATTCCCAGGCAGTGTGTGCTGTTCAGTTGTTAGCATTCTTGGCCACACTGGCACTGCATTGTACACAGCCTGAGTAATTCAGCTGGCTTCAATAATGCCATCTATATTTAATGTTTCAGAAGCTGTGAAGATTGGTTTAAGATGGTAATTTTCTGTCTGCGCTTTTGAGATCTATGCAGTATGGGTGGTACTGAACTGTCTCTGGCAGGAGTTCAGTGTTGAAGTGGGAATGTGTGAGAAAAAATCAAAATAAAACTCACACCCTCTTTCACCCCACATAATGAAATTAGCTACCCACTTATTATGTACAGGGAGGATTTGGTCCTCATGAATGAAGGAAGCTTAACATGGAATAGTGGTATCTACCATTTGTGTACAGAGCAGTTCCAGAGCTGCCGCTGGAAACAATGTCTTTTGCAGGGGTCCAAAATGCATTGATTGATCTCTGGACAGACAGCCAGGGGGTTAATTCTTTCTGCTTTCCCATCTCCTCTCTGGAAGTACCAGTAAGAGGATACTAGTTAAGTGTACCAGACTGATCTGGTCCTACTACACAGCTTCATCTCATAGGGTCAAGCTGGCAGCCATGGTGAGAAACACTTTTGGTTGCACATAGACTCACTGAGCTTCCAGACTGCTACTGTGGAGCTCTGCAGGTGTCTCTCTTCAGGATCATCAGAGCTGTGATGAGCTCTGTGACGTGCTTTTCCACTTCCTGACACTTGGATTTTGGTTCAGGGAAAAGACACTGGCATAGCATGCAGGACACCCTCACAGACCCAAAGAATTGCACACTGAGGGCATGGAAGACAACAGAAATATGAGCCAGGTATTTCCTGGCTGTACAGCCATGAAATCAGTTCTTTGCCTGATAAAACTGGGGAACTTATGTCTGAATGCTGTATCACAAGCTTAAAGGGAATGGCCAGAGATGTGACAAGATTGAAAGAACAGACACTTGTATAGCTATGGTGACCATAGGTGTGGTAGGTGGGTTTCCTATACAGGGAAACTCTGGCAGAAAGGCTGTGTGAGATGGCAAAGTAGGTAGAACTGTATCAGACAGCATAATCATTAAAACCAAGAAATTTTTTTTTTTTTGATTGATTGATTGTGGTATATTCTTGCAAGAAATTTGAAGGGCAGAATAAATATCGATAGGATGAATTTTTAATAAGCACATATATGTATGAAAAAGAAAGGAATTCTGAATAATTAATACCTTCATCTTGGCATCTTTCATTATAATCTTTATGGAAAGGCTGTCTGTTTATAAGCAGGCCTGACAGCAGTCCCTGTTATGAAGCTTGTCTCATTCCTGGCAGTGTAAGATCCTTTTCCCTTTTGCTTTTAACTTTGCCAAACATCACGTGTTTGTGCTGAAATTTTTCAGGCTGTTCATCTGTCTTAGGCTGATATTTTTTTCAGTCACATTTATTTCTTCCTTTTCCAAAATGAGACTAAAAAAGAGAAATATGCTGTTTGGCAGGTATAACTCCTTGTTACAACTTATTGGTGGCTGCATCAACCACTCGGGAAAAAGAAATATCCAAACCTGACCCATGCAGAATTAGCAGGTTCTGCAGATTTTAGAGATAAATACAAAGGAGAGAAAAAGAAATTCCCCAAGGGATGGAAATTTTTAGTAGTTTTGACATCTTTGGGAGTTGGATGGGAAGGTCCCAGTCTTGTGAATGAAAAATCTTACGTATAACTGGGAATAGGATATCTTAGCTACAGTTACTCTGATTTCTACCCCTGTGAAAATAGGACACATTTACTGTCTTTGGAGCCTATGCACACACAGTAAACCTTCAGTAGTTGACAGTTTAACCACTAAGACTGCTAGAAGATTTTATCTCATATCAAGTGCTTCGTAGTTCATACTCCAATGAGAATGCACACTCTTTTACCCCAGGGAAACTGAGAATGTTGGATATTTTCCTGGGATTCCTGTGCCTCACTGGTCCAGAGCCAAGTAAAAAGATGCAGAGCATCAAATCTCTCTCTCTCTCTCTCTCATGCTCTCAGTGTCTTCCACACCAATTCCTCCCATACTCGGACAGTTTTGGAAAAATTGCCTTAAACGTAAAACAGGAAAAGTCAGGATCAAAGGAGGAGAGATGTAATTAGACTAAATCACAGTGGGAGATCACAGTGGTAGATGTGAAAATAAAGCAATGGAAGTTTGTGAGCTGATCCGCAATATATGAAACGTGGCTGTGGAAGAACCATGGGGAGGGGTGGGTGAGATAGAGAAGGAGGTTTTAGTTCAGTTGTGTAAACAAGTTCAACCCAAGAGTCAATCTTGGTTTCCTCTTTGTAACAGTCATTCAATAGTGAAAGATTATTGAGGGGCAAGATGAACTGAAAACTCACTTGGGATCTTCCAGATGTGAGTTTATGTTGTTCAGAAGGATGGCCTGTAGGTTTTCTCCCAGAAACTGGAGTAAAATTCTCTCGACCAGGATGAAGGTGGAGTCTGGCCACACTGATGAGACATAACTGCTCAGAGAAGACTCTGAAATGGAGGCAAAGACTCCTTTCTCATAACATGTTCAGGTGTGTGAGGTCAAACAGGTGGCAGCTGCGAAGGAGAGGGCATCTCACCGGCTGCTATTAGGGGACAGTGTGCTTATCACACCTCAGGTGTTTCAGCTAGTGACCATTGAGAGGCCTTATGGCATCCTTCTGGTGTCTTGTTTTGTCTGCTTCTCTTCTGAGGACTGGAGTCCATTCTTTCTAAATTGCAGACATCAGGTAGAACTATCCTAGGTGAACCTTAAAGGTATGTTGTAACATGAGTTTACATGGGGTGACTAGATGGTCCCTTCTGCATGGGAACCTGCATGGGTATCAGCATGTGACGTATGGCAGTGTACATAAATCCATTGTATTTTCTGAAAACGTGGGAAGTAGTACCCAACAGGCAAGGTGAACACATCCCTGTTCAAGAAATGCCAAAGAAGAGCTTCCCACACAAAAGTTGGTTGGGTATGGGCCTCGGTGGAAGAGACCCAGTTACTTTATGAAGAAATCTTCAGATTCAAAATACTCTTGTGCTGTGGTAAAAACACATACCACAATGTCTCTTGAAGGCTCCCAGGGAACAGTCCAGGCGGCATGATCCATCAAAAAGCTAACCAACTCAGCTGGACTGTAGAGTGTGTGAGATATAATCAGACATATACCCACATGTATTTTTACTTCAGTGGCTGAATTAATCCATCATACTGATGTTCACTTACAACAGAAATACGCTACCAATAACTCCACCAGTCCCTGAAATGTCATCTGTTTCCAAGTCACTCTGAAAACAATGCTGACACCATGTCCTTTGAAGCCTGAGACTTCCAGTGCAGTGGAACAAGGCCAAGACTTTTTCTAGGTTTGCTATCTGTAACTTACCAAGATGCTGAACACCTGCAACATCAGTTTGAGTCAGCCACCAGCCCTAAGCACAACCATAAACTAAGCTTTGGCTGTAGTTACGTGGTTAAATCAGTAATGCATGTTAGTAAAGCAATTAGTAGTTCAGTTCGTCCTTTAAATGGCATGTGCTTACAAGCAATATGTTGCCCCAGAAAATCAGTTTCCTTTCTTGTTCACCAGGAGAAAACACATAAACTCTTTTCTTAACCTGTTTGTCTGCTCTTGCTCTTCATCAGTGTCTAACATCCTTCACATCAATACAAAAATATATAACTATTTCAGAACTAATTAAATTTACTGACCTGCTCTTGACAGTCACAATAAATCTTTGCAAAATCTAAAGCTAGCGATGACCAGGGGACATGAGTTTTCAAATATGCTCCTTCATCCCAGAATTCTCTTCATAAAAATAGATTTTGGTCATAGCTTTTTGTTTTGACGGTAGATCAGCAGTCTTCTTGGCTGATATATTGATTGTAGGGCATCAGTCTTCCTGATCTAATAAAATACTGCGGCACAAGACCAAAAAAAAAAAATAAATAAAAAGAAAGGAAAGCTTTTGTCTTCTTGGCAAGTCATTCTGAAAGCTTTCCAGAATATTGCTTTGCATAGAATGAAAATGGCTGTGGGCCAATCACTAATTATATTAAAGGGCTGTGCTTTTAAATTATTTATGTACCATAGTGTTTACCCCAGTATTATTAAAACCACCGCATATACTTCCACAAATAAGATCTTGGTTCAGATGAATGTGACAGTCACTCTGTGGGTGATGTACTGTACCAGGAGTTTCTACTTTAATGTAACAAATAGCTTAGTGCACATTAACAGATGCATTACTCGTGGAGCACTGCTGCAGAAGGAGATGCAGATTAAAATAATTTACCTCTAGTCCATTTAGACACAGCAGATTATGCAACAATAATAAATGTAGGAGCAGACTGCAAAACATTGTTTGAAATGAGGATTTGTCAAACTGGGGATTTTAAACTGCTTTGGATCCAGATGATGCTAACCAGAAACTTCTTTTCTTTGTGCAGCAATTGCTGAGCATACAGGAAGAATTAAATAACAAAAAATCCGAACTGGAGCAAGCAAAAGAAGAGCAAACGCATACACAAGCGATGCTTAAAGTCCTGCAAGAACAGGTGAGTGATTTTGGCAGGAGAAAAATGCTGGCTTAGACATGCTACAGGTAAGGAAGGCAAAACCAAAAGCTCTGAAAGTCTCTTGGCTTCACCTCCAAAATCCGTAGGAGTCTGACCACAGAATATGCTGTGAGCAAGGCATGGCCTTCTGTGGCCTGTCTGTCTGCTTTGATTAGGCTAACAGAGTTTGAGAAAACAGAGTGAAAAGGGACCCGTACTTTATACTATCCAGTATTTGACTTTCATGTCTTGAGCAGTATTTCCTCTGATGTATTCTACATAGATATCAGTGACAAGTTTTTGCTCTGAACCAAAAAAAAAAAATGCTGGGGGAGTTAAATATACCTGAACCGAAACAGCTCTTCTTTTTAAGATTAGTATTGAAAAAATGTTTTGGTATCTCCTGTGTAATTCGCACGGGTATGAGTATATAAAAAGCTTACAGTGGCATTATCATATTGGCATTTAAAAATTAGTTATCTATACACTTATTAAAGCAGTGAGCAGCAAATCTCTGTAAATCTGATTATCCCACCTTCTTTGATACTAAGGTGTACTATGACACAGAGAGGTATATTTGATAGTGTTGTTTTATAAGGATGGTAAGATGGATAGCTACACAGCAAAAAGAAAGTCTGGTCCTAAATCTATAAATATAGAGAAGAAGGAGTGCATTGTGTGCAAGCACAGTGTGCACAAAAACATGTTGTCTGTATAGACCATGTGGCTTGGACACACTGAAATTGAAAATCCCCACCTGTGCTGCACAGACATAGTTCTGCTTTGAGACCTTATTTTAACCCTTTCTGTGTAAAATTTCAGCTAAAATTCTTGATGGCTTGGTTAAGTATATGCAGTTTAAGGTTTGTGGGATTGGAATTGCTTAGGTGGCAGAAATTCAAAATACCGATGATTATGTTCAAGATTTTTCATCATGTATGTGAATATGTCTGCAGACAGATGTATACATTTAATGTACACATTAGGAAAAGTAAATTATGTTTATTTCATATTTTTTAATGTTCATTATGAAAGCTGGGACATTGTTCCACATTTAACATTTATTTTTGAACATATCTGATGACAAGTATATTCTACAAACTAGTAATTTAGACTCTGAAAGCTTTTATGTTCAGATACATGTCCTTAGCTCTTACGGTCACAGAGATAACCTAAATGAAAGCTGAGGCAAGACTGTAATACAGAAAATGCCATGAGGAAGAATGGATTTGGTAATGACAGAATCTTTATAAACAGACTTCACCAGGTCTCTTGAGTTAATTCCATCTCTTCCACTTCCGCAAGGCTTTTAAGATATAGCATTATGAAGTGCTTTAAAAAAAAAAAAAAACCCCTTCTCCTAGAAATACTGTNAAAAAAAAAAAAAAGAAAGAAAAAGAAATTTCATGAAGTTATTTTATATCTTTGTAGCAATTATATGCTGCAAAAACATATAGGAAGATCTTGCAGTGTGAGGCCCAGTAGGGACCAGCAGGGCAGACGTCTGAATCTCTGCAGACTCCTGCTAATTGCGAATCAAATGTGCTCTCATGCTAGGCAGACAAGCAAAACAGTAGCTGGAAGAAAGGCAGGATGGATCTGCATTTCTCTTGAGAATTAGCTCTGAAACGTGCCTAAGGCCAAGACTGTAAGTAGCCAGAATTCCTAGAGTGCTAGGCAGCCAGTGTGCTCCTCCAAGAACCCTGAATGAGTTCCAAAGGTTTCCAGAACAGCAGAAGCCCGAGAAGTAATGACCCCCACTTGCCAAGACTCAGCTTTCCTTTACAAGCACCACAGCTTATCTGTGTGTTTTATCCACAATGGCTGTTGAAAATCATCCAGCTGAGCCAAGTAAATAAAGCATTTCTTTCAAAAACAAATAGCACAGGACTCCCGCCTTATGGCTTGCTTTTGTGATAGGTGGGCTAAAAACTGCCTTTTCATCCCAAAATGATGGCAGAGGGGTCCTTCCCTGCCTCACTGAGGGCATGTTTGCATGGGGAGGTGCAGCTGTGTCCGAGCATGGGTGATCCACAGCCACATCCAGGCTGGCCTTTCCTGCTGGGAGAGGTCCCGCTTGCTGGTGCACCATACCGCACTGCTCTAGTCAACAGGCTTCTGAATCAGATCCAGCACATGGCCATCAGCTCTGGTTGTCTGAGGGATTCACACCTGCTGGTTTGAGTCAGGCCTACCCCACCATAGCATTAGATTTGTCAGATTTACTTCTGATTCCTCGTCCCTTCTCCTTCCAGGCAGGCCCCTGGTTGTTGCTGGCACTAGCTCTGTGTGCTGCCTCAGCACACTTTCCACTGCTAACATCACACTCACCTCTGACTTGCCCTGGAGTCAGACTAGGGGGCAAGGCAAGTCCTTTTTTTTCAATATTGTACATTTTTCTGAGCTTCCTATTCCAAAATTTCTCTATTTAGCACATGAGAGAAGAATATAATTAAGTGTTAATTTAGAAAAAAAATACTGGAACAAAAACGGACATCACCCCTTTAGCCTGTGGGAATGCACACTTTCTACCCTTAAGTTTTCCACCACTATCTCTACTGATTCACCTCCACCTCTTCCTGCAGAGTCTTAGCATGGATGCAAGCACCTTCTGGGCTGACCTCTGGCATCCTTTTCAGAGCATGGTGTGCAATAGAAGAGATGGAGAGGCTCAAGTATGCTCTCTGCATTATATTAACTGCTGAAGCAGTGCCAGGATGATAATGGTGGGAAACCATGGCAGGGTGAAAGCCTGCGAGACCAAAGTAGGTTTCAGGCTGAGCCCAGTCTCCCATCAAACCCACGTGTGGCTGATGGGGATGTGGCATGTCACCAGAAGAGCACTTTGCCAGGGAGCCACAGTCACCAAGGGGTGACGGCACTTTATCAACCTGGAAAGGGAAAGGTGAAGCATAAGTAATGAGCAGCATTCCTTGAGCGCTCAGAACACTCGCATCAGCATGCAGGACAGTTTTACAAAATTGAGCATGCTCTCCTAACCTTATATTCAGATGAGTAACTCAGCTGAACCCAACAGGATTCATGTTGGGTGAATTTCTGTAATGAGGAGTTGGCAGGATAAGGAAACAGCTCTTTCAGTCACACTGCGATGCATAAATACCTAATTCTGGTGCTTGGCTGCAAGCGGCCATCTCAGCTCATTCCTACCAGCTATCCTCACTGTGAGGTGGTTTCACAGGATGGTTATTTTTTCAGAGTAGGGAAAACACGTAGCATTCATTGGAAATGCACCACCCTGCTGTCAGTATAAATTGCAGACTTCTTGAGGCTTTTGAAAGATGAGCTTCAGTGAATTGAACCAGGAGACCCAATGATTTTGCAGTCCCCACATATCCTTTGTACTACTTTATGAGGAAGTGTTGCCCTCCTTCCTCTCCATTGGGACTGGTTTAGTGGTTTGAGCAGCAGTTCCTGAACTGCTGCAGTTCACAGCCCTGCATAATAAGGTACAAACAGATCATGGCCTGCTCATCTTGATTGTCAGATTGGAAACTGAAAAGCTGGGAGATGAATCACACTCAGTTCAGCTGTTGCTGCCATGTAGCAAAAATATGATGGAGGTAACCAACCCCCCAAGGGTGGTAGTCCACCAACACTTCTGAGTCAGACACTAATCGGTACATAATAGTGTTCCATTTCACCAGGATGTTAGGACTGTCACCGATCAGAGCCACAGCTGTAGAGTCAACAATTACATCAAACCCAGTTTCTTTAGCAAAACAGAAGGAATTAGAGGAAAGTTGTGTTTACTATTCTCCATTCCTCCTCTCTCCCTCCATCCCTCTCGATATCTATTGTGAATTAAACTAGAATAAAAGCATGACTCTTCAGAGCTTTACCTAAAGAGCAAATTATTCTGAGAGTTTCATTTAAGTATACAAACCTCCATGGCTTATAGGCTCAGGAGAGCTGCGGTGTCTCCTCTTTGCTCTGTTTGCTCAATCACAGGATGAACGACAGCATATTTCAGTGTGGCTCAAGATATGAGCTGGGACTTTCCTTAAATCTCCTGAGAGTGATCTTTACAATTCCCAATGTAATCCTGGATTTTCCACAAAAAGCTAATTCAGGAGGGAAAAAAAATAGCTTTTGTTCAGGTCATGTATTTGCAGTCTCCTCAGTTCTCCCTGCCACTGGTTAAATAAAAGAGCTGTTCTTCACTTCCCCTCCTTTTCCATCATACCCAGGAGCCATGTCAGTTATTTAAATACATTGTCAGGAAGACAACGTATAGTAGCACTTCAGCATCTTAGCTCAAAATATATCATTCAAAAGTAATCATTGGCAAAACACTATTTAGCTAGTGGCAACTTGCAAATATTGTAAAGTTTAAATTAATAGCAACAACAATGGGAAATTAAATTGTTTATTATTCTTGAGAGAGAAATCTGTGCACCTTTTATGCCTTGGAACTACTTTCTAATCTTATTATTTAAAAAATAATGACCCAGTCCTATTATTTTTCTTTTCTTTTTTTTTTTTTTTGCCAACCTATCAAGCCTTGGGTATGGTGGTTTCAAAATGGTTTGAGCAAAAACTCATTAGAATTATATGCTCCATCTGTTTTTCTCATTGGAAGCTTTATAAAATGCTCCTTCAAATAAATCAAAGATAACTGTGTGAAATACTGAAGTAATGTGCTTGTTTTGTTCTGTTTTGGTTTTTTCACTCTTTGCAGTTAAAAAGCGCCAAGGAATTAGCAGAAATCAATGGGCATGATGAATCTCAAGCAAATGTAGGTACATCTGTCTATGTATAGATTTAGTACATGTATGTGTATGCTCTCAAATTTACTATGTATGTCTTAAAGCCGATAGCATGGCTGAATGATTTGCGCATTAGGTTTGAAGTGTCTGGGTTTTTTTCTTGAAGCCACAGGTTCAAATCCCAGCAAACTTCATTCAAGGTAGATAAATTGGGTTCCATGCAATTTACTTTGTAGGATTTATTTGGATGAGACTTTAACAACCAATGTCCTACTTGCTATATGTGGGTGTTAAAGATACCATGGAAACGACTGCAAAAGAAATGCTTTTCCTTAGTGTCCTGTCCAGGATTATTTGAGCTACAAAGTTATACCATTTGTCTCTGTGGCTGCCACCTTGCAGCTGGGCAAGCCTGGCCATATTTCAGTTCTAAGTGAAGTGGTTCATATATGTGTATAATTTTGAAACAGTTAATTTTCACAAGAGGACTAAATTAATTCATTGAATCATTATTTTGTCCAAAAGCATTAAAGGACTTGTAAGGTCATGTTTTTTAAAACCTGCTTTTAATTTTAAAATTGCTTCTGTTTTTCCCTTAATGATTGCCATCAAAACAGCAATTTTCATAAGGGGGGGGAAGAGAAAAAAAAGGAAAGTTTCCTTCTATGTTTGTCGTCCAAACCATGCAGTCTTGTGCTTTGTCATAAACATACGAATATTAGAATTGATTACATACTGTATCTTCCTCCTAGCCAAGAGAACTAACAACAGTTTAAACACTAATATATTTTAACATCCATTTTAGTCCATGTGTTGTCTAATGGCTCAGTCAGGAAAACAGTTTTATTTGAAACCCCAGTGGAAGGCTCAGATTTTGTGAACTGCTTTTTTGATAAGGAAATGTGGTCCTTGCTTTTTTGATCCTTTCCTAAATCTCATTCACTGTGATCCGTTTCCGCAGTGAAGTTGATAGAGCCTCGTAGCTCTCAGCATTTGGACAGGAGACATTCAATATTGTCTGATAGCTCCAACAGATCTGCAGCTTCAGTCTGTCTGCAGAGCACCCCATTGCCCCTTTGAAAGATTCTGCTTGCAAAAATACATTAATCCAATGATGATCTTGAAATATTCACATGTGCTAGCTAAAAACTGGTCGTTGTACAATAGCTGGTTGCAGGTTTCCAAAGGAAATCCTAGAGGAATATCTACATGTAAGTCTTAGAAACTCTCAAAAAGAACTTGCTTCCTCGCCAAAAATGTGAATGTAACAATGTTTTGCAGTATTGAAATGTTTTAAAGGGAAATTACCTGAAAGCTTCAATTGGTATCATTTTTGGCTCATATGTAACTGGATAAACAGAAGTGCTTAAAGGTTTTATATTTATATAATATAAAGGTTGAAATAGCATTAAAAGGAAACATTTCAATTGTGTGAAGAGAGTGTTTCAATACATCATTCCCAGATATCTAAACCAAAATATTTCAGAATCTTTGGTTAATAGTAAATTTTTCAAAATGTAAGGCTTTTGTAATCCAGTTTGTAATTGTATAAATTCCTCAAATGACTGAATCTTCCATAGGATAGGAACTCTATTTTCTGCCCCTTTTTTCCACGATTCTTCACCAGCTGATCTCATAGCAATATATGACTCTTAAGAATAGAAGTCAATACCTAGATTAATGGCATAGAGAGAAACCAGATAGTTACCATTATTGAGTCACAGTCACAGCCATGTATTCAACAATAATATCACCATGAAATCAGAGAAAGCACAGCAGTACAAATGGAAATAGAGAAGTAGAGGGAAAGAACGGATGTTAAAACATTTGCTACAATAATGAACTTTGTAAAATGGAAGCTGAAGTGCCTTTTAAACAATTGTCGTTTATATCAAATATGTGGCACTCAGGTGTTGTGCCTTGCAGGTTGTCTCCACATATATTCTCAGCTGACTCCATGGGTTTTGCCCCTGGCCACTGTGCAAATCAGGGATGATCAAAGAGAAGAAAGCTTGGTGGCTCCTACGTGGTTCCTAGTGAACTGTGATGCATATAATTGGATTAGGACATATTTGTCACAGATGACAGGTTGAATTCAGCAAATGAAATACCTCTACATGCTGAGCAATAGTGGGAGGTGTTGGTTAGGAAAAATGGCAACGTATGCCTGTACACTGAACGCACAATCTTATCTTCACACTGTGGCATATTTCGATTACTTACTCTGCAGAAAATCAGGCTCCTAGAAAAGACAAGGGAAACTTTAGGCACTGTGCACACACATCAAGAAAGCCCATACTGTAATCTCAAAAAGATTACTTTCTTCACTCAGGATTTCTCCTGATGGCACTAGTCTGCATCATCTTTTACATTAGAAAATTGTGTTATTTAAAATAAAACATGGATATTTTTCTTAGAAAAAGCAGATACAGATGAAAACGTATACTTAAACCTCTCCTGGTGTGTCTTCTACATACCCATTATTGTGAGACCATCCTGAAAGGGAGACAAGGATCTGGACACCTTTGGAAAAAGAAAAACTTCCCTTCTGAAGTAATTCATAGGTGCTCAACCTACAAATTGACCTTCATTTTTTTCTCTTGTTTTTGCGAGAACATTAACTAAGTTGACTAAGAGGCTAGAGCAATTGCAGTGTCACATTCCCTGCATGGCAGTTCACACACAAATCTGTGGGGGTAGGGGAGACCAAAATTTTAGTGTATTGCCAGTACATCTGTTATTTCCAGAAAGCAAAACCATCTTACAAGGCTCTGTACAGAGTCATAAGGGTGTTTCGTGAGTGATTTGCCAGGTACATGAAGTAATATTTGTTATGACTGTTGACATTTCCCAGCTATACTCTGTGTCAGGAAAGGCCAAATGTTGGGCTCAGGAAGTACACAGAGCCCGAGATCCTGGCCTGGTGTTAACAGAGACTTCAACAGCCAGCACTGCCAGAGGTGCTGTCACTGAGTGCTCGTTTCCATCAGTCCTGTGCTTAGGAAGAGATCAGTCCTTGCTTCTAATCTGATCTCCTTTTCATTTCCTCTTCATTGCTGCATATAATGGCATTTCATTCACATCTCTGTCTTAACTGAAGTGAAAATAACGACCAACGGACAATCATAATTTCAAATATAATCCTCTTCAAGGATGTTCGCAGACTCTTGGGACCTGAATACTCCCAACATGAAAAAAATAACCTTCCTTGGAAGCTGTGCTCGAGTAGAGACCATTTTGCAAACTGAAAATCCTAATCACACGTTATGTCACTAACTCTAAAACAACAATTTATTCTTCTACTGTCTGTGTAAGTTCAGTGGCTTCCTGTGAAGCCTCTAGTACCTAAATTAATTCTGTGTTTTGATCAAAGATCTCCTCTTGCTCACTGCTGAATTCAGTATAGATATGGCACTGCATACAAATACAGTGAATACATCCCTGGTTTGGGGGTCAGAAGGTTAACATCCATGGTATCCTTCTATTGCAAATGGAGAAAGGAAGATATTTTTATACAAGCCTTATTTTAGAATTACTCAGTGATCTTCCAAGAGTTTGTTTCTCTCCCTTGTCAGCTGTCTTCCTTAGGTGGCTGCTGTGAATAATTCCTACCCTTTGTGAAAGTGCTGTAAAATTGTAATCAACAGAATCAGTCTTCCACATTCAGACCAAAGCAAGAGATGGGTCATGGTCATAGAAGCATTTGAAATGCCCGTATTGCAATTGCATGGCAAAGTCCTGACATTGTTGAAGTCAATAATTAAATTCCCATCAGGGAAAAAAGTCAGGATTTCACCAAAAGACTTTTAGGGTTTCCTCATTATCACCAAGACATACTAAAATGAATATATTTCAGAGAGTGAAACTGCTTTTACCACAAAGGTTTTTTTGAGCAGCTTTTTGTTCTGTTTGAATTTCATTATTTGAACAAAGTACTGACTTTGACCGCATTCGTCTGTCTGCCTTCAGTTAGCGTCTCCCGCAGCTTGGACACAATGTTCTGTGGGTTTTTCTCCAGACATGAAATCAATAATAATAAGTAGGGATGCATTTTTCCATTTGAATGCTTGAAGGTGTTGTCAGAGCATTTCTTGAGTTCAACCAAGCATCTTACATTTAATGTTGATTCTTCCTTTGTCTTTCCTTTTTGTCTTTTGTATTTGCTTTTGATGCAGTTTCCAGATGATACCTTACTCTGAGGAGGGGGGATATTTCACTGCATTGCTCACTTTATACTACACTGGAAGTGATGGTGTTCCTAACTACACCCTAGATTTCTCTTTTCATAGAGTAGGTTAATCACTGATGATTTCATCAAAGAAAATATAGTTCTTAAGTGAGGCTTACTGTTGCAACAAGTTGGGCAAAGATTTAAAAAGCTAACCTCCTTCAATTTTTGGAAAAGTCTGTAATTCCATCAAACTCTTCAGAGTTAATTCTTGTACTTCACTATCCAAAGCTTCAGTTTAGGCACCCAAATCTTCCTGCTGTGAATGTCCCATATTAGTGTATGTGTTAGTACACACGTGCCATTTGATGTGGCAGCTCCAAGTAGTGTGGCAGCATCACATTGAGCCAGGTGAGATGGAAAGGGCTAGAAGAGTGCAAAATCATCCCAGTAGTTTGGGAGTGTGGGACAGAAGTTGGTCATCTTTAGTGATGAAGATCTCAAGTGATTGCTGATTCTTCTGCTTCGCTTCCTTGTGCGTGCAACAGCCACATCTTGGTTATTCCACTCTTCAAAGGGCTTGCTCTTCCCAGAACAGCACAGGCTTGCAATAAAAAATGTGCCCAACATAGCTTATGTAAGATCAATTTGAGTCTAAAGCTACAGGCCAGAAAATCCCAGTGCAGGCCCTGCACATGTCAGGAATTTTGTGTTTCTTTCCTATCTGAGCTTCCCAGGTTTGTGAGCTGTGAACCTTTGCCTCAGCAAACTGATGTTAGTCACTGAGTCCCTGGCTCTCTGCAATGAGGTCCTCTGGCCTTGCAGCAGGCATTTTTGGAGCACCTGGGTGTGACTGGGCCCTGCAGAAACTGAGGTGATGACACCTGGCTGCATTAGAGGATAAGGAAAGGGTCCTGGTGGCCTCTTCATACGCATGAGCTCAGGGCTGACATTCCCTCCAAGGTATGCCAGAAATTGGGGTTTGTCTCTCTGACACACCTGGGAAGAAAAGAGCACAGACTATGGGCGCCCTCCAGCCCCTCTTGTTGTAACTGCTCCGCTCTGCAAGTGTATGAGGAGAGTAGGCAGGAATATGGAGAGTACAGGGATGGGTTTGGTTTCTCATCATGGGTGAGTTGTGTCATTAGGGAAAGGTGCAAGGACCCTTACCCTGACTGGATTGGAGCCATCAGGGGAGCTTTAGAAAGACACATTTACTGTCTGTATTCAGCTTCTTCTGTGCTAGTGGTACCAGTACCGGGGGGTGAGGAGTGGCTATGCCTCTTTTGCTCCCTACCTTTTCCCTTCTAGACATTTATTTGTAGCCCTTCCATCACTCATTTCTTCTCATTTCCTTCAATGTAAGGCACATGGAGCATGATAGATTCAAGCAGCTCTGCCCATTCGCAGATCAGCAGCTTTCCTACTTACTGCGACAGGCATGAGGAATGGCCACCTCCTGAATTCAGTAGCACGAGGCCTGAAAAGTAGCAGGACTTTAACGAGCTGTTTAGGATGCTATCAAAGAGCCCACTTAGCCTTCAGAAGTTCTTACACTGGTAGATCAAATCTCCCCGACTTCCCCCCTTTGCCACCCCAGCCCTGGTTTGCCATTTCAGAAGACAGTGAGAGTTTCGTTAGTATGGTACAGATGTCTCTGCTGGCTAAATCACAGTCTCTGAGATTCCAGCCATGATTGAACCCTACAGGGAGCAAACAGGGAGCAGACCAAGGTGTATTCTGACACAGAATGTGCTGCCTGAAGTGGATCTGGGCTGTAGCAATAACCCCTTTGTTAATGTGCAGCAAGAAACCACACCACTTCCCTTGTCCCTAATTAAGAGTGTCAGAGTGACTTGGCTTTTGATTGCAGTGAATTCTGATCATCCGAGGGAGGAGAAAGAGAACTCTGAGACACAATGATAAAACCCATTCAGCCACCCACTCAGCAAATCACAAAAGTTTTTTTTAACTTTAAATTTTGTATGAGCTCCACAGGGAGACAGATCTTTAATGCCCAGAGCTACCTGACATTTTAATAATATCTGATCGTTATGTGGAGCCTTTCATCCCAAAGCATTTTCCCTGAGTATTTATACTGCACACGTATACAGGAGTCATCCTGTCATTTGTAGTGAGGAATAACATTCAGCCTTATACATATGCAGCTGTGTGCTTAACCCACACAGTGTGCCAGGCAGATTGGCTTGTCAGAGCACTCAGGCTCCCCCGCAACCACCTGAAGGATGATGGGCCACCTCTGCTCCAGCCACAAGCCTGCTACTGCACTCATGGGGCTTGTACACCACACTCACACTCCTTCCAGTCGGCTTTCAAGGATTAGACAGGAAAAAAGTGACAGAGGTGAGAAGGGAACTTCAATATTCCCAAGAGCAACTCTTCATAGAATGTTTTTCATTTGAAAGGGCTTTAAAGATCATCTAGTTGCAATCCCCTGCCATGGGCAGAGACACCTTTCACTGGACTAGATTGCTCAAAGCCCCATCCAGCCTGGCCTGGAACACTTCCAGGAATGGGGCATCCACAACTTCCCTGGGCAGCCTATGCCAGTGTCTCACTATCCTCACAGTGAAGAATTTCTTCCCTGAATCCGATCTAAACCTGCCCTCTCAGTGTAAAGCCGTTCCTCCTTGTCCTGTTCCACCACAGCCTTGTGAAAAGTCTCTCTCCAGCTCTCTTGTAGCCCCCTTTAGGTTTGTGAAGATACTCTCAGGTCTCTTCTTAGAACCTTCTCCAGGTTAAACAACCCCAAGTGACGTGTCCTCACAGGAGGGTTGCTCCAGCCCTCTGATCATCTTCATGACCCTCCTCTGACATTGCTCCCACAGGTCCCTGTCCTTCCTATGCTGGGACCCCAGAGCTGGATGCAGCACTGCAGGTGGGGTCTCACCAGAGCAGAGCAGAGCAGAGGGGCAGAATCCCCTCCCTCACCCTGCTACCCACACTGCTTTTGTTGCAGCCCAGGATACAATGGGCTTTCTGGGCTGCAAGCTCACATTGTCATGTTGAGCTTCTCATCAATATTCCCAAGTCCCTCCAAGGAGCCTCAGAAAGAGTTTGTCATCCTGATCAAGATCCACTCCAAACGAATAAGAACTCCAAAGTATTTAAGTACTTTTTGCACATTCAGATGTGGAGATTCCTAAAGTTAGTATCTTTCAAATACAAAACCATGAAGAAAACCATTTACTCATAAAACATTTAAGGTTGGTTTTCCCTGCCTGCTGCTTATTTTTATTTATACAAAGACATTTTCAAAACTTCTACAGGTCCCAGAAGGGAAACAAACTGCCTTTTCTTTTTTCTCTCTAACTTTTCTTTTAGAAGTGCATCATTCTAGAGGAGACTGCAGGAGCGATATTTGTGCTAAAGACCATTTCAAAGGATTTTCACAGATTTTCAGTCTCAAGTAAACATAAAGTATCTCCTCCTACAATGACTTCAGCAGAGCTGGTGGGCAAGTGGTGCTTTCATTCAGCCAGCCATTGGTTTGCTGCAATTCCCTAAAGCAAAGCGTGCAAAATGACAATTACCTTTTATCTTGCAAAGCAGCCACCTTCATATCACATAAAACATCTGTGTTAAATCATCAGGAATGTACACATAAATCCAGCTTTAGAAAATGAAGCAACCCGATCATACTTTTGAAAATGAGCATGAAGTGACTTTCCTATTAGTCATCCATATTTTGCATATGTACTTTCCCTTAAAATAAAGATGCTTAAATACAATGAAAAAAATATAAAGAGATAGTTTCAATGAGAGAAGCATTTTCAGATTATTGCCAGTTGCCTAAGCTCAGCAGGTGAAAGTTATAATAGTAAAAGCTTTCTAATGGAAAAGTTAAAAGCATCTCTCTGGCAAATGGATCAGAAAAATAGGATGTCAAGAGCACCACAATACAATTAATCTTCACTCCTGAAAATGCTTCTGTTGTGTAGGATAAATCAGATAAACAAACCCTAGATCCATCCATTTGAAGTTTTTCATTGACAAGGTCTTACATTCAGAGTTCTAATTTTTCTACATTGCTGTTCATATAATTTTAATCCCAGATAATTTTTCAAGTTGTCAACTGTTTATTTGTTAATACCAGTACACTCTTAAATTTAGTAATGGTAAATTCTATATTAGTGTATTTTAAAAGTAAATTTCTATACAAATGCCCTTTAAAAGTAATTATAATGTGCTGTTGCTGACAAAACTGACACTGGCTTCTTGCACAGAATAAAATAAATTCCAAGTTTGGGCTTGATTTGAGTGAAAAGATGACACCTGGTGTCTTATAATTTCTAATGATAGACCAGTTGTATTCACCAGCAGTGCAGCATATGGCAAATACGTCCTTCTGCATCACTAGGTAGATAGTAGAAGGAGAAGGATCTTGTAAGAGCCTGGAAAAAAAAAAACGCTGCAAAGCAAGGACTTCTTTTAATGAATTTTTGAGCTGGTGCTAATTCTAACAGTGGCACTAGCTACTTGTGCGAGCTCTGGTTTTGGGCAGATGGTTGGATGCCTCATTCCTTGCCTTATTCTTTTCATATGTGATGCAACAGTGCAAATTTTTACTGTAAACTGAGTTATCCCAATACAAATAGAAAAGGCCAAGAGACCTCTCTGCATATAGACAGTGTGTCACAAGGCCATTTAGCATAGTGCTAGCCACTTTTCTAATATCAATTCTTAGGCAGTGAGGAGCCAGGACCATGTAAAAGATAAGCTTTCTAGGAAGGAGTTAATTCCCTAGCACAAGATAATTCATTTGAAGCAACAAAAGAATGATATTAATTGAAAATTATGAACAATTTTCTAGTCAGAGTATTGTTAAAGGAGTAGTCAGCAGAGTCAGAAACAGTCACTGAAGAGGACAGACTGAGAGAAGAGCTATGTAACACACATGTTTATTTAAGTTAGGACAGTCTTAAGTTACTTTCAGAGTTCAGACACTCAATCAAATTTTCACACATCACAACATAGTGTGTAGCCTATGAAGGGGAACAAGTTCTATTAAAGAAAGAACTAGAGACATTTGGCCCAAACATTGCTGCTTTTGGGAGATGCTGAATCCTGCAGCCTGACAGAGACAGGGTTGTAATAGCTGCATGGAATCAACCTGCAGCTACACTGAGCACGTATTCCTCACAGGCATGTGGAAGAACACACATCTACAACACATGCATCACGTGCATACATCTGTATACACATGGCCAGCCACACAGATCAGCACAAACTCAGCATTCATAAACGTGAACAGCACTGAGGTACACAAACAGCCCTTTCTGGCTGATCATGGTAAAGGTCCATTAGTGGGAAATACATGTGCAGACTTACACATAATACACGATGTGAATCCCTCCAGAAACTGAACTTTGACTCTCAGGCTGTCCCATAACTGGCTCCTCACATACACACATGCACACACACAAACTGGTCATTTAGTTATTCCCCAGGCTCCATGGTGTCCCTGGCTTGGACCCCCAGGTCTCTCTAACTGCAGCACCCCAGGCTCATGGCTCTCTGCTGATCCCACTCCAGCTGCTCTGCTCAGATGCCCTCACAGCCACACCCATGCACAAAGAAGAGAGAGTCCCTCACCCAGGAAAAGAGAAATTGAGCTTAATGAGTATTATACACTGATCAGGGCCTGGCATGGCCAGACCAGTGTACTGACCAGCAACCTGATTACATGCAACCACTCCCTTTTATCCCCTCCCAAACTGCCATGATCCCTCCCTTTTCCTGCTTCTTCTTCCCCTGCTGAGGACACTCAACGAGGTTTTGTACAACCCCATGATGTTCTGCTCCTACAGCCCATGAAAAGTCCAGTATTCCTACAGGCAGTGCTCCCTCAAGCTGTAAAATGTTTCAGAGAGGTGGACTGATGTTGATAGGTGTCACGTTCGACCCCTGGGGCTGATGTTTCCTGTGACAGCCCTGTGAGGAGTTGGGTCAGGGGACTCTGTTTTCTCTGATTAGGTTATCACATTTTCCCCATCTTAATGGTGCCTCTGTACTCCTTTGTGCTTGTCGAAGTAAGATTTGAATCACAAGGATGGAGCAAGTGATGGTGGTTGGAAAATCCCTTCTGCAGGGGACAGAAGCACCCCTCTGTTGATAAGGGTGCAGGACTGGGATGTTGCAGAGACACTGCTGAGCCATGGGACTGCTAACATTTTGTTGCACATCCATGTGCTCTGCTACTGCTGCTGATCCGGCTCTGAGCAGAAGGTTGGACTGGAGATCTCCCAAGGTCATCTGCATGGTTTTGTGATGCTGTGATCATCTGAGTCACAATCACTGCCTGTGAGTGTACTCATACATTGCCACATTTGCAAGGAAATTTGATTTAAGTTAAATTTAAATAAGCTCTTTCATTGTAGTTTAGCTCAACTTGGATTGAATAATTTTGAGTTCACCGTGGATAAGAACAAAGACAAGGACAGTAGCCCATTCTCAACTGACAACCATGCCAAGCTGTCAGAAGTTGCCCTGTACCTCAACCTTGCATGTCCCCATAAATTTAAGATCCCTGACTTGATGTGCATTGAAAGTATTGCAAGACTTCCATTCACTTGATTGGTTATTGAATTATGCTCCACTCAGGTTAAAACTGCAAGATTAAATTTTCAGATGTAGTTCTGAAGTACATTTAAAGAAAGACTAGCAAAGCAAACCCATCTATACCAGGCTTTATAGGAGGTTCACAGATAAATGCAAATAAATTAAATACATACAGTTCTTCATGTTGCAGACCAGTTTCTACCCAAATCTGCAGGCAAACCTGCCTGGTCCTCAATAAGCAATTTGGGCAAACTCACCTAAAGTCCAAGCCCAGTTCTCAGAGCAGACACATGTATGCCTTTCAATACCTTATAGGCTGCAGATTTGGTATCACATGTGCATGGCTCTTTCTTCTATCAGAATTTTAAAATTACCTTTTATTTCCAAGCTTACAGTATCTCTCTGGCCTGCTGTTAATAGCCTGCAAGACCTTTGCTTATGTTTCAGATATATAGTTTTTTCTTCTCCTACTCATTTTCTCTCATAAATCCCCTGGCTGATGAGAAAGTGTGGTGTATCCCTTACATCTAACAACATTCAGCACTTGCTCTGTCAGATGCCTGCTGTGACAAACATCAAGTCTTTCCTCATTCTGCCACTGTTTTAATGCCTCAGACAATTGGTTTTTTATATATAGTAAAAATGGAAACTTTTCCAGAGACCAGTAGGTTTATGGGATTTTTACTGGGCCTTTCAGAAGACACAGTATTATTTTTACCCCGTCACCACACAATTCTTCAGAATTCCATAAACTACAACAAAGAAAATGAGGGCTTTGAAACAAGTAGTCATCATTCCCCCTAGATTCAAAGATAATTATCAAACACTTGGATAACCCAGAGAGTAGGGGGAATATTTCATCTCTTTGAATGTCATTGCATCCTGGTCACATGTCAGGTATCTTCAATGTCACATTCATTAAATCCTATATTCTGCCTTTCAAAGCAGAGTCCTGAACAGCAGATGGTGTAGAACTGCACTCTGGCAGAAGGAGTTTCCAGGTAGGGCAGCTACTGTGCAAGACCTAGTCAACTCTTGCTCAGTGTTTATGGAGAATATCAAGTCCTCACTCCCCCCATTTTTAGGAATGCTTGCTAGCATATGTTTTCAGGCAAGAACAAATATTTTATACTGTCTACCTTTTTTGCACTAGTTCAAGACCAACCTGAAGAAGACTAATGCTATCTAGATTGAGAACTTTTTATTTAGTATCTTACTTTCCCATAGGGAAAAAAGGAAACCAGTAAAAAGAGAAGGACCCAATTCATCCAGCCTAAATATCTGGAGCTTTCTGATCTGCTCGAGCCCTGGAGTGCAGAGCTAGCCTTTTGTTCTAACAGGATCTGTGACTATCTTCTCTAGAACTCTTCTAGTCTTCAGGAGCTCTGTGTCTCTCTCTGGCAAGTGCATTTCTCCCAGGAGTCACTCTCTCATTTGCTGTGTCACTGGTGTTGGACCCAGCTGCTCTCTGGACAGTGAGACCAGGCACCTTTTGGAGAAATATATTTGCCTATGCCTCTTCCAAAAGAAGACAAGATACTTGAGTGAATGATGCAAACCAAACTTCCCTCCCACCTTACAGCCAGGCTTTGTACATCCATGAGCAAAACTGCCATGTATGACTCTCCACAGCTATCAGCTCTGTGTCAATGGTGGTATCAGAGTTCTGTTTGTGGAAATTGATAGTCCATGCGATAAAATTGTTGTTATTTGCTGTCCTCTGTTTCATCCAGGAAGTTCTCCTGAAAGTTTTTTGGAGAGACTCTCTGTCTGTTTCTCCCTCCCTGGTTCAAATGCAGGGAACCCTGAATCTAAATGCTGGTCCCAAGGGATATCTACAGAACCATAGAGATTTCAATCCCATGAGGCAAATTCGTGTCTTTTCATCATCTGCTGATGGATGAAAGTGACATTTGCAAGAAAAAGCTCTAAGCTGGCAGTGGTGAGAGCATCACACAGAATGGCTTCATTCACGCTGAGCAGCTCTGGAGCTGTCGTCATCAAATTGGTCCTCCATGTTTTCCAGTACCTGACATAATTAGTGAATAATAAATAGGACCAGGTCCCTAATGATCTCCAGGTGTGATTTAACCTGGATTAAGCCTTTCACACACTGCGTTTAGTTCTTGCAAGGTCATTTCATTTCTAATAAGTACCAGTTTGCACATGCTCAGCTGTGTTCTTGTCCTTTAATGCAGTAACTGACAGATGGTAGCAAAATATTCCTTTTATAATGAAACTTGCTGAAGGAAACTGCTTAGGGCCTCAGAAAATATAATTTGCAAATAAAGAATGGTCTCCAGGAAAGAAAGGAAATACTGTAATGTAGTATATATTAAGTAATTTTCCTCAGGCATCTGGTGATCAGTAGCTTTTTCACATGTCAGAGAGGTGACCTGTTTTTCTTCAATTATTTATTGCCTCATTCACCTTTGTACTCTTAAAAGTCTTGTTTCTGTAGGTTGACACAAGTAGTGCCTCTAAAAAAGTGTAAATTAACTGCATGAGGATTTGTTGTAAAGGCTTCATAGGTGCCAGATTTGTATCTGCAGTATGCTGTCAGATTCTTAAGGTTTTCACTTGCACTATAATTAGCCCAGTATCTGGGTGAATTTCACACCCATTTTTTAGACCCAATTATGCCATTTTTCTTAAACCACTATTAATTCCTAGCAACACTGCTACTGAATTCTGATCTATTTTATGTGACTATGCACACACCCTGTATTTTCTCATGGCCTGTGCAAACTTCGGCAGCTGAATACATCAGAGTGATCTTATTTACCAACTTCTGTGAGGCAGGTGGTTTTGGATGGCAGAAACCTCTCCTTTAAAAGCCTCCAAGAACCTGCAACTTTCTTCTGAAGCCAGTGGTTTGCTGAGTATCTATCTGTGTCACTTGTTTCCTCAGGTTTCCCCATAAAATTGGTTTTTTACTCTTTTATCCTCTGTACCAACATACAGCTGAGGAAGACTTAATGTGGCTTCCTTTAGCATCCATTTACACTGTCCTATAAATCATACAGAATGTTCTGCACAGGCTCAAATCTAGGCATTAAATGAGAATCCATCTGTTCGTCGCTCCCAATGGGATTATAGTTTCTTTCTCTGCATCACTGCTTGACAAAACTTCTAATCCCACCTGAAACTGCAAGTGTGCTGTGTTTGGGGCCTGTTATATCAAATACACATCTCTCTGCTCTCTCCTTCCCCTCTCAGGAATTGCTATTTTTAGACTGCTTTTCTGTCTCTGATGAAGTCAAAGTTACATCTTAACCTATACAAGCTTTGGTGGCATATGCTGTTCTGCTTTTCAGCTGCACTATCACGAAATCTGTCATCCAGCTCTGTTGTGGTCTGTAACCTCCTTGTCATTACTGCCCTCTTGGAGAAAGCCATGTAAACACCTCTCTTATTTCAGTTTCTTGCCTGGGTTTCCTTTCACTGTTTTTAGATGTCATGGCCAGCAGTAGATCAGAATTTGCATTAGCCTTTGGCTCTGTCAGGAGGGGAATCAACAGTGCTGGACAATTCAGAGCATGCTGCTGCTGCTATAATGTGCCCTGTGCATTACAACCCTACAGGAGCGTTAGTGTCAAGGTGATTTAGCTGCCAGAGCACCCAGGAACACCATTATTTTAAGAGGAGATTACTGCCAACTCTTGAACAGCAGACTCCCTAAACTAAAATACACAACTAAAAAGTTGTTTCATTTCTACTAATTAAAAAGGCAGCAAATGCTGACATGTGCACAACTACACGCAGATCTCAGGCCAGGAGAAATGCCTCAGCTGGCCATTACAACTGCAGCAAACCCCAGATGACCCAGTGGGCCTCACCGCTCGTTCGGCGTGGGCCAGGGTCTGTCAGAGCCCCTTGTTGCTGGGGGCTGAGGATGCACGTGTGCATGTGTGTCACCCGTGTGCACAGAGGCTTTCTTAGCTGACACATGGCAACTTCTTCTTCTTCTTTGAGACACGAAGGAACACTTGCCCATCTGGCAGCTGCCCCTTGGAGCAGGCCTATAAAGAGCACCAACTACATCACTGGGGTTTTTTGGGTTATATTGTTTGTTGTTTCTTTTTGGATTAAAAATGAGGAAGCGTGTGACTCTTTTTACCAATCCCACAGACTGTGAAGCCTTTAGTCATCCATAAAGAGGCACATTTGACATGTTTTGGAGTTTATGCCTTTTTTTAGCATGGATTATTCACACCTTCAGAAATGCCTCAGAGCAACCAAAGCCCAGTGTCCCAAAAATGCTTGCCAAAAATTTTGGAGCCAGGCACCACCCCATAGGTATGTCCTAAATGAGCCACACCATTATACCAAATAGTACATATCTGCTTGCATTTAAGGCTGCCCAGTCCCACGCAGCCTCCATCAGCTTACCTTGACTCCCTCAAACAGGGCAAAAGCACCCTTCCTTCACAGTCCCACCTCACGCCATCGTGTCTCCAGCGCCGTGCTCTCTGCCTCCAAGGTTTTGCATGGAACTGCTGAGCACTTCACAGAGCAGATGCAGCAGCGTGAGTCACTGCCTCACTGAGGAACGAGTTATTGCACATTGGGTGCTCCATGGAAACAGCCCATGGATATGCTTGAATGATGTGCAGTACACTCTGAGGCCACTTGCCTGCCTCAGAAAGAATTTATTTACTTCACATATACCCAGTCACACAACTGCCTGGATAGTTCTGATGGAGCATCTGCTATGTGATCTCTCAGATGGAATTTAGGTGGTTCAGGTCACCTGGCTCCAGAAAAAAAGAGCTCTTGAGTAGGAGCCCTGACTTGTTTGCCCTTCAGGTTGATGCTCTTCCAGTCCTTAAAACAAGGTAGCTTTAGGCAAACCAGCGGTTAGGAATGTTCTTCCTGAAACGTGCCGACCCCCAAAACATACGTGACAATTGTTTGGGATGGGCCAATGCCATGCCAGGCACTGGTTGAAGAGTGTAACAGGGCAGAGGGTTGTGCTCTAGTAGCTAGAAATGTTGTTAGTGACTGCTGAATTTACTCTTATGGTTGTAGCTGAATGTCTCCATGCCTGTTCCCTGGAGGCGGTCTTGGTTTACAGCTTTAATAGCTACAAAATGTGAGTTTTCTGACCATCCCCACACTTTATGGCACAATCTCTCCAGCTGTTATAATGAAGAAGCACTAGCAACAAAGTTATTAGTTACTCCACAAGCAAAATTTCTTTTCTTGGCAGTATTTGGCATAAAAGGTAGTTCAAAATATGTCTTAATATTCTGCAAACAAATCAATTATTTATAATTGTCTTGTCTTTAGATGTGAATTAAAGTAATGATTTTTTTTATAGAGTTGAAAGGAAGCAGACAATTTTAATGGAGGTAAATGAAATCTACATGACCACCTGTTTGTTTTTTTATAGGAAATCAATGTATTGACAGTAGCACTGGTCAACCAGGACAGAGAAAAAAACACAGAGAAACGAAGCCCAGGCTTAAAATCAGAGAAAGAGGCACTATTAATAGGTAAGACAACCCCAAAGAAGATTTTTGAGAACAAAATGCCTTCTAAGAGGTTTCTGGTTTGCATGTATGTTTACACATGTATTTGTGCTGATACAAGTGAAAAAGAAAAAACAGACTTCTTTTTTCATCTGTATTCAGAATGGCTTTTAGTAAGAAAAATCCTAAAATACAAGTGAACTTCGCCTTTCTGAAAAATTCTGTAGTTTAATGAAAGGATTTCAGGTATGAAGAAAATTGCAGCATCTGCATTTAGACTTGAAGCGTGAATGACTTTATTTACATCAAGATTTAGCAGGCCAGCGTTGTATAGCTTGTTATATGATTATTAGACAAAGTAGTGAAGGAGAAGAGGATGGCAATAATATTAGTAAACGACCAAGCAAAAATATGTATACTGCATGTATTAAGCAAGCCAGATTTATGCCTTTGACATTAGGTGAGGGAATTAGCAATATGAATATTTATAAAGAATACCACAAGGACTGTCATATCCTTTACCTAGAGTAAAATTTTTAAAATAAACTCTTAAATAGTGCCTAAAGCTAAAGCTTATGGGCAGTGGGCCAGCTAACTGGTATCAGGCATTTAGCCACACAGAACTGCCTGTACCCGTGCTACCCTTGGAGGGAACATGCCCCATTTACACCCGTGCATAATTTCGCATTTGGTTTCAGTGGGGCAGGTTTTCATGGAGCATGAATGCCCACAATTCCAAACCGTCCCCTGTGGTATGGCATCAGAAATGTTGGCCTGAAAGGACAGGTTTAATTTCTTTGGTTTGGCCTTTTCACAAATCAGTGGTATCCTGCTAAGTGATAATTCCAAAACTACCTTAATTTGTTTAATTGCAACTAATTTTCATCACCTAGGTACCAGAAGATTGCTGGTTTATTGCTAAGACACAGATTCAGCAATTCACAGGTTCGATTCAGTCCAAAGAAGTCATTTGAAAGTGAAAAATTAATTTAAACATGTAAAGTGCTTAGTACACAAGCTCCCTGTGACTAGTGAGATGCAAAACAGTGGAATATACAGAAATTTATGACTTGATTGAATTCTGCTTGTTATAATAAAATCTGAAATTTTAATTGCAGGGGACAGTACTTGATCTTTTCAAAGTTCATTCTGTGAGAAGGACAGCAAGCATGGGATTTTAAGAACAGAATAACAAACTTTTCTTTCTAGGTCACTCACTATTTGACTGTAACAAACAGTGGCAGTGTCCCAAAGTGGGTCCTGGACATCTGCTGTTCAGTGGCACACTGAGATAAACAGAATAACCTCAGTTCAGACATTACTGGCCATAATACCCCCACAACTGACTCACTGTTACAGTTTAAAGATTAAAGATTCTTCAAGACGGATTTCAAGTTATCTCTTCCTCTGAGGCATGATCAGGTGTGGCAAGGGAAAAATGGGCCTTGCCTCCATCCAGTCACTAAGTTTTTCTGTATTTTGAAAAATACAATGTTGTCTCAGAGGAAAAGAGCATAAAAGAAAATGAATTACTAAAAAGTTATCATGGAACTCCAGTCGATAACTACAGTTACTACTATTTACATTATATGAAAGAGCTGGCTTTGAATGTCTTGAACTGAAAAGCCTCAGGAACCACATAACAGATGCAATGACACTGGTAAAATGTGATTTGAGTATAAATTGGATTTCCAGTCATCTCATCCAAGTGTGATGGTCTTGGCTTTTGCTTCTAGAGCTCTTGTGTAGTCACCCACAGCACAAAGAAGGTCGCTGCTGCTAGGACTTGCCATAGTAAAAAATTTATTATACACCGCTCTTTATGCAGGACCAGAAGTTTGTAAATTCTGCTTGAAAAGTGGAGGAGGAAAAAAGGTGTCCTTTGCAAAGCCAGTCTAAAATGCGTTAAATATTGCTTATCAGTTTCAACCACGGCCAGTACTTGGGGAAAAACGAAATCCAAGATTACCCTAATTCATTCAGCATCAAGAAAGCAGTATGGCCTGCGGTACACAAGATACAGTGACCCATTTTTGTCATTTGTAAGCATTTTTAATCCTGCTGTTTATGATTTAAGTATAAGAAACTTCCCCTAGGGTGGTTCAGCTAAGAAGCCCATCCAAAGAGAGTTGAAAATATTTGTTCCGATTCTTACAGTTCAGCTCTCCCCAAACAGCAAATAACACACATGCCATTTTGTATTTTCACTGTTTGCTTAGAAGAGGAGAAATTGGATAGTGCTTTTAATAGCAATACTGATGCCCCAAATCTTGTTTTCTCTGGTCATCATTATTAATGCTGTCATTTGATTTTCACTGCAGAAAAAAATCTCTAGACTTAGATCCTGACTCCTTCTAAACCACTTTGAATTCCCATACCTTTTATAATAATCCTGAGAACAACAATGAAGATAGACAGAACGTGGTCTCTTAAGAAAAAGTAAATAAGCAAATATGTCATAAAGCATTTGTGTTTTCTTCAGCAGCAGTTAGGATTAAACACTTTTCATAACTAGCATCTGCATAATTACTAGAAGAATTTGAGGGAGTGAGGGTTCTGACACAATTGTATGAAACGTTTTCACAACAGAGAATCCAGTGAGGGGAAAAAAACCAATAATTTTACCATTACAATATCCACAATTTTATATTGGTAAATCAAGCATAAAATTAGCAGTTGAAATGCTCCCAGCAAGGCTTTGTTTAGAAAATCCTTTATTCATCAGTATATTATCTTGGTCACTTACTCGCTAACTGCTGTCATTCCTGAAGATGAGCTATTGTGTTTAGCATGTTACTATGACTGTATTAAAAATGTGCTGTTTTGTTACGTTTATCGGGTTGTGCAAGAAAAATAAGATTCATAATTCATACTGAAAACCTGCAAGAACAGACTCTTCAGAATTATTTTGCCTATTTTAACGATACAGTGTCTGAGGTAATTTTAATACTTTTTAATGGTTTGTTTTTAATACAGGTATCATATCCACATTTCTTCACGTCCACCCTTTTGGAGCCAATATAGAGTATCTTTGGTCTTATATGCAGCAGTTGGACTCTAGGGTAAAAAAAATTTAATCAAAATCTGTTTTCTCTTTAGAAATATTGTATTATTCTTTACTGTAGGTTAAACTCTTCATGCATTTCCATTAGAAAGATAATGGGATATGGGGCTTGGGGGTTTGGAGTCTTTATTCATTTGCAAATTACAATGCACGTGCTTGTGTTGAGGTCTTTGCCTCACACTGCTTAGCTATTCTTTGTGGCACAGGAGAGCGGAGCTCTAAATGGCAAAGACTAGCAGCTGATTTTATGACACACTGTTCAGTAATATAGCTGCTGAGAAAAAAAGCAGAACAAGAGGCAGGTGTGGCCATGGCCATCAAACTGTGCAGTTTTTGGAGATGGCCCTTTATTCATTTAAAAGTTGTTAGTCATGTGTCACACTGAACTGAACCTTCATGAACACCCGAATGGACCATGTTGCACGCACTTTATCTCCCCATGGGAGCAGAGATGACCTCATAAAGGATTGGGTGACCCTAATGCTAATTTCAGTGAAGCTGTGACCAAGACAAAAGTGAGGCCAACACAAAACAGTGTGCAAAGTGTTTAATGCATCAGTTCATACAGTCCACAGTGAATACATACCTGTAGGATAAGATTCTTTGACTTACTGTTTAATATCTGCTGTAGAATGAGATGAAATCAAGCCCCAAAATGGGCCTATTCCTCTGCACTGAATATTAAGCAAGTCAAGGGTGAGAAGCTCAAGTGTGAAATGATCAGGTGAATGGTACTCCAAGTGCTAAACAGTGGCTCTGCAGGATGCCAGGCTCCAAGAGACACTTAGCAGATGCAGGGGTCACCCTGCGGCCAGCCACAGCTCTGGCTCACATCTTCCAATACTTGGATGATGATGCTTTTCCAGATCTTCTTTGATCCTGGTAATGTTTTGTTCCTGAACAGCCCCCTCAGCCCATAGCTAAGATAGGCTTCCCACTGCTTTGATGGGCTCCTTTGGATGGGCTGCTCCATGCTTCTTGAGGATCCTGGATCCTTCCTCTGTTTCTATGAAAAAGTGTAGAGCTAAAAGCAGAGGAGATCCTGAAATAGAAGCTCAGTGGAATTACAACAGGCTGCAGTGATGAGTGAGGAAGGTTGATGAATTTGTTACGCACCGCTTCAGGTCATGGCAATTCAGGTTTGCTACTGCTTTACAACCCACTGCCACCCACAATGAAAAGGGAGTAGGGTATGAGGATGGTAGAAAGAGGTGAGAAACTGGAAAATTTCAATTCTTTTATCAATGTCTGGTTTTATCAAGACTTGATGAATCCAGAACTTCACACCTCCAGCCATTCTTCTGCTTCTCAATGCCCCTGCCACACATGCACTTTGCTTAGTCTTGTCCTGCATCACCCAGTCTGTCCAATCTCCTCAATTATCTTTCAAGTCCTTCCTTAACACAGCATTTGGCTAAGTTTCAACTGCTTTTTCCCCTGGAGGACCTTTCCAGCTCTGTACCTCTTGAGTGATAACAGCAATCATCCAAAATATGGACTTCCTGGGCAACAGCCCTGCTGCTCACTGCTTCTGCACAATGAGCTCTTCAACATTTTCCCCCTGCACTGCTGTGGTCCCTTCTTGTGCATGACTGTGGGCTCTGTCCTTGAGTTTTTGCTCACGTGAGTAAGATGTGGGCTTTTGTGAGACTGCCAGGGTCAAGTTCTTGACTTGCAAACAGAGCCCTCAAGGAAGGAGCATTGTTTCCATCTCTGCAGCTACCACAGGACCTACCTACTGCATAATAAACACAAGCTGCAAAATTTGACCTCGCTGGTTTATTTTGGAAGCAACTGCTTGTAGAAACAAATTACTTTTTAATAGCACGATCCAGAGATGCAATCTCAGAGATGAATTTCAATTACTTTCCATGGTTAGCCTGTCATTCCTCGCCTGAACAGGAATGATAAGGTCAGCATACCCGTGTGGGCTGAGGGCTCAGTGTAGAGCTCAGATACATTGCACAAAAGTAACCAGACACCCACTGCTGCCATGTGAGTACTTAAAAGATGGATTGGATCATCCTGAAGCTTTAGACTACCTCCAACACTGAGTTTTGGTGACACCTTTAACAAATCATTTAATCTTTCTGCTGCGCTAACCTCTACAGAAAAATAAGAGGCAATAGATACTTTCTCACCCCGCCTTGGGTGTACTGAGGTATAATCAGCACATTTTATGTTTATATACTGTTTTAAAAAGAAAAGTTTTCACTATGGAAGGTTTCTAGTAGTATGAATAAGCAGAAATAGCATTATTTTCAGAGAAGCCTTTCAAACCATGGAGATAACCTGTGGATAACAGGGAGCACCCATAGGGTTTTTTGCTGTTCCTTTCATGACCACCACTTTAGAAGCAGTAGGATAAAATGGCTCATATTCCATGTCTGTTCATTTCTTGACTTCCCTACTGATTATATCAGGAAGGTTGCCTTTGCAAAAGTGTTTTCTACAATGAGAGCATGTTGCCCACTAGGAAGGTAACCAGTCATTAAGGTTTCAAAATGATAAAAACATCCTGACCAATGCAGAACTGGGAGCTTTACTACGTAATTTTCTGGGGCTGCTGAACTGAGTAAGACTGAGGGAAGATGGCTCCATGGATAGTCAGCCTTCAGTAACAACAGGGAGCTGATTAAAGTCTTTTTGAAAGAGAATAACTGATGGAGCTGGGAGAAGAATTCAAGACTGTGTAGGCTGAGAAGAAGAAGAAGGTCCCATCTGCTTCCTCCTCCTCACAAGAACACCCATGACTGTAGTTTTCAGATGGACTTCATACCACACTGTGGCCAGAGCCCCAACATGGCAGTTGTCATTGTTTTATGCTGGGAGGCCACCTACAAGAGCAAAATCATTCCTGCAAGGAATCTGGGCTTGCTTTTAAGTCTGGAAAGTCATGTCAGGCTAAGGCTAAAACAAAAACAAAATGGTTGGCTGTTTTCATATGGCCTGGATTCCTCTCCCCCGCACCCCTACTATTATATCTGTTCTTAATGTTTCCTCTTTACAAGCTACAGGGCAGCTTTCTCACTTTCATTTTACCTTTGTTTCTTTCTCAGATCTCTGCAAATGAGATAGAAATGCTTTTGATGAGACTGCCACGCATGTTTAAACAAGAATTCACTGGTGTAGGAGCAACACTGGAGAAGAGGTGGAAGTTTTGTGCCTTTGAAGGAATTAAAACTATCTGACTGTGACTAGTAATGTAGCTATGCAGAAGAAGAATTCCTAGAGCATGGCAGGGTTATAAAGCATTAAAGTAAGAAATTTGGGTTTGGACACATTGTAGTATGTTTTCAAAGTTATACAAGCCTAATTTTAGTTACATTTGTGACGTTCTCTTGTGAGTGGAAATGTAGTTGTGCACCAGTTCCTAAAATAAAATAAAATTTTTTAAAAAAGTTTCAAAATGTGACAGATTGTTTCCTATGAAAACTGAAGAAAGATACCACAGTTATAATGATTTCAAAATACTACATGTCCTACATCTAAGAAAAGCTCATTGAGCAAACAGTTAAGGAGAAAGCCCGGTTATGGTCGCTATGCTACAGCGATTTATATGTAATGTGTAGTAGAACTCATTAAGTTTTGTTATAGAAAGTTCTTTCTGTTTAGTAAGAGAATTGAGTAATTTTACAGTGAGGAAAAGCATACCAAAAGAAAACTTGAAGATGTGTCTGAAGTTATTGTATTTTGTAAATTAAGTTATATGCTGTACCAGGGATTTTTGCCTTATTGAAAGAGGCCTGAAAATGTGATTGGAGTCCTCAAGAATGCTTTATCAAGAATATTATTTTTCTAATGTAACTATTCTCCATTACAAGTTCTTTTAACATGGATTGCATATCAATTTTCATAAACATGTAAATAAGGAGGAAACCAGTGTTACTGTATTGTATTTGGTATGTAACATTCAGGTTTATGCATCAAAATAAATATTCAGTTGCATTACTGTTTCAAATTTTATAGCAGATATATTAATTTTTATCAATAAATATGACTTCTACCATATTGTTTGTATAAGTATTTCTTCTGACGTTGTTGAATTTTAATTGATCCACAAGAGTCTCCTGGAACTTATCTTTCCCCTACCTAAACTATTAATTGCAGATAACTTGGTTAAATGAATTATAAATCAAAAAAGAGCTTGCAAAATTAGCTAAGATTAAAATAATTTGAAATATTAGTAGAGGAAGTACCAGCATGGACCTTTGATTTTATTTTTTTTTTTATTTTCAACAAGCAAATGGGTGAAAAATGAACACATTCAAATTTCTCATTTTCATTGTTGTGTTGGGTAAGAACTGCTGCAAGAAAGAGCAGCCCCCTCTGTGCCACACCCCTGTGCTGGCAGAAGAGCCGGTCACAAGAGAGCTGGTCCTATGAAGTGGGGCACCAACAGAAGGTAATATGGAAAACTGAAACAGATGCAGAGAGTATCCAGATACATGTCAGAGTGATGTTTCACTCAGGTCCTTCAATACAACAGCAATTAGTGTCAAATGCATTTAGTAGTGAAGGAGCTCTCCAACATGGCTTTTGGTGATTGGTACTTTAGGACCTATTTCTCTACTGGCATCTACCTGGAATGTAGAAATGTTAAATGAAATGTTAATTGTGTACAAAAGGGGAAAAGAAAGAGGCTTAGCAGGTCTATTATGGGGAAAAAAATATGCTTTCAGGCAGTACACACACAATTTAAAAAAATAAAGTACATCTCAATTATGGTTGTTACAGAATCTATGATAAGTTACTCAGGTGAAACTAGTAATTATATGCCAGTTATGTTAATGAAAATTAACTAGTTTGATCCAAGTAACAACTCTTTCCTCTCTTGAGACCATACAGTTCTATGAATAATTCTGGATAAATGTGTTAGGTCTGACAACATGTATTTAAGTACTGTAACATAAATGTGTATGGATGCCACTTAGTCTGGGGAAGAGATGTGAGAAAACTTTCACCTCAGCATACTCCATGCCATATTTATTCATTATATTCTGTCCTTCCTTTTCTTGTGTCCTCCTTTTTTTCCCTTCAGATCATTGTCTCCCTCACAAAACAACTTCAAATCCAGGTAGTCAGAAAACATTTTAATTTTTGACAGAACCTTGTAACCTAATCACTATATTTGTTTTGCGTGTATTTTTTCTTCCTTTTTTTTTTTTTCTTCATGGGTTTTTCATGTCCATCTAAACCATCAGAACTTCGAAAGGGTACCTTTTTTGTCCTTGTATAGTTCCAGCTGAAAGGGAACCTCCTGCACTGGCTTTTAGATACCAAAGAAAACCTAAACTTTGAGTATGAATAGCATATAGGCATCGTGTCGTATTGTAACGTATCAGCTGAGAACTTGAAACTCGGGGAGATCCTCAATGAGTATCAACTTTGTGTGCTTTGGAGGAAAACTGGATTAAAATGTTGAGCTCCATCATTTAGGTGCTGAAATGTCCCTATGATGACTCTTGGGGTATCCAGCTGGGAGTTCTGCAGTTAATACAATGAGATAAATAATGAGAAAGCCACTTTTGAAAGACACCTAGACTGGACATCAGAGAGCATTTCTTTACTGAGATGGTGGCCAAACACTGGAATGGGCTTCCAAAGAGGTGATCAATGCCCCAAGGCTGTCAGTGATTAAGGGCATTTGCACAATGCCTTTAATGACATGATTTAACTTTTGGTCAGCCCTGAAGTAGTCAGGCAGTTGAATTAGATGGTCCTCATAGGTCCCCACAAGACCTAAAGCAAGTTTCTGCAGCTGAATCAGGTTGAAGGAAGATGCACATTTGGCAAAAACTCAAAACCAGTTACAGTTAGCAGGATCTTCACAACAGTGAAAAAAAACCAAACAAGGAAAGGCCAAAGAGGCTAACCCTGAGCTCAAGAGATGAGACTGAGCAGCAGCCTGGCATGCAACTGCAAGTTATGGAAGAAAGTTACAGCAGCGTCCCCTCTTCTCAAATAGGGACTAGTGGAACAGGAGAAGATTTGGTTTCTAACTGCCAAGACATGCTGAGGGTATTTTGCAGGGAGTTGTAAGAGGTTGGCCTGAGCTCCTGTTCTCCCAGGAGAGCTTTTTCAGACCATCCTCAGCTTTGAACGGTCTTGGACTGATGGCAGGGGTGACTTTCATCAGCTTAGAGGGGCCAGCCTCTTACTGCACTGTATCTGATTCCCACTTCAAGGATTAAGAGATACACTGTGTAAAACCTCTTGGACAAGTGTGCATTTCAACCTGCACATTGAAGGGAGATAAGTGTAACCTCTCTGTTAAACTACGTTTTCTGTCCACAAGAGATGTTTTATGTTTGATCATGTTTGATGAAGACTGCCTTATCCCCATCACTGAAAAGGAAATCCTTAATACCTCCTTGCACATAGTGGAGTCAATTGTTTATTGAAGTGTGTGTGTTTAGGGCAAAACTTACATGTTCAGGACTGCCAGAGCATCACATTCACTTAAGGAACAGCTATACTGAGATTTAGAGAAAATCCTGTATCAAGCTATGCTACATTTAGCTACACATGATGTGCAGCAAATGCTGTGGAATCTAATGCTAGAAAATTGGTTGTAAGAGCATTCTGGGTGGTTTGTTTAAATAAAAATTCTGGTCTTGCAAGCATTGTTTTATTTAAAATCAGAATGGCTTTGACAGTCAGTGTTAGTATAACAAGTGTTCTGGGCTGATGTGAGTTGATTTGGGGAAGGAGATTTGGCGAGAGAAGGAGGGAAAGGAGAGAGTTTGCTTTGGATATGCTTCTTGTGCCTCTGGCACCTGTAATTAGCCAGGTCTGATGTAGAACTGACATTCGT
>WEKY01029220.1:0-79732 GCA_013390045.1 Picathartes gymnocephalus | reverse complement strand
TCCGTGGATTAATCTTCTGAAGTAGCAAAATGAGAAGAAGAACATCAGAATCTTACTGATTTGATCATGGTAATGAAAGTGAATGAGAGTCCGTGACAGCACACTGTTCGTGCTGGTTTTTTATCTCAGACATGTGAGTTGCTAAAGATTCTAGTCATGAACAAGCCGTATTATTTTTTGTGAGATTGCCATGGTGATCAGGTGGGTTGTGAAGCACACTGAAGAAATAAATACCTTTTCCTTTTCCCAATTTATGAGCTTAGAAGAAAAGGGTAATTTGGGAACTCCCATTAATCTGAAGCTGTCAGGATTTTTCATGTTTTGCCAGTACCATTCTACTGTTGGTAGAACAGCAAAGGGAGGGAGCACAGTAGCTGCAGTGTTATTCGGACAGTGTGAAATTGGCTAACTCTTCATTGGTCCTGTTTGAGCTTATGGAGTGTCCTTAGTTTGGAGGTGCTGGTGGTGCTTGTCCAAGTAACTAGGAAGCCTCTGTAGCCTTCTGCAAGTGTCTTGGTTTTTATCACAGGACTTTATAGCCATTGCTGGAATAGAGGGGTTTTCAATGACCATTTTTTTACCAGTTGACCTTCTTGGCCATTTCTCCTGTACCTCTGAAGTGCACACAAACCAAGTAGCATGAAGGGAACATGAAAAAAATTACTTGCATACAGTTGAACATTTTATTATAATCTCCTCCTATTGCTATAGCAATTGATCCAAGAACTCTTATTCTGTTATGGAAATTTGGTTGTAATTACCAAGCCTGACATGCAAGGCATAATGTCTGTTTCTACAAACCACAGTGTATTTAAAGTGATCACTGTTAGTGTGGGGTAGTACAATGCTCTGTTTATCAGTTGTTGCTGTTGGTACTGAAAGAAGTAATTCATAGTATTCTGACTGCAGCACTGGTTTAATCTTAGATGTCCATTTATTCGTGCAATACTCTGCTGTTTAATCCCTAAAGTAGAGTTTAAAGGTATGTGAAACTGGATCATATGGAAGGGGATTTAATACAGTAAAAATACTTACTATATATAGAAGCAATGAATTAGACTTGGGAGGCTGTGCTGGCATTGCTGCGGGGAATAATATTATAAAGTTCATTGTTATTGCTCTATATAGAAAAGCTCAGCATGTGTGGTAGAAACATAAGCCTTTTAACTTTGATTTGCTTTCTTAAAATGATTGCTATCCAAGTTAATAAGACCTTAATGTCTTCCCTGTGAAGTTTATAGTTTGACCTGTAGAATGAATAATTACAGTACTGAAGTCATTGAGGTAATTGATTATTATTTTATGCTGGGTTTTAAAGGTGTGCATCATGCTAGAAAGGGACAATTTGTAGTTATTTTGAAGAAGATGGGTGATTATTTGGATCCCTCAATTATATATTTTTTTCAGAATAAAGCTGTGTAGAGAAAAATATGAGTGCTGAAGAATCTTCTATAAAAACTGATAACTGGATAGAATGCAGCCTTAGTGCCAGTTTCCTTGTGTGCTCTGATGCAAACTGGTTTGCCTATCAAGTTGTAGTGGCTCAAGGAGATGGGATCTAAGAGAGATAACAGTGCAGTACAGATTGAGATACAAATACAACTCAGGATTTTGCTGAAATCTGGATTAATGAAAGCAGTATTGCTAGTATTTAACTGGTGTAGATGATCATATATATTTTTCTTTTTTCCTAGGCTTACATTTCAAGTTTAAATTTAACTAAGCTGCTAAACAGGTTCCATGATCTATATTTAAACAATATTTAACAGCTGAAGATGCTGGTCCCAAATACCATTCTTTAAATGGTTGCATAGCATTTCCCTATTCACAGGAACACAAAGATAGTTCCAAAATTGAATCTGGTAACTTTAACTTACCTACTTATAGGCAGAATTTCTAAATTTCATTAGGAAAAAGTAGTCACAATTAAGTATTTCTTTTGCTTTCTTCATTTGCTGTAGGGATACTCTTATGTGATCCCTACTGAACATTCTGATACAATGAGTGATGCTAAACCTTAAGAGAAATAAGTGTTGTGAATAAACACTGAATCACATTCTCTTGGTAGATATATAAATCCAACTGCTAATATTAATCTGCAGTGTTAATCCATGAAGCAGAATTGGTTAGTGCTTTTCAGGGTCATGAAAGGCAACGTAGCATCACCCAGAAATGAGTTTTGAAGGCTGTGCTGGGAAAATGTGCCGAGTCTCTACTTAGGACAAAACAATATTAAGTGTTTCTTCTTGAGCTGTAGAGTTTTGTTTTTCTTGTGACAGAAGAAAACCCCGTTAATGTGAAACATTTTCGAAGGCCCTAGAAGCTGTGATAAGAGTGGATATAAGAGACTAGGATTTGTGGGGGTTTATCCCAATACCAGTTTTACTAATGAAATTTCTGCTCCCTTCAGGTAATCCTGAAAATGTCCTACTAAGTAAGCAACTGGCAGTCTTCAAATTAAATTACATGCACATCTGTTTTAAGCCTGTATCAGTTTGCTGATCTAACTTTTATGGTAAAAAAAACGCACCCATGCAGTACCTAATGAACTGCAGTACTTAAGAAGGGAGTGGATCCCCCACCCCATATGTAGGATTTGAAACACTTTCCTTGGGTAATTGCCTATCATTTTATAGCTCATTATCCTTCCCCTTTTTTTCCTTGCTGCGATTTTGTTTGGTTAGAGTTCTCCTTTATTTCAGTCTTTCCTGTTTCACTAGAAGCAACTCATCTGTTCTTGATTGCAGATCTCTCTTCTTTATTAAATATAGCAAAAGTCTACTATATCCATGATATTTCATGAACTGCTCTTTTGATTTAATCTGCTTTCTTTTATGTCACTAAGTGAAACTTCAGAAGAAGTGGTATTTTGCAGGAAAGAAATGCTTGGGTAACTGAAATAGGCTTCTTGATACGGCCTTAAACTTACAGACAGACAACAGTTTAAGAAATTTACAAAAGAAACCCAAAAATCCCAAACCCCACAAACAACAAAAATCCAAACAAAAAGCCTAGATCCTGGTTCAGTGTTTGTGCAAAGGTGTGAGGTTTTTTAGTTTTTTGTTTTTTCAAGACCACTGCCTGCAATCCTTAGGCTCATTTTCAGTCTTTTTTAAAAATTATTTTAAAGATCAAGGCATATACATTTTAAGCAGTCTTTTTGTTATCTTGCAGTGCCAGTTTTATTTGTTACTGAAAGGAAAAGCAACATCAGTTCCATGCTATATATACTATACTGGATTCATCCCTTTCTGTTTGTCTCAGATCTCTAAATGGAACAAAGCCTTCATGAATATCATGGTTGCCAGCTTGACATTTGTAAATTTGAGAACTGAATACTGTAACAGTACTCATATTCTGTGATATATAGAGATCTGGAGATAAATAGTGAGATCTCTTGGTTTAGAACAGATGTTGATATATATATACAGGAGTTTCTAAGCTTATTTTTAAAAAGTGATGTTTATTTTAAAAAGACACAAAAAGAATAAATTGAAACATCTGGTCTTGCTAGCTCTTCGGATGTTTTTGGCTTTGTTGGGTTGGGTATTTTTTAGTACACAGGTCTGGAACTCTCTATAATTAAGGTTTCCAAAGCTTCCCCTTTGGATCCTACTTTTAAATTGCTTGTAACTTCTGCCAAATGCATCTGGGCTATTCTTTTTTCTTCCCTACGCCCTCCCTATACTGGATGACTGCCTCAGCCTGATTATTTTATGGATTTTCATGTGGTTTGGTTCTGACTCTTACTTAATTCAAGCCAAAACAGTTAATTGTTGAGAAAGAAGCTACTTCAGAAGTAAAAAATCAAAGTTTTCTTTTAAAGTGCTGTTAGAACATCTAATAAGGGATGGAAGAGTCACCTTCTCATGGTTACACTCCAGATTTCACAAATAACGATAAAAACTTGTCCATACACTTAAAATAATATAAACAATTTCTGTTTGAATGTGCTTATTTCTGTTTGGAATTTAGAAGTTACTGAGATCCAAAGATGAAAAGCCTGAGGACAGTAGGAAATGCATTTAACTTAAGAGACTGACTGCGCTTAAGATATAGAATAATGGTATGGGAAGGGGAAGAAGAGATGGTATTTGAGGACAAGATTAAGATCAGTTATTGAGAAAGGGATATAAGAAACCAAAGCTGGGAGCAAAGGGAGTCTACTGTAATGCCAGGTTCTTGAAAGGGAGTTTCTTCTTCTTCCTCTGCTGTGAGGCTTGGTGGCAAGCTACGCCTCTTATCCTTTCCTACGGATCTGATCACAGAATCACTGAGTGGTTGAGGTTGGAAGGGGATTCTTCAGGTGATCCAGTCCCACTCCCCTGCTCCAGCAGGGACAGCTAGAGTTGCTCAGATCCATGTCCAGGTGGACACTGCATCCTCTGTGGAAAAACCTGTGCTAGGGCTCAGTCACCTTCACAGTGGTTTCCTGGTGTTCAGAGGGAACATCCTCTTCAGTTTGAGACCATTGCCTCTGGTCCTGCTGCTGGGCACTACTGACAAACTTCTTGTGAAAGATGAGATTTCAGTGGGAGCAATGTTTGAATGACAGCGATATGTCTGGGACACTCAGGGATTCTGACTGGCTTTTGAACTATTTGTAGGCATGGTGCAGAATGAGTTAATCTACTCCTCCAGTCCATACACACCACCTGGAGAACCTACATCGAGGTATGAATGTGTCTACATAGGCAAATTCTTAAAAATATTCCTGTGTTGAAATAGAATAAAAGAGAAAAAAATCGGGGTGCCTGAGTCTTCTTAATTTGTGGCCTGTATTTGTTCATATGATTTAAAAAATCATATGATTGCATACCCACAATAAACACGAGTTAAGAAATATGGAATAACTGATTATTAAATGAGCATTATGCATTATGCAGAGTGAATAAAATTGTAAAGAAAGCAGTATTTGCAGTGTTTGAGCACTGATAAGAACGGAAACTTGTTTGCTTTCTCATAGGCTCTGAGTGTCTTGATCGCTGTAGGGTACAAGCACTTGGTGCAGCTCTCTGATTTTGTTCAAGGTGTGTGACTTGAGTGCATACAATGGTTAAAATATCTTTTAATGTTTAGTATCTTATTTTAGGTAATTTAGTTTATAGCATTTCATTTTGTGCTTCAACTTTTTACTCTTCTTGAAACTGGTGGTAGCCATGAGTGTTGTACATGCTTGGAAAATCCCGCTTTAGCTATCAAGGTGGGAACCCAGAGTGGAATGACAGAAGAGTCTTTCCATGCTATACAGGCTTTTTTTGTAGCATATGTTCTATGGGATTTCAGTGTATTTCCATTTGGAAATAAATAAATTTATTGGCATGTTTGTTGTGTGCTAGAACTTCTTGAACTTAATTCCAGAAACTTCCTGGCCATGCAGCTGGCTTACCTGTACTGACTTCCTTTGTTTATTAGAGGGTATAGTTAATTAGTGGGAGAGTAGAGATAATTTAATTTTTCTTAGATAAATTTCAGGAAATTTGGCTGCACCTTAATAGCTTGTTTGTATTGGATTTTTTTGTTTGTTTGTTTAGTTTAATTTTATTTTTTTTTAAATCTGAATGTGGGTCCCAATACAGGTCTTTCATATGGTTAAATAAAGAAAAGAAAAGATAATTGTCTACTTTTTTGAATTTTGTAGGGTTTTTAAGAAAACCAAATGTTATATTTATTTTCTCAGGGTGATTCATAATGCTTCTATCTATTTATATCATAAAAGTCTTAAATATTGAACTTAACACAGGAATATTCTACCTCAAATATTAGAGTAATGTTATCCTTTACACTAGGAAGGGAGAGATGGATAATGACATTGTAGACACATATTCTTGTATATTTTTGTGGGGATGCTGACCAGTTGTTTTGCTTTCTTTTTGCTTGCTCCAGTTCCCTCATCACTGTAACTTAATGATCTATATTTAGTATCTGGAGGTATTGAATTAAACAGTACAGGGTAAAGATATACCCAGATTTAAGTCCGTGACATGGCAAACACATTTGCAGCTGTTAAAACAATTAAGTGCATTTACTGCTTTTTAAAAAGAGCTTCTGTCTTTCTCAGTCTTTGTTCAAGCTGATCACTGTTGCACTGGAACACAAGCAGTGAATTTTTCTTTTTGTTTACTCAGCAGATAAAACTTTTACCATTGTAACTGCTGTGCTATGAAAAAATTTGTCATGCTGCTAATCTGTTAGTGATACAGGAGAGACTTAGTCACCTCTGTTAGATACAGAGTTGGAAGACAATCTTGAATTTGTAGTGTGAAATCTTAAAATGTTAACCTAGGCTAGGGTAAGAGGAGGTGTGCGAGAATCCATGTATTCTAGCTAGCTTGATCTGTGAATTGTCTTTGCTGACATGAGGCTGGAATTGTCATCTAGCAAGCGAAAACAGTGGCATGATTCTGTAAAAGGTTTGTTGTCTTTGCTTGGAGTCATTGTTTGAAAGAGCATTCATAATTTGGCAACCTGGGATCCAGATGGCAAAGCTACTCCTGAGTGTCCCCTTGAGCCTACTGTGATGGTGGCCTAAAGGAGGAGCAGAATTTTTTTTTTTTAAGAAAATCTGCTCTCTATCCTCATTGTGTAAAATCTTGTGGACTGAAAAAAGAATATAGTAGGTTTATTGCAAAAGTTTTTGGAAGTAGTATGTAAATTCAAAGAAGCAAGCTAAATAAGTCTGTGGAGATTTCTTCTTTAAAAATAGTTATATGTAAACAAATAAAATAGATTAGTGTAAAAACTAGAACTGGTTTTTGACCCTGGACTAGTAGAGGTGTTAGAAATAGGGACTTGTGATCAGCTGTGGATACTTGGATTTGCAGACAACTTTATCTGGATCTGGAGCAGCTAGAATTGAGCATCTGGTTGTATCCTGAAACATTTAAGTGTTATCTTGCAAATATTTGTGGACGCTTTTATTTTTGTTACTTTTGATTTTCTATTCAATGGTGTTCTGTGAATGCAAAGCCTGTGGTGTACTTCACAGGCTTCTATAACAGTAAGGATAACAACAAATCCATGCTCAAACACCATGAAATAATATTAGGGTGTTTTACTCCTTAAACACATGCTGGGCCTACCATGATAGAGACCATTTCTTGATGGTGAGGCCTCAGCCAAGTTCTGTTGTCTTCTCTCTGAGTGGGCTGACCTCTGCAAGAGATGCTTTCACAAACCAACAAACTCTGTTTTTTGTGTCTGCAAGGTTCATAAATTTTTATTACATCTTCTGCCTTGACTAGGGATACAGGCTTTTTAGGAGGGCATTTATTTTTATTTTTCCTTTAAGGAATAGGTAATCTTTTCCCATTGTTATTTTTGATGCTACTTGGAAGTTTTCATATAGTAGAGCCCTGAAGAACTTTAACTGGAAAATACATTGGAAAAGGAGGAGGAAAATAACAAAGGTTAAGATGTGAAAAAACTTACAGAAAATTTACATGGGTAATACTGAAACACCCTTACCTGAAGAATCTGTTGAATTTACTTGAGAGTTAATACTCATTATCATAAATAAGTAAATGTCTTTGAAATTACTGCAAGAATACTGCGTAGATTTGAACCAAAACCTGCATAAATTGTAAAAGGGGATATGTTCTATCAAATTTTCTCATATTAAAGAAATGAAATATTAAAAATTGTAGGGTCTTGGAACACTTTTCAGTTAGATGAAGTCAACAAGGATATATTACAGTTCAGATGGAATCTGTTGCTGATATTATTGAGCACCTTTTTGTCTGCACTGTACTGACCTGACAGCATTGCAGCAATCCAAAGCCAGTTATTTATTGCTGTTTCACGTATAATGAGATTTTTGGCAAATTTGATTGAAAAGATAAGAGATATTAAAAAATTGGCATGTGTTTGCGTTTGGCTTTTTTTTTTTTTTTTCCTTCTCTGAATTCAGTAGTAGATTTTGTCAAGATTTGTTCTTTTTTGAAAGGTGGTCTACACACCTGTATGTCGACTGAATGCTCCTTTCCATGTATAGTATGTTCATGATTTGAAAACTGCAGTCAGATATTTTGTAACTGCAAAAATAAATGGTAAACTGTAGAAAATTAGTATCAGCAATACACCTCAACATAAAATACTGAGCTATTTTAAAGAAAAATTAGGCCTGTGGTATTACTGTATGACTAATGTATAAAAATAAATACCATATGTCTTGCAAAATATCATCTGTTCTCTTGAAATGAAACTAGTCAATGCCTTTTGCTTACTGTACCTATGAATTTAGTTGACTGTAGTCTCTCAGTACCATCATTATTCTGGCTATTGATGAAGTTATTTTAGAGCATAATTCTTCTTATTTTCCGTTTTTTTTTTTTTTTTTCATAGAACAACATGAAAACACTGAAAGCAGATTGTTTTTCTTGAGCCTGTAGAAAGCACCGGCTTTATAAAATCTTGCATGCAGAATTTCCAGCCATCCGTTTTTGTTGTGGCTTATTCCAATGGATTGAGCTGCAAATTCTTTGGAAGTCTTGCCAGCAATGGGGGAACACCTGAGAAAGCATCTCACAATATCTGTTATCTTTTTAGATTATTCAACTCATCTGGACCCTAGCTTCTCTTTCTAGAACATGTTTTTTGTGTACTGACCTCATTTAAACAGGAGAAACTAAGAAAGCACAGGGCTTTTGGAATGGTAATTTCTGCATCTTGATTTACAGGTTTCAAGAGGTTCCCAGTTGACTACTGAGGTCTTACCTCAGTGCAAAAAAAGAGGCTAATCAGCCAGCATGACGCTGAAGAAAATAGATGAGACTCCTGTTCACTGCAGAGAAAAAAAAACCTTGATTTTCCTTTAGAGATTTTTCAAAACTAATTGTGTACCATTAGACAAGCAGTTCAGAGGATGAAATGGAATGAAACTTAGAAGTAATTTTGTAGACTTCAGTTTTGTTAGTACAAGGCATATTATAGTAGGTTGGTTTGCTATTGGGAGGCAGTGCCAGCAATTTAAAAAATCCAACCAGCAAAAAGTAGCAAACTTTGGGCAGTTGAATGTGCATTGTGTTAAATGTGAGAGAGCTGTTGAATTTTTATCTGCTCATTGTTGCGCTCTTAAATTTATTGATTTGGTTTGGGTTTTGTGTGAATTGTTTTCTTGTCATTGTTGATTTGTGCTGTAAATGTGATACAGGGTTTTTTGTTGTTGTTGTTTGATTGTGTGGGGGAGTTTTTTTGTTGGTTTTTTTTGTTTTTTTTTTTTTCCTCTGGATACTGCAGTCAAAGCACGTCTGTCATCATGATGTTCCAGTTTGTCTTGTTTGAAATGCTCCACAAACGTAGTAAGGATTATAGCCTGAGTCCTGAGCAATCTGGTTGAATGCCTTTGTCCCATTTTGAACTAGAGCAGAGCAGACTCTGCTCTTCTACTTCCTTCCAGGCACGTGCATTCTGTAGTTCTAATTCAGTGCACCTCCTTCTTCATAGCTCTGCTGCTCATTTCTGGAAACCAGGTTTTTTCACAGTCTGGGTGTGGTTATAGGTCTGCCATTGAGACATTGTCAAAGACAAATGCTTCTTTACATTTTCTCTGATATTATCTTTACTTAGTACTGTGTATTCTATATAGTATGTATATATTTTTATAAATACATATGTGTGCGTATAAAACTATACACTATATATATACAAAATGGTGTGTTTCTGGCTGCTGACCCTTGGTTGATGTATCTGGAGCTGATAGTTTGTGTGAAAGCTGATACTTGCAATTTCATATATGAGTGTTTAGAAGCTGGTAAATAAATTGGTTAGTGCTTTCCAGTGAATCAGATGATGTATTATAAAGGTGAGGATTTTTAATTAAGGTAGTACATTTGATTGTAACTGGTTTACATACTGATGCCAAATAACCCTTGAGTGTTGAAAAGTATGCTGATCTAAGTTACTTGTTGAAAGAGCAGCTACGTGGAGGTGTAGCTTTGCTGGAAGCCGAGCCTTTAGCAAATGTCAATTCCTTCCTTCCTTCCAGCTGTAAAAACTCTTATCTGAGTTTTCTGCTCCTTTCAGTTCAGGTGAGCTGTTGAAGCTCAGTGTTGCGGTTACAGTGTAGGTGCTTGTTTTACTCCTAGTGATGGTGTCCTTGGCACACTGACATTTCTCTGGTGTGGTCTCACTGCCAGATCTGGAAAGAATTTCCTGGTTCGCCATGGGGAAAATGTGCATGGCTATTTTACTGAAATGATGGATTGTTATCTGTTGTGTTGGGATGACATGAGACTATGAGGACAGTATCTCTAAAGGTGCTGTAAGACTACCATTGTTGTACTTCCACCACCCAAGACTTAGGTTTATATTTCTTTTTTAAGGTAGTTTTTTGAGGGGAATATTAAGATTATATGACTCCTCTGAGCCAGGTTTTGGAAGCTGTTTTTCCTTACTGCAGGAAAAAAAAAGGAGGTTATGCTCCTAGTAGGACATGGGACTGAGTCCCTGGGAGGGCAATGCAGAGGACTAGAGGCTTGTGTTGTTTCCTATTGTCTTGAGTTGCTATGTGAAAGTTAATTGGTTGGTGTTAATTGAAGGCTTGGCAAGGTTTTGGCTTCATTTGTGTGTGGAATTTAATAGACATTAGAGCCTCTAGTGACTCAGCAGTCCTTTGCTCCTCAGTGGTCTTTTGCTGGCAATCTTCAGTGGTCTCTTGCTGATTTATGTGCAGGGTATGTGACACTCATTGTGTGAAGATTTTTTTGAGGGTGAAAAATTTTTATCACCTCAAAAACTGATTTAGATTGTATCCAGAAGAAAAACCTAGGTAGTCTTGGAGGTTTGTGTTTGTTTGTTGTTTGGGTTTGTGTGTATGTGGGTTCCTTGTTGATTGTTGCTAGTGTGGGGGTTTTGGTTCCTGACTTTTTTTTTTTTCCTTCTGTTGTTGAAGTTCTGTGGGTAAGGACAGCATGGTAATGTACTTTGTTAGGGAGTAGATGCTGGGATCCTTACTGTACTGAGGATAGGGAATTCTGTAGATGTATGCCTGTGAATTGAATGCAACACACCACCAGTGGCTGATGCTTTGTATTGTGGTGGCTTTGGTTTGTACACTTTTTCTAAGTAGTTTACATAATCTTACTATAAAGCATAATATATTTACTATAATAGTTTCAGTACTAGACAGATTTGACTTCTCAGTGCAGTGGACTTTTAAAAAATATTCTTGATTCCTTTAAATAAGGTATAAATGTTACTGGTAAAAGTCTTGGTTTTTAGTTTAGCGTACATCTCCCATCACAACACTTATTTTTAACTAATTAGATAGAAATTAAAATAAATCAGGCTCTACATAGTAAAAGCATGTTTTCCTTGCCAAATTCAAGCTGGCACATTCAGTGTCCAAACAGTTTACTAAGCAGGATAAATTTAAATTGGGCAAAGAACTGCTAAAAGGACACCGACTAAATTAGCCCCGAGTTTTTGTATGAATTACATTTGCTTAGTGGGCACTTGACAGTGCCTCTGTTGCAAGTAAAATAAGTGTTTAGTATGCCTAAGCCTCTAGCCACCTATATTCCTGAACTCGGAAAGTTTTAATGTTTTCCCACTTTAACTGGATACTTCAGATTGGGTTAAATAGTATTTCTTCTTTTTACTAAACATTCATTTCAGTGTTTTCCTCAAGCAGACACAAGTTTACAAACAGCTTTGAGGAAAACTTGCTTGTGTACTGTGTCTTGAGAAGGGATTTCCATTTTCTCATATGAAAGAAGAGGATGAAAACTATTTTTCATGGCATGCTGCATTTAAAAACTGTGTGGAGATAAGAAATCTTTTACTGCTGCTTTTGGAATCAAGTATTGCAAGATCTTGTTGATTCAGGTATTTGGGGCAAATGTATTTGTCTTCCTAATAATGGCATTTGACATTACGTTTTTAAATTATTAATAAAACTATACCCTGAACATAAATTAACATAATCTTACTTAGAGAAAGTCCATCGACACTTTCATCAGGCTTAAAATAGTTGCTTTTGTTTGCAGTGTGAATATCTGTGCATATTTCATTAACCTTTATCTCGCTTGATGTGTTAATGTGTGCTGAGGAGACTTTCAAAATGCTTGAAGTTAACCACATTCCATGTTCTGTTTCTGGTGTTACTTATCTGCTACTGCTGCTTACAGGCTGAACTAGAAGTAAAATCATTGCATTTCTCTGCCACTGGAGCTAAGGATACAAAATTATTTAAGTTCTCATTTGGCCAAGTTCTCAGCTTGCCAAGAAACAAGTTTCTAATAGTTGGAAAATGTGCTGATGGATTCCTCCCCCCTTCCCCCCAATTAATTGAACTTCAAGAGCTAGAATATATTTCTGAAATGAATTGAGAGCTTTTTATTGGAGCAGATTCAAGTACTGTATGGAGAAGTTCTTCTAAGAGAATTAAAAAAAAAGAAGGCTTGCTTTTACATAAGTAAAAGAAAAGGGCTGATACCTCCTCCTCACACCCCCAAACAAGATCAGAATGGTATTAGATTTTGCCTCTCTGTTTTTACTTGCAAATTAATAAAAAAGGCAGTATAATTTGTGTTCACATCTCATGGCAATAATGACAGACCTTCTATTTTGAGAAATTGACTCTTTTAGTGCTGGAGACAGTTGACATTTTCCTTACAGTTGTTTCATAAAAGTGAATATTGTTCTCCAATATGCTGGGCAAAGCATGATCCATGTATCTGTTTTACCCTCATTTGGGTGATGGTCCTTTGTTAATTCATGAGCTGCTGTCTCTACAGGTTTCTCTAAGGCATATAATTTCTTCAATCCAAAGAGTTGCTTTATTTTACAAGGGTTTTTTATGTAGAGCTTTCAGAAAGTGGTGGTCTATATCAGTCTTCCACTCTACTGGTATATGAGAGATCTGGTTTTCTTGGTGCTTTTTCTGCACTGTGAAAATGTCATTTATTACTGTAATAGCATAAACTTTTATAGCAGATCTTCCAACCATGGAGGAAGATGTCCATCAGACCATTTCTTCATTTTTGTAGAGTTTACCTTGTGAACTTAGACTAAAAATAGGAAGCAAATTACCTTTTTCTTGCTTGGGAATCTAGGATCTGTTTAAAAGTACTAAAAAGAGAGTAAGTTATGATTTCAGTGAAGCTTTTGGCTTGTGTATGATTCATTTCTAAAAAGTAGAAAGAGTAGAAGAGGTAATCAATTTAATTCACAATTACTTTCAATAAAGACAAGAAAGGTGGTCATTTAGCTGTACTTCTAAGAAATTAAATGTGCTGGGAGAAGGACTTTGTCCCTGGTCATTAGTAGTAGGTGCACACATATGTACATTTCTCTGTGTGTGTATGTATATATAATCTGCAGTGATAAGAAAAAAATATTTGACCTTGTATGTCTGTGTAGCGAGGGTATTTGCGAGGAATTTTGGGCATCAGCTTGCATGAGAACCAGTTAAAAATTTGCCAGTCGTATCTCTGGCAAAATTGGTCAAACCCCCATTTTGTTGAGCTCAGTGAAGTGTAATCGAGTTTGAAAAAACCCAAAAGAACAAAAACTTCTCCAAAATATCCCAACGTAAGTATGATGTACTGTGCTGGGGGGGTGAGGAGTTGGGGAGTTTTAAATGAGAGGATAAAACAAATGAAAGAAAAGCATAGTAAAACTGGACCATTGTCTGAACTAAAAGACCCATAGTGGAAACAGATGTTGTGTTATAACTTTTTCTTGTTGAATTTCTTGAAGAAGACTAAGATACTGCACACCCCCACCCTAATGATAGCATAGAGTCTTTTTACTCCCTCATTTTTTTTCCCTCCCTTGAAATTAGCATTTTAGACTGTTTTATTCTCCTTCTGAAGTTAACTGTTAGTTTTTGTGCAGAGAAAGTAGTTTAAAGTTCTGAAATTTTACTAAATAAGAAAACTGTTACTCTTTTTGTCTGTATTCTGGCTTTCTGGAAAAAGCCCAACCAACAACAGTAACACCCCCCCTCTCTGTAACCCCCCTCCATATTCATAGAGTGACAATAACAAATTTAATGTCCATTTTCCATTACAGGCAGCTAACTAGATTTATTCTTTTAAAGCAATAAGAAAGCAGGCATAGAATATAGCCTTTTTTTTAACCTTTATTCGATATTAACAAAGGAGAAGAGAAGGTGGCTTCTAAAGTTGGGTACTTAATGCAAATTCATTCTCTTGCATAAGCTACAGAGCAATAGAACATAACACTGTCATTAAAACTGACTCATAGCATTCAACAGAAGGTGTGTTTCAAGCTTTAAAAGTGTTAAGAGAATTACTGCAGTCTAGTAAATACCTTGCAGTGGGAAAAAGTACTTGAGCTGCATTTCGTTGCAAAATGCGCAAATTATTTTGAAAATATTTTGTTTTTTAAAAATATCTGACCATGCAAGCAGAGAAATAGAGTTATTCTAAACTCTAAAGTATTTTGATCAGTTGAAAAATGGATGCAAATAGACCATGAAATTCATTTAACATCCATATTTGAATTTTCAGCTCAGGGTGGAGACTCTTTACATGATTTGATTGTCTTTTAGCTCTCTTCATTGCAGCTGCGGGGGCATGAGTCCTATATATTAGAAAAATCTCTCTCCAAGAGTAGGTGTTCAGCTTCTGTACCTTGGTGTTTTGGTGGGTTGGGTTTGGTTGGACTTTGTGTCTTTTTAGTAGAGGGGAATTTAAAATGCATGTCTAGCACCACAAAAAGGCCTAAATGTTAAACATGTATTAAATTGGTTTAGTATGTAGCCTCAGCAACAAAGAAAGTGTTAAAATCCAAAGAAGATTACAAGAATTATTTCTGACTTTTTGTCTGAGCAAATAGCATGTCACCCATTCTATCTGGATTCCAAAGGAAAGTGGAGATTATTCTTCTAATGTTAGAAAGGCACAAAGAGAACATTAGTGGAAAGAAATAATATGGTGTGGTTAAAGCTGTAAACTTGCATGTTGTCTCCTTACCTGCTGAGCAGTGGCTTCTTTGGCTGGATGTGCTGGGTTAGGTGTGGGATCAGTGTGCTGCTGCTCTGTGATTGCTGCCTGTGATGGGTGAGGAAATGTCTTGATATGCATCCATCTAGTCCCTTGATGACCAATATTTAAGCCTGTCAATATAGGTATATGGTTCTGTACAGCAAGCAAAAGATAACTGTTTCATCTTTGATTTAGTCTTTCATTTCAGCATCTCCCTAGCCTTTGTTGGTAGGTATAACTGAACTTTGGGAGGTTCTGTTTAACCCTCTGAGACATGGTATGCCCTATATTGTTGCCAGCCATGATTTTCTTAGTAGTTTTTACTTTTCTTTTGCACGAAATAAATGACATTATTTTTCTGGGTGTAGACTTCTGCATTCATATCTCCCAAGTTACTTTTATTTCCCTGAATATTAGAAGCCTGTTTGTACAAGAAGTAACTAGACATATAAGAAACAAGAAAGTCAGTTATGCAAATATTGACTTTTGAATGCTCCAAGTCTGTATTTTTTATAAACTAATATAAATCTCAAATATCATGATGAACTCATTGCTCATGCCTGAAGCATCTTGTCCTTAGAATTTTTTCTTCTTTCATTTCAGAACTTTTCCATATGCCAGCCTTTTACTTTCTTCCATGACTCCCTGGAGTAGTTTCCCTTCTCTTCCTCCCTCACCCCCACCCTTCTTGCCCTTTGCCAGGAGCATTGCCTTCCTTCTTTTTTCTCTTCTCCTCCCACCCTCCACACGCCATAATTAAACTGGAAGACTCAAAGAATAGAAAAACGCATGAAGGATGAAAATCAGGATTATGAGGTTTTTTTATTACCCTTCTTCTGGTAGGTCTGCCAACATTATGTACTATTTAGATGCATCCCCTTTTTCTCAGGACCTGTTTTTCAGGTCCTCTTTTGGGTCACTCACATATCCAGACATGCTTTTGCTGCCACGGGAATCTCTCATGCAAGAAGCTGTCAGCATAGTAGGAGACGCTCTGCTTGGCTTGCCTTTCTTGGTGGGAGAAAGGCCATGTATCTGCCATTTCCTATTTATGTTTAAATGTTTTTCCATTGATAGCTAAATTTCTAATCTGGATGATTCTTCTCTTTAGATTATAGTGACTAAGCTGTAAATAATATTCTTTTACTTTTTTTTTTTTTTTGAGGTAATTCATGCCTTCCTCTTACTTACTTTAGAGACATTTTTATCCAATTAATAGCGTTGACAAAAATACTAGTTAAGCAGATTTCATTGGATATGAATGTATTACCAGTGCATTGATGGTGGTCGATGAAGGTATAGAGCAAGTTCAGACAGCATTTGTATTAAGAAAGTTAGTGTGAATGTTTGTACTTTTAATTATGAGGATAGTTTTTGTGTTATGTGAGATTTAAAATACTTTCTTTTCTTTCTTTTAACTGCTAAATGTAAACCACTAGGCTGGAATCGGAAGAGGAGCTACTACTTCATTTTTTTTTTTTTTAAGTCATTATGGAAGCTGGCATTGAAATAACATTGTATATTAAAAAAAAATATAAAATTATTACCACATCCTGTTTCCAGAGATGAATCAAATTGCCTCCTAATATTTTTGAAGTTCTTCCTGAATTTTCTGGCAAGACTTTCACTTGCCTTAAGACTCATATTTTACCATAGCAATGCTGTTCATGCAAAGAACCATTACCTTAGCATGGTTTCATACATTAAATCTTAGTTATTTTATAACACCACCGGAGGCCTTCAACATAGCAAAAAGTTTCCTCATCAAAGATCTTAGCATCTAATTAAAGACAAGACCTAAGAATGCAACTAACAGTTGAAATAAGCAGGAGAGGAAAAGAGAACATCATCATGGTTGTGTCTTTACAATTAGGAATCTGTGGGGAGTTGACCTTTGCTGTCCACTGTCACCAAAGTCACTCTGTTTACTCGCCTCCTCAGAGCATCACGAAGGGCTCGGGTTGGAAGGGGCCTCAGTGATCATCTTGTTCCAACCCCCTCTCCCCACGGTCTTTTCAGTGCTGAACAGCCCCAGCTCTCTCAGCTCATCTGTAGGAAACATGCTCCAGCCCACTGACCATCTTTGTGTGTGGCCTCTTCTGACCTGCTCTAATAGGTTCACATTTCTCTTGTATTGAGGACCCCAGGCCTGGACACAGCACCACAGCTGGGGTCTCATGAGGGCAGAGTGGGAGAGTCCCCTCCCTCGACCTGCTGGCTACGCTGCTTTTGATGCAGCCCAGGGTGCCATGGGCCTTCTGGGCTGCGAGTGCACACTGTTGGCTCATGTCCAGCTTCTCATCCACAGGAACCCCCTGCAAGTCCTTCTCTGCAGGGCTGCCTCAGTGACTTCTTCTCAGTCTGTGCTCATGTCTGGGTTTGCCTTGACCCAGGTGCAGCACCTTGCATTTGGACTTGTTGAACTTCATGAAGTTCTCATGGGCTCACTTCTCAAGTTTTTCCAGGTCCCTCTGGATGCCATCTTGTCCTTCTGTTGTGTCAGCTGTACCACTCAGCTTCATGTCATCTGTAAACTTGCTGAGGTGCACTCCAGCTCACTGTCTGTGGCATTGATAAAGGTATTAAAATGCACTGGACTGAGGACAGAGCCCTGAGGAACACCACTCGTCACCAACTTCCAACTGGAACGTGGAGCCGTTGACCACAACTCTTCGGCTGCATCCAGCCAGCCAATTCCTTACCTGTGTCCTCAGCTAGGCAGCAGAGAGATAGTATAATGAATATTTATTTTTCTGCTGTTTTTGGATGAGACCACTAAATTAAATTTGTGCTTTTGTTTCTATACTTCCCTCTACTGGAAAATTGCTTGCACATATTGCAAATTGAGTTGGTCACCCTAATACATCTTCCAAAAATGTTTGCAGTATTTAAGCAAACTGAAGTTCCTCTCCCTGAAGGTGTTCTAGGTGGCTCAGCATGAGGACATTTGTCATCACAGCACAAGTCAACACTCTGTTGCTGTACTTTCTCTGCAGTGGATTTGCATTGAACACAAACTTTATTTCAGAGTCTTCAGTTTGAAGTTTAGAGTCCTCCCTCACATTGTCTTTGGTACATGATACATTGCTGCTGCTGTTTCTGTTGTGAGGCATTCCAGAACACGAAGCTTTCATCCTCTGCTTCAAAGAAGCTTATGTTAATAACAGTTAACAATTAACAAATAATGTTACTTTACCGTTAATTAACCAATTGTTAGTTGGTTTGTTTTTTTTTTTTTTCTTCCTCACCTGGAACGTGAATCTTTTTTATTGAACTTCAGCTTATTGTGATGGTCATAACCTCTTAATGCAGTCTGAGCCACTTTGGAGATCAGTCTTCTTGACTTGGGTTTTACTTAATTGATTTATTCACCTGTTGTAAGTTTAATGGTTTTTTTTTTTTCAACTGGAAAGCATAGCAAAACTCACCTTGGATTTAAACATGGTTAGTATTCAGCTACTCTGGTAATAGACATCTTAAAAAAGCCCCATCTATGAAGTGTAAAATAAGCACATTGATACACTTTTAGTACTAATCATACTTGGTTAAATTCCTAGCTGGTAAAACTGGAGCAAATGCCTTGTAATAGACTTTCACACATTGAAATAGTAACAATGTCTTCAAATTCAGATGAAACTTCATATGGACAGATGTTTCTATAGGTTTTAATTTCTTTGGGTTTTTTTAACCAATCCGCTTTGAGATCAGATGGAATTAGAGTCTTTTTCTAAATAAAAAATAAGTCAGACATAACCAAAATTATTACAAAATCCTTCAGCACCCCCCCTCAAAACCCTACTGTACACCATTTGTCCACCATGTGGTTTAATCACTTGTAATGACTTTAGTGACAGAAGATCCTGTGATAAATCTTTGAGTTGTTTCTTTAAATGTGCTCCTGCGCACGTGCTTGCATACTAGTATGAATTTATTCTTGAAATGACCTGTCTTTGGATATTAGGACCATTAGTTGTTGCATGGCTTCTTTTTGTTCTTTTTTAAGAAATTGTGATGGCATTCTCTTCAGGGTAAACTTTGCATAAGGTGGATCAGTATTATTTAAATAATATGTTTCTAATTATTTGCCTGGAAAATGTATGAAGAAACAATGATAATTTCATAGTGTAATTAGAAGGTAGTTCTGTTCACTTGTATGTATTGTATTTTATTATTAATTTAGTACTAAGTTTTGGGGGGTTCCCCCCTCATACTTTTGTTTGTTCTGTGTATTTGGTATGCCCTTTTCAGGAAAAAAAGGGATTTCTTGGGGTTTTTTGGTGTTTTGTTTTGTTTTTTTCTTTTTTGGTTCAGATAGTGAACTGTCATCTGTATTTAATTATATGCTTGAAGATTACAAGAAGAGTAGTCATTGCAGTTGTTTTGATCTGCATTAGAATGCCCACGTAATTTAGTTTCAGCATTTGTTTGCTATTTATAAATACTTTTTATTCACCTTTACTTTTCTGTACTCTTATGAGAAAGATCCATCACAGCCAAATTCAGTGCAGAGAGGAACATCTGACTTTTAGAATGTGAATGGGAGTTATTTTTAGAACAATGAAGACAAAACTGGGTTGGAAGGAGGGGGAAACTTTGTCAGATTAGAAGGATTTCAGTCTCACTAAATCACCAGTATGCTTTGTGTGTGCACGTATGAAAGATTCAGCGGCTGATCCAGTTAAGAATGCATCAGAGGACTTTTCCTGAAGTGGCCAGGTCTTCTGCATCAGTTGTTTTGTCTGCTGGCAGCATGGCAGTGCAGCACTGCAGGGTTTGTCGAGGGCTGCTGTGCTGTGGCAGGAACCTCGCGGTGCCAGTGGATGCCAGGGACCGGGGAGCGTGATGGATGCACTCGAGAGGCCCATTCTTTCCACAACTGCACTGCTGAGCTCAGACCTTCAGCTGACTGGCTGCTTCTAACATGTCCCCTTCAAGAGAATATATTGTACTTTTCTTGGACAGGAACACCTTCTGTCCTGGTGCCTTTTTTTTTTTCTTCTTATTCCTAAGTATGTCTCTTTAAACATTGGAATTGAGTCACAAAGTGAGTCCTGATGTGTTAATGAAAACAGCAGCTTTTTTTGGGTACTTCTAAAGATGAAAAAAATGTCTGTAATATTATTTTGTAATATTATATTAAGAATTTAAAGTCCATGACAGATTTTCAGAAATAATATGGGACTAAATGGTAGGCAATGTGACAAATGAATATAGGATATTACTGGAGACTGGTGTTCTGAGAAGAGGGAAGGAAAGATTAAAATCAAGAACCAGCTTCCAAGAAGACCACTACAAATATTGTTTCAGATAAAGAAATATTAGCTTCTTCCACAGCAAGCTATTCTGTTACAAAATAAAACCTTCTATTATCTAAAAAACAAAATTCGTCCTCTTAGCTTAAGAATATATCACTAAGCCAAAGTGTGCTTTTATTTCAACCACAAATGTTGGGCACTTGTATTTGATAGAAATGAGAGCATAAAGTGTCAGGCACCTTGTGCCAGAAGAAACTGCAAAGGCTTTGGATTTCACAGGTTGCTGTTGAGAGCGTTATCCTCTGCACACTGATGATTTTTCTTCAGAGCTGCCACAGGTACAGTGAAGCCCGCCCAGTATGTGCCAAGACCAGCATCAGCTGTGTAAGAAGCTGTCACACCCACAATAGACTTACTTGTTAAGGTTCTTACTGGAGAGCAAGACTAAAATGGAAGCAAAATTGTCTTTCCTGTCCTCCTGTTATGACTCATGGGAGCTGCTTTTGTGCTCAGTGCTTTCATAATCAGTCTGCTTATTTGTCAGTATGGTCTTAGAAGCATCCTGCTAAGCACCCACTCTTTTTGAGTTGGCCACAGCTGTTAGGGAAGATCATGAATCCTGCCTTTTAACTCAGAGAAGTGAATTTAGTTCATATATCCAGGATAAGCTGAATTTATTTTTGCATCTGTATTTGGATACAAAAGGAAGAGCACTTACAGAACAAGATAAAACAAACCAAATCATTATTGCTGCTCTGGCCTTCAAGCTCAGTTTTCCTTTAGGAATTTAACCAAACAGGTATCTTTAATAGTTGGGAATTGATTCACCCTTTTTCTAGTTGTTTGCTTGCTGCAGGATGGGAACTTTGTTGAGGTTCTTCACCCAGACACTCCTGGCCCTGTGGCCATGGAGATCTGCTGCTTTTAGGCCAGTTATGTGATGATGCCTTCCCTTGATGTATAATCATTCAGATGCTCTTGCAGGTTTCAATATATCAACAGCTATTAAAAAACCCCAAAACCCAAAAGACCCCAAGCAAGTTCTCCAAAAACCAGCAATGGTGAAGTCAGGGTCCGATGTTGATATTAGCAATGTCAAGAAAAGCTTTCTGGAGCTGAATTCTAAAACCTGTGAGCCTGAGTAAGGAACCTTGGTGTTTTGCTTTTACACAATTTGTTCAAGTTTGACAGTTTTCTAAATTTTGTATTTATTTTCACCAGCCCTTCTTTTCATTCCTAATTTTTTCTTCTGAACAGAAGAGAATAGATTGAAGCTTTGAGTATGAAAAATGGCTTGCCATAACTGTTAAGTTCTTTTTCTTTTTATCTCTTCAGCTTTTTCTTTTTTTCAGCTTCCTTGTGGATTTCTTCATATTGTGAAATCTTGATGGAAAAATAAAGTGGTAGCTTTTTTTCCAAATTAAAGAGTGAGACTGGTACAATGTCACTAGCATTATGATTGTATAATTTTTCTCTCCATTCCTTAAGTCAGAATGTTACTGCTGGCTTCCTCCTTATGGCTTTTCATATACTGAATTTCTTCTTCCTGATCAGTAATTCCTAATAATAATCCTAACACATTCCTCTGGTTCAGTGAATCCAGAAAAAAAATCTCACCTCTTTTCTATACCTTGTCAGTTGTATATACTGCTATAACACTGAATTGGGTACTTGTAACTCTAACTAGGGTTTTCCTGGAAAACCTCAATGAATAGAACTACATATATATGGGGGAGGAAGAGTAAAGGTGCTGAATGATGCATCATTGCTAACAGAAGTGGTTAATGCTTCTTGTTTGACAGAAGACAGGCCAGGGTGTGGATTAATGCATAACCATCGAAGACAGATGGTATGGTATAAGTTCTTTACATTTGTTTACAGACCTGCTGGTTTGTTAGCGCACAAAGGAAAATGTAACCAGCCTCTAGAAATTCCTAGTTGTGTCCTCTTGGTGAGTAAGCATAATAAATAAATAAACAGATTAAGTTTACCTCTTGTTTTAGAAGAGCAAGAGGAGTGTATTTTCTACTGGTAAGTAGCTTGTTTAAAAGCTCATGGATGACTTTGAAGTAATTTAGAAGTTTGTAACTAAGTTCAGCAGGATGCAGGTTGCGTTCTTTCTGTCGTGATAAATAAAATTAACTGAATACTTGGTTTGCAAGATGTAGATATACAAATTTATTTCTAGAACAGTTTTACTTCTCTACATTTTGTGAAGACAAACATCTACCTCAGGTGTTTCATAATTCTCACTAAGTGTCTCTATTAAAATCTAGCTGTGTAAAAAGTGCTTCCCCTCTCCACACAGGTATGGATGATTATGAAATAAAGAATAGGATTTCTCCTTAGGACCGAGGCTTTTGATTGAGTGGTTAAGTCTGATGCTTTTGAGTGATGCACTAGAATTCTTAATGGTCCTGAAGAGAGGAGGAGTTGTGGAAAAGCTAGGGTTTTTCTCCAATGCTTTAATTTCAGTTCAAATGATCAGGTACCATAATGCTGTAGTATTCTGTATGCTCATTTCAAAAATGTTTGTATGTTTTCTGGGATTTATGTATAAGCCTTACATGCTATTGCAAGACAGCTACTTTTGTATTAAAGTCTCACACTGTTACACGTCTGGATTAAATAAAACTAATTTTTTCTTGTTTGTCTCAAGACATTTCATTTTGCTGTGTTGGCTCTGTGTTTTGTAGAACATCATGGTAATATTGAGAGCATCTCAGAGATTTGTTGGTTTAATTCATAAATTGTCAATTTGCTGTGAATCTGGCTGCCTTAGAAAGGGATATTAGGAGAATGACTGCTATTTCCCTACTGAGAGCCTTTGAGAGGTAAATGATGGCCTTATTTCCTCTTTTGCAAGGGTTATTCTAGCCAGCAAGCAACTTAGGAAAACAGACCATTTTGGCACTTGGTGCAAAGAATGAAATTCTGGCAGCTATTGGTAAGGTTTTCCTTGCAATTTCCCATGTTCAACTTGAAAGAATCCAGCCTTGTCTTCACTAAATTACAGAATAAAGTAATTCTTGCTATGGATAACCTTCTTGAAATTACTTTTTTGTTTAAAACTTCTAGGTTTTTTACTTTATTTTTGTTATGACAGTTACTCACTGTGACATTCATAAGACTCTGTGTCATTCATGGAGTTTTGAGTTCATGTTACCAGATTCCCTGCAAGAATCAGTGATTTTCAAAACAATCTTAACAAGGCCGCTGCCTTTCGAAAAGTAGAAGAATCCAAAAAAGTGGATACTGCCACTGAACAAATGTTTTTAGCAGCTTGATTTTAATCTTTCAGCAGCTTTTGAAGGCAAAGATCTCAAACAAGCATATAAATTTTGTCTAGAGATTAAATGGGTCTAGCTAGTCTGACTTCACTAATGTTTGAATTATGGCCCTGTTTGAAGCAAAAGAGTTGGGGCAAAAAGTGTTTGGGTATGAATCCATACTGCTGCTGCATGCCACTTGTCATCTTTCATTAGCTTTCCTTTTCATTTCAAGATTAAGTTCTCATAAAGTGCCCTCAGCAGAATTGGGCACAAAGGTGCTTGAAGCTAGTGTAGAAGAGGTGGGTCACTCAAGGGCAGTTTTCTTTTGGGTGTCCCCCTGTGTGTGTCTGTGTTACCCATGATATCAGTCATGATGCACTTTGGGGAGAATCAGGGAAGATGGTTTGTGTGTTTCTTTGGGCCAGGTGAAGTGTGTCACTAGCGGTGAGTGAACATCAGTAAGTGAGCTGACAGGTTTTACCTTTAAGGGGGTTACATGCGAGTGCTTCTCTAGGTGCCATTAATCCACGGGTAGAAGGGGATCAGCTCTCTGTGGCTCTTCTAATGAAGTGAAAAGGGAAGATGATATGTGATAAGTGGGGAGAAGATGTATAGTTTTGAATTTCATAGAATCATAGAATGTTAAGAGTTAGAAGGGACCTTAAAGATCATCCCCTCCCAACCCTCCCTGCCATGTGCAGGGACCCTTCCCACTAGACAAGATGCTCAAGGCCTTACCCAACCTGGCCTTTAACACTGCTGGGGTTGGGGATCCACAACCTCCCTAGCTGGGGATTTCAGAAAGGAAGGTTAACTGCTTGCAAGTCTAGCCTTTATTCCCAATAAAAAGCTAGAATTCATACTGAATAATCTTGCAGAAGTGAAAATAAAAAAATAAGAGTAGTGGATGACAAGCTGCAAGCCTGTATAGCTTTAAGTAGTTTATGAGAAATTTAGAAATTATGAAGGAGGGGCAAAAGAAACTGCATCTAAATTTCTTCTTGAGTTTTTGTTACATTATCTTGTCAGTTTCTTCACTGTTTCATCATATATCTAGGAGGTATTGTGTACACTGTAGGGCAGAATGAGGGTGTACAGTGATAACAGTGGCAGATATGTAATCAATTTATCACACACTAATTTCTGGAAGGTCTTGTCAGTGGATAGTGTTGGGAACTGAAATAACAGATTTGGTGATGGTACTGAACAGTGCTAATAGAAAACATTAGGCATTTTCTGACTTCTCCTTTCTTTCTGGCAAGTAATTTTGCTGTTCTGAACTTGGCTAACCAGTTTTCTTGTGTCTTGCTTATGTTATGGCATTAATGGTTATTTCAAGGTCCCTGTAGCAGTATTTCTGTCACTCAGCTGCAGCATGGGGACAGTTAGCAGCACCCTGTGCCTAGCACCAGCCTGTTTCAGCAGAAAGCTGAAGCAGCTCAGTGCGGACTCTGTTCTCATGTTGATGGGTGCAACTGAGCAGATGCTCCTGTTTTTCCAGGACCTCATTTTTTTTTAGTTTATAACTGTAACCAGAAAATCTGGACAAACAGTAAAAAGGCTCTTGTGAGAAGGAGATGCCAAACGAAATAGGAGGAGAACATATGGAAGGGAAAGGAAAGAGTATTTTGTACAATTCACAAGTGAAGAAAAAATTGATTAATTAAAACAGTAAATTAAACCACTGAAATAATTAATAAAGGACTGGGCAGCTTTTTTAAAAAAACAAAAGCAAACCAGGAAACCCTAACTGTCCCTTTAATTTGTAACTCACTGCTTTATTTTCAAATTACTGTGGTTTATTAACTCTGGAGTTGCTTCTAAAATAACAGCCTCTCCCCACATGATCTGCCTGTGTCTCGCTGAAGCAAATGTCATTGCGATTCCACTCCGTCCTTGGATTGTCCTTTTGTTAGGTGTGACCTGGTCAACACAGAGCTTTTGGCCAGCACCCCTGGCTTATAGTGAGATCCCATTTGTGTGAGCTGAACTCGGCATTATTGGGTCACACTGACTCATTACACATAACTTAATTAAATGTATTCACTTCCATCCTGCCATCCTTTTCTTCATGAGTAGTTCTGTCCTTGAATCACTGAATTGTAAATATGATGTATTTTCAATTCATGGTGAAGCCATTTTAGGGTTTTTCTTTCCCTGTTTTTGAATGTGGGATATATGCCTTTAATATTAAGGGAGGAAATGCTGTCTGAATTAGTAAAACCAGACTTTGATGGGTTTTGTTTATCAGACTTCTATTACGATAGCAGAGAAGTGGTGAGCCTAAAACAGGCCAAAAAACTTTGTTCTTAGCCCTGTATATAGTTGCTTAATTTGAAAAATTACTTCAGTGTTGGGGAGCATGGAAAAAAACCTTTTGAAGACATTTCTTTTCTATTAATCCCATTTCTTAAATAAACTGGTAATGGAAATAATTTTTAAATCTCATTCCTAGTCAGTCTAGCAAATTAATTGCATTTAATTTTTTAAATAATCCCAGAAAATAGTAGTAGAAAGCTATTTTCTCGTGTAGAGTGTTCTTTCTACCATATCCTTTTTATCATTACAGTGTACAAATAAGAAATTAACTAAACAAAATTTTTTATACCTAGCTGTCAACGTACACCAGGCAGACCATAAGTAATTATTATTGTATTTTTGCTTACTGAGGTAGTTCCTGTCAGCGTTCTTGTTTGCTTCTGTTCTGTAGAAAATTACTTTATGCCAGTTAGTTATTACGGTAATAGGCACCGTGTGTATGGGATTACAAGGCCAGCTGTTGTGTCAGATGTATGGTCTCAATAGGTTCTGTCCACTATAGCTGCTGCTAAGCTCTCCTGATCATATAATGTGGAAGTAAATTAATTTTCTGTTAAAATTGTTAGGCTATATTGGTGTGGTGTCTAGATACCATTGCTTTCTCCTACAGAAATAAATCGAAGTACTAATTATGTTATTTTGTCTTCTTTCCCTAGGAAGCTATTGATTGCCTAGAAATTAAAAAAGGGTGTGAGACGTCTGATTGATCAAGGTGGAATTTTTTTTTCCAAGAGCCTTTTCACAACTGCCTTTTGCAAAATCTTCAGACAGTCCCATTTGTGCCATGTTTTGTGGCTCTCACTGTAAGAGGAATTTGTCTTGATGAAGATTCCTAACATTGGTGATGTGATGAATAAATTTGAGATCCTTGGGGTTGTAGGTGAAGGTAAGTAGTATCTTAATAAAAGATTAGTTTGAATTTTGTATAGATTTGACTTAGTCCTCTTGATGATAATAAGTTAACAATTGCAAAATTTTTCTTGTATGTGTTTATTATCTATAGCTTCTGCTAATTTCCTTGTCAGATGGATAGAGAAGTTTGGAAGCTGAAAGGAATGAAAGAGAAATAGAACAGTTTTGTGGGGGCTTGGAGTTTTTTTGTGTTGTTTTTTTTTTTTCCTTTTAAAAGTTTTATATATTGATTTCTCATTAGTGGTACTAGGAAGATGCAAGTTATCAAACTTACCTGCCAGCATATAATTTCAGTGTTTTAAAATCCATTTACTTTTGAGCAATTTTTATGAAATTGTTTCAGGGTGCAGAGATTTAATACTTGTATATGCAAGTTTTGGATAATAATACTGGGAACAATGTTGCTTCTATAGTTAGAAGGTTGCTGAACACTGTTTTATCTTGGTACTTTTAATTTTTTTCTGCTTTGAGATGACTTATCTCTCATCTTCTTTGTTTCAGGAGCCTATGGTGTTGTACTTAAATGCAGACACAAGGTAAGTGAATGGATTTTAAGTCAGAGGGAAATGCTGGTGTTTGAGTGAAGCAGTGACTTTGGATGAGAACTAACATGTTAACACATATGAGACGTGGCATCTGGGGTGGACTTTTTCTTGCAGTCAGTTACTTAATAGCAATCTTAATTGCAAGTTTCAGTGGAAATGGCTATATCTGGCACCAAATCTCAATTTTTTGTGTTTAATATTTGTCTGAAATATTACTAATGTTTCATTAATTTCAACTAAGTTTTTAAGAAAAGAGACCAAAGAAATTATTTTGAAACACAGTTTATGCCCAAGCAGCCTTAATTAGAATGCCAAACTATGTGCTAAATACTGCTGTATAAGTACTTAACTGTCTTGGGAGGGGCAGGGGAGAGAAAGGGGAGTCCATGGGGGATTTTGACATGTGTAGCATGATCAAATGGCAGTAAGAAAGCAGTGACTTTTTTTGCTTGTTGATTTTAATTTGGAAAAGGAAGAAGTTAAAAAGGAAAGAAAAAACACTGATACAAAAATGTATGGCAACCTGTCTACACTATTTCAACTAGTGTGTAAGTTGGATGTATCTGAACTTGCTGCTCATCAACACAGAGCTGACATGAACTACTTTGCTGCCTTGCAACTGCAGCGTAGTCATATATCAAAATAACTTCTCTGAAGCAAAACATTTCAGAATTATAGAATTTTAGTGATCCAAGAATATATAGAAGTCTTTTTATGTAGTTCATAACTTTTTCTAGAAAAAGTTAGGACTGTGCAGAGGGTTTATGTTCCTATGGTGGCTTTTAGCATATACACAGAAGTGCTTTTGCACATGCCGTATTGGTCTGTCTGGAGTGTCTTACACTGTTGTACTGACTTAAAAAAGGAAACAAAAATTAGAACTTAAGATCCTGTCTCAGGCTGAAGCCTTGGGCTTGGGGGTCCATAACAGTCAATAGAATGACTTTAGTAAACTGGATCTTTTTAGATAGTTATGGTATGAAAATTCATTGAGAACACCTGGGTAGTGATGATACAGTCTGTATGAGGCAGCTCTATGCGGAAAGTAACCTCACCCAGACTCAAGAAGTTTCTAGGATTTCCTGCATTGCTGAGTGAAATTTAAGCTGTGCATGTCTATTCACAGTCATGCAAAAGAGTTCAGTACTCTAAAAGTGTGGTATATTGTCAGGGTAATCTGTTGTCCAGGTTTCTATGAGAATACTTTGCAGTACACCAGATGACTAGAAAAGAAAGGCTTTCCTTTAGCAGAGCAAGGTCTTTCTTCCTACAGTCTGTGTAAGACTGCTGCCTTCCTTGTGAGCATCTAAATTTTCTGGTAGTCACACCATTTTTTTCTACAGCTTCATCTTAATGGAAATAGCTGTGCTAAAGGTTTAAAACAAAGTGGTATTTCTTTAAGCTTCTAGCAAGTGAGCTTACTAAGACATAGGGTTTCCAGTTTTTGGAGATCTAAAGAAAGGGTGAGGTATGTTGCTGTTTTCATCTAACTGATTTATGATTATCACTTAAAACAAGCTGCACCAAGCCTCTGAGAGCAGATGAGTTTAGGAGCTATCTGACCAAAAAAATAGAGTAACTGTCTAAAAGTTAAATGTTGGCCTTTCCTACTTGTATAGGAAAACAAAGATTAAATACACTTTCATACAGTTTTAACAGGCATATCTGGAAATGCAAGGATGTATGGTTTGGGGTTTTTTGTTTGCATTTTTAGGGGTTTTTTTCACTGTTTGGCTGCTAGTGGGAATACTTTTGAATGTAGAACTATTTATATTCATGTTTATAAATAGTGGTAATTTGCCAGGATCAAATTCCGAGCTATTTTAAGTCAATATATCTCCTCTGTATTGTTGAAAGGGTAAATTTTGTGTGAAATGAGGAGCCAGGCCCTAATTACAACAATTTTGCAACATATAATCCACTAGTGCTTCAGTAAATATGTAGCTTTTGCTCAGTGCCTCAGTGCATTTCACTGGGATGTGTATATAGATTTAAGTAGGGGAGAATGGCATAAGGAACAAATACCTTGTCATTATTAGATGTGTTTTTCCTTTGCTAAGGGAACATTACCAGAAAAGCTGAAGTAGCTCCTCTAGAATGACTGTGTTTACATTATTATCAAGTGTGTTTTTATCCCAAATCCTTCATTGCTAATTCTGGTTTGTGCATAAAGATTACTTGTTTATCTGAGGGGTTTTTTATGATGTAAAGCTAATACAAATAATGTTGAAAAAAAGCAGAGATGATGTTCTGAAAAGCATTTTCCTGTTTTTTAATTTAGTCCAGAGGACTTTTCCTAAGGAAATACACTGAAGTGCATTGTGTTTGAGAATACTGGAAATACATTTAATAGTTACAAACTATAAAAAAAAGGCTGGCTTGGCTTATCTGGATTTTAGTTGTTTTCTGAAAAGAAAAGCCACTTGAACAGTTCAGTAGTGTCAGAGATCATGGCTGAGGAAATGAATCATTGCTAATGTTGAAGACTTGTCAAAGATTTGCCCTTTAAATAAAACCAGTATCCCTTTTACTTTACCAAGTAGTCTTGTTGCTTCATGCAGAGTTATTGGGCAATAATATGATAGGAAGATGCTATGGTAAAGCCATAGGTCTCCAAAGATGGGCACATGGAGAAAGAAGCCTAAAGAAAAAAATAAAGCCAAAAGCCACTGTGAAAAGGGAATGTTACACTGTGAGATAAACTGTGTGTATAGGAGGAACACTGACAATTGTAGCTGCAAGTAGAGTTTGTAGAAATGAGATGAATACATCCTTAGATGTCTGAGATAAGTGGAAGAGTGTGTCTAGGTGGACAAGATGATGACACTGGAACAAGGATTGTTTTTCAGGATGTGGCTGAGCTCACAGCCAGGCTGGAGAGGAAGATGGGTTCATATGAGCAGGCAGTCAAACCATGGGAAGCATTTGGACAATGCTCTCAGGCAAATTCCCTGATTCTTGGGGTGTCATGTGCAGGGCCAGGAGTTGGACTTTGGTGATGCTTGTGGGTCCCTTCCAACTCAGGACATTCTATGATTCTATGCCTATATAGATATATTTGTATGTATAAATTGATGGTGGTTTTTTAGGTTAGTCAGGTATGCAGGAAGGTGTGTGGTGATGCAGTTCTTCTAAAAGCTTAGTTGAAATGTATGAAATCTCCTAGGCTTCTTCTCTTGCAATGTGCTGTGTGTTACCAGAGGCCTTGAGCCTGAGGGGATACAGTTTAATGATTTAGAAGTTTGGTGCCAGTTGTTCTTATATATCCAACATCTCCTGGTTAATGAGATGTTTTTTCTGGTTTTTTATTTTAGAAAGGTATCTGATTTTGCTTGCTCTTAACAGTATGAGGCATTTTTAGACCTTTTTCTTTCAGATAAAAACTGCTCAATTCCTATATTAAAAACAAACAAAAAGAAATGTTAGTTAGAATTATTTGGCATTTCAGTGCATTGAAGAATAATTAAGAATAACCTTTTGAATAGGTTTAATACTTCCAGGCAATTTCTCCTTAGCCTAGTATTTAATTTTGTCTTTTTTGAGTCTTCTGTAATACTCCTGCATTGTGTTCTGATAAGCTGTTTGTCTGCCTCAGAATATATGAAAGAAATATTTGCTGACCCTGTTAAGAAAGGTACAGTTTACTCATTAGAAAATATAGTGAATATGCATATGTAGAGAATCATTACATTTCTTTTGAGTATCTCAGCCTTTTTCATGTCTTTTATTACTAGAACCCCTATGGACCAGCAGGGTCAAAGTTTTCTTAGTTTTCCCTTTGAAACCAATATTTTTTGTTTGTTCCTACAAACTTTTGGGTTTGTTCCTACCCACTTTTTCACACTTCACACTATCTGTTTGTATTTGAGTAGAGTCAGGAATTCCCTTTTTACCAATGCTAGCCAACTTGGGAAGATTTTCCCATGGCCAGTACTGTGCTTTGAGGATGTAACTCTTGAACAACCAGCCCTCACAGACTCCTTTACCCTTCAGGGCTGTCTCTAAGCAGATCCTAGAACAAGATGAAATCTGGCTTTTGAAAGTCCAGGGATGTATTTCTATTGTCCTTCTCTCAATTGTTCCAGAATTTTAAATTCCACTATGTCATGGTGAAGAGGCTGGTCTGTTGTAATATCACTAAGAAAGGCACACAGGATCTGTAAATTGTCATTTAAAGTTCTGCTTCTTTAGTGAGTATTACCTTCAATAAAGTAAAAATGGAACAGATAATCTTACATCCCTTTAGATGCTAGGAATCTTGACTTGTGCAGCATCAAAATGGCCTCTGATCAGAGTGCAGCATACTTTGCAGACCAGTCTGTAAGAAGGATTTTTTCATTGTTTTCATTATTCAAACTATTACAGGATTCTTTTAAAAGAAAACTCCTAATCAATTCTGTTGTCAAACAGAAAGATGTTCTCAGGAGAGCTTACTGCATCGCTAGATAAAGGCAAGGCCACGCAGGTTATGTAGCTTCAGATGCTGAGTGGGAGCTGCTCTGGTACAATGACCTGGCTGAGTTTGTCGGGCAGTCCAGGCAGCTGAACCTGGGCCAGCTCAGGTGAACTCTGATGTGGATCACTAATTCCTCCATGAACAGGGGTCTTCTGTCAGGGTGCATACACGTTGCCTCTGAGCTTCTCATCAGCCTTCACGTTCCTGTTGGGTCATTGATCACCGTCAAGCAATTGCCTTCTCCATTTTCCAAAAATCTGATTGTCTCCACCATGCTGTATTAGCCTTGCAGCAAATGCTGGAGTGCTCTAAGTCCTCTGTGAAAACTGGACTTTATTGTAAGCCTTCCTTTAAAACAGCTTTATCTATTTTGCTCTCTTCATAAGGTGCTTTGAAGCAGATGTTCCCCCTAATGTAACCTGTGTTGTTCTGTCTTCTAACCCTCGTTCAAAAACTTCTGACTTTTGTCTTAGCTATTTTAAAGCAAACGTACATGCATTCAAGCACCCCTCTCCTTTGCAAAGATCTCCTTGCCTTCTTAGGATATTTCACAGAAGACGAGCTGTGTCTCTTGTGGCAGTGCTCTGGTCACACAAGCTATTCCACTACATTTTCTGTAACCTTAAAGAGTGGTTTCATCATCTAGGATGAGAGGTAGTTCAGATAATGCATATTTCTAGAACTGTGCACTGATTCCTAGTTCCTCCTGGTCTTTTCTCACAAATTTTATGTACAGGCACCAGGAACCTGGTCATGCTGCTTTCATAGAGCAAATGAGAACTTCATATTCATAGAAAATTTGGGTTTTCTCTAATATTGTCATAAAAGCAGAGTTCTGAATCTCCCTGGTGGTTATTAGAATCCCTTTTCCAATGCTTGTATCTGCTGATGTTATTAACACCTTCACACTTCAAATCTGCTAGCCATTTTTAGGCTGTTGAGTTCCCCTTTAGTGTCAAAATTAGAAGGTAAGTGTACTTGTTTGTAGAAGTTGTAGATGTTTTCAGTGTGTTGTACTTTTTCATGTACTTTCTTTAGACTTGGCTCTCAAGGTTCCTTAGCTCCCCAGCGTGTGTTAAGTAAAGTACTTGGACTGAAGAATACAGTCATTGCAGTTTATCTTTAACTTTCATGGTATTATTTTTTGTACTGAAATGGACACAGCTCTTTTTTGTTTTACTTGGGATTTGACTGGTTTGACAGTAGCTCCTGTTTTGTTGATTGAGAAATTAAATGATGAGAAAATGAAAAATTTGAGTTCTCAAAATGAGACCAGATTGCTGCCTGTGGTTTTTCTCCTCACTGCTACAGTCTTTCATATGATGGAGGTAGTATGAATTGATTTTGGATTTTGGCTGCTGAGCTGAAGAACAGAGTAGCACTGCCTGGTATTTGAACCTTGGGATACTAACTGTTCTGATCTGTAATTTTCTGAGGTTTGGTGTTTGTATTTCACCAAAATTTCTGTGATACTATGAGTTAAGGAGAGGTATTTCTATCTTGACAGAGGTAGATATCACTATTATTATATAGGTACGGTACTGGTATTCAACATTTCAATGATTTATCTGAAGGTAAATGTAAAAGTACTGCTGTTAAAAGTTAAGGAAAACAGACTGCGGTGGTAAGCATTTAGCATTATGTGCCAAGTGATTCCATTCAGGGAAAGCATTTTTTAAAATATTTGTATTTTTTTCATATGCAATAGACTTCCAAAATTAGAAACTTTCAGCAAAATTTTAATGATGTAAAGAGCATTTTCGGTGCTTGGTTTTATCATTTCAGAGTAAAGCTGAGACCTGGGTAATGCACAGACTTTCCAATCTAATTCCTGCACCTGGGGAAGACTAACACCATCCACCAGCACAGGCTGGGGGTTGACCTGCTGGACAGCAGCTCTGTGGAGAAGAACCTGGGTGGGTGTCCTGGTGGACAATGAGCTGTCCATGAGCCAGCAGTGCCCTGGGGCCAAGAAGGCCCATGGGCTCCTGGGTGCATTAGGAACAGCATTGCCAGCAGGTCAGGGTGGTGATCCTGCCCCTCCACTCAGCCCCAGTGAGGCGTGTCTGGAGTGCTGTGCCCAGTTCTGGGCTCCTCAGGACAAGACAGACCTGGAGATCCTGGAGCAAGTCCAGTGGAGGTCAACAAAGATGATTAAGGGATTAGAACATCTCTCTCATGAGGAAAGGCTGAGGGAGCTGGGCCTGTTCATCCTTGAGAAGAGGCAAATGAGAAGGGACATTACCAATATCTGTCAGTGTCTGCAGGGAGGTGTCAGAGGATGGGCCCAGGCTCTTCTCAGTGGTGTTGAACAATAAAACAAGAGGCAACAGGCAGAAACTGATGCACAGGAAAATTCCACGTGAATTTGAGGAAGAACTTCTTTACTGTGTGTGACCGAGCACTGAACAGGTTACCCAGAGAGGTTGTGAAGTCTCTCTCACTGGAGATACTCAAGAACCATCTGGGCACAATCCTGTGCTGTGTTCTAGGACGATCCTGCTTGAGCAGGAAGGTTTGGCCAATGACCCATTGTGGTCCCTTCCAACCTGACCCACTTTGTGATTTTGTGATATACACTAGAATGTTTATTTTGTGTCATGATTTCAGCCAGCTCAGTATCTTAAAAGTGTTTTTGTTAAGAGTAAACAACAGATTAACAACAGGGCTGGTATGATGTGATATACCCCACAGTATTCACAGTGTCTAATTCATACAGTGCTACTGAAAAGTCATTATCATCAGAATATTCTAGCACAGATTATGTCAGCAGTGTATTATTTTAATTGCCTTATCCTGTGCCTAAAGCCATCTATCCTGTAAGTCTTCTACTTGCAAATGTGTACTGTTTATAAAGTATTAACTGATGTTTCTGCATGCTGTGTATTCTGTCCTTAAGCATTTTTTAATATACCATCAATTTACTTATAACTATTGTTTATCTAAAATCAGTAAAAATACAGTGCCAAATCATATTGATTAATGTCTAAGATCTGATATATTTTCTCATTGTTACTATCACTGTCTCATTGTTGCCTCTATTTGGTTATGTCCTCAATTGTTTTGCTTCGTCCTTTTTTTGTTTTGTTTTGGGGTTTTTTTTGTATGTAATTAAAAGCAGTATGCTAATTTTCCCAGTAAATCAAATTTAGTTTGGCTTTGTGCCAAGATTTTTGTTTTAATTGTTGCCAGGGTAAAATCTCTGTGCAGCATACTGTTTTCTTTTAGTAATGGCAGCTTACCTATGGAAGATTATTCCATTCATGCTGTTGTTCCTCAGGCTAAAGCATCATATCACTGATGGTTTTTTGTGCCAAAACTTATGTGAAATACATGCAATGAACATGAGAATTTATGGACCTTCTGAATAAACAGAATTTACCAGTAGTAAATGTTTGCAATAGTCAAAGTTGAGATCTATCCTAAGTATTATGTGAGGAAAGTAGAGCTATTAGGCAAGTGGTAGTGCTGAAAATCTTTAATAACCACTTGTTTCAACTTCACTATGAGGCAGTGAATAACCTTTTGAATTCCTTACAGAATTCTGGTGTGAAATGTTAGATGTAGAGTATCTGTTTCATGGACTTCCAAACTCTATTTCCATGGCATTCCCTTGAGTGTAGCAGTGAGAGGCAAGCTTGATTAGTGCTGATTCACTTCAGTTATTGCTCTCCTATACATAGAAGAGACATACAATGAACGTCTATGACTGCTTGCTGTGCAGGGTAGATGTGAGTGTGATATTGACAGTTTATAAAGCTCTCATTTTTCATTGATGCACTGTGATATTTGTCTTTACCTGAACCTGAGCCTGAGCCTCTTCCATAGTTCTCTCAGTCCCCTGTGGCAGGGGGAAGCACAGTCAGATAGCATTATATTAATGTGTTTTAAATATCATTGATGTCAATGAAGTCCTGATTTACGTTCAAGTAAGTGGAAGATTCATATGTGTACTGTTAGTGTTCCAAAGATCAGATAGTTGTGCAGAATGTAGCATAGAAACTGAAGTTGCTGGGTTCCCACAGCTTGAGCAGACCTCTACTAATTCAGTCTCCCCTCTCACCCCCAAGGTGGGCTATAATATTCTCCGTATCACAGTATTGCTGCCCTTTATTTCTTTTCCTCGAAATCTTATTCCCAAGTCTCTCTCTTTCTTCAATTATTTTTAAAGAGTTTTTTCATAATATGTTTCATAGTAAAAACCATTAAAGCACTAATTTTAAGGAAACTATCAGATTCTAAAATGACTTACCTACACTACTGGAAAAAAAAAAATTAGATCTCTGTTTGGTGTTGTCCTAATTTCCTCAAAGTCTGAGTCCTGGGATTAACTGAAGTAAACATTTGGGTTCACACTTGTAAAGCTATGTAGGATGAGGGGATGAAGTAAGGTAGTTCCAGATCTTTTTTCATTGCTTTTATTGTTTTTTGTCTGTTACTTCTGCTATACATTGCTATGTTCTGATTCAAGGTTTTATTTTAATTTGATCTTATATAAATCCTTGCTGTCTTTATCAGTCATGTACAATGATTTCTTCAAGAGGGCCTGGCCAGGGTTCAACGAAGTGGGCATGAATACATTTTTAAATGCATTAGATTACCAGAGGGAATGGTAAGGGTGGTTTAAGTTGGCTATTAGGAAAAAGTTCTCCCAGAGGCTGGCTGGGCACTGGAGCAGGTTCCCTAGAGAAGTGGTCATGGCACCAAGCCTGACAGAGTTCCAGAGGTATTTGGACAATGCTCTCAGGAACATGGTGTGATTCTTGGGATGGACTCAAGGATACTTGTAGGTCCTTTCCAGCTAAGGATATTCTGTGATTCTGTGAAAGTTAATGTTTATTGTATTAACATTAGTCACTTTGTAGCCATATCAATGTAATGATGCTGCTTTGATGTCTGCAGTTGTGCTGTGTTGTTTCCCTTGGAATCTTTTATGACAATCCAACTGGTGTTTGAAAGTTCCCTTGTGGGATACTCCATTCCCTTACCTCCTCCTTTGTGCTTGTCATGTTATGAACCCTGCTCAGATATGGATGATATTCAGTACTAAAAGTTCTCATTATGTCCCCTCCTTTGTTCCCAATGGCTAATATTGAGAAATGGAAGGTGCAGGGGAAAGATAAGAGACAGAGCTTTCAGAGTGGAGAAATTAACTTGCTGTGGAAGTGGATACTAAGAATTTTTTTTCAGATGTGTTCAGTTTAAAGCAGTACAGTATGAGGGTGTTTGCTCTCAGTACCACAAATTAGGATGTCTTAAGTTGGCTTGTCAATTATAACATTTCATGCAGCACAAAGCTGGGGTGCAGAGGCACCTGATGATGCAGATCTTCAAAACAAAAAGGATGAGGGAGACAAGTAGGGGATCACCTTTGTACTTCAGTAATGCAGGTAGCTGAAAGAAACATAGAAGGCTGAGTTAAAAATATCAAGAGTGATTCATCTTGCTTTGGGAGGATATGTAAAATGTATTATTGATGGTTTTCAATTTAAATTAAGTCAAAGATAAGTAATTTGTTGCAGTCACAGTATCTCAGATCAGTATTTCTTTTAGTCAGTTTCTTCCAGTTGGTCACACTAATGGCTCTGCATAAACCAGACATCTTTTGAACTTTTTCTTTTGTTTCTTAAAGAAACTGTATTTTTGGTAGTATTTTACATAATATTTTATATGAATTCTTGCTGTGGGTACTGGTGTTGCTAAGTGAAGGGTTACTGCTTATGCCACAAATAACAACTTTGCTTGGAATATTGCCAGTAAATAAACAAGCCCCTTAGTAGTTGCTGCAAACTCCATCTGTAAAGGGATTATATATCATTACACTTGTAATAATACAGGAGTCATATTCAGACATGCAGCAGTGTGTTCTGTGGCTGCCCTTAATGGCTCTTAATTGCAAACACCTTGTAGTGCTGTATCTCATTTTAAGGTCCTTGTAAGTGAAATAATATTTTTAAGTGTGGATGTGATGAGCACCCAAAGCAAGAATATCCATACAAATTATTTTTTCTTGCAAAAACTTGAAGATGTTATGCTGAAAATTAAAGTTTAGGAACATGACTACAGTATTTCTTAGAAGCAGTAGCAGAAGGAATTGAAATAGATGAGAATTAAAGACCTGGTGTAGGGTCTTGGATCATTAGGAAAGTAGCGGTGCAAGCGAGGGAATTTATAGTTAATGCAAATTAATATATGGGAGAGGGAACAGCATATGGCTAATTATAGGACTACATCTGTAGTAGTATGAACTTGGTTGAATATTGGATTACCATCTGGTCTTGTCATCAAATTGCAAATTGCTGTGTAGCATAATTGTTGCAAAGAAAATTGTATTTCTTAATTTTAGGCTAATTGTTTTCCTGCAAGGGATTCTTGTGGAGTTTTTAAACTTTTCTGGGACACATGAGCAGCTCTAAGATCACTAGGTTAATCATTGTTTTCTGGACACTCTGTCTATTTAAACAAAGGTCACTAAGAGCACAACTTAGTGTTTCAGAAGATCATTCATGTCGATTATTAAATGTACCGTGGTAAAAATGGGTCTGGATCATCTGTCTGGCTTTCAAAACTAATTGTAGCAAGTTGATCTAAAATTTAAATACACTAAACTGTCTTGAATATACCACTCACATTACCTTATTTTCTTAATTTTTTTTTTTTTTTGTGAATTTAAAGTCTTTTTTTTTTTTTAAAACTCAGGTGTCCTGGAAAATGTGCATTTGACAATGTAGGTAAAACATTGACAATAACAGTGAAAACTTTCCTATCATTTCACTTTTTCTGAAAACTATAGGCTCTTCTTGGCACTGTGTTTTTTCATCAGTAAAGATGAAACTGTGTTTTTAAATAGTAAGTTGTCCTGAATTTCCTGGTTAAAGCAATTTATATTTCCTTGATTACTCACTTCTGTATAATTCCTAACTGGTGGAATACCCTCCTAAAATATAAAAAACTTCCTTTTTTTTCTTTTTTTTTCCTTTTTTTTTTTTTTTTTTTTTGGGGGGGGGGGGGGGTATAANGGGGAGGGGGGAATAAAAATTCTTGGAATTGTAACTTCTTTTGAAGTGTAGTGGTATTTACTTCTCATTCAAAGCCTGAATAAGAGTAAATGGGGAAAAAAGGAAAGTAGTTTCCTTTTATACCATTACAGCTGTTAAAATTTGCACAAATTTGTAAAATCTTGTGCAAAGGACTTAACAATTGCAGTTATCATGTGTGATTTGATCACAGCTAAAACCCTAAGTAAGGGACTACACAAACCAGACATCAGAGTGTGGTGATCAAGACATTTTGGATACAGCTGGAAGGCAGGCTGAGCTCTTGATTAGAAGGCCACTTTTGCTAAGACTGCTTTGTGCTCTTTTTTCAACCAATAGTAGTTGTTAAATGTTTGCACAGAACTGGAGCCATTCGTTATGATATCTGTGCTGTATACACATATTACAGTTCTGAAACTCTTCAAAACATGTACTTCTTTTTGCTTTTGTGTGTAGCTGCACCTGCACCTGGACAATAAAGCTTGATGAATCTGCTGCTTGCTTTTTTATCAAGAATAGCCCAATTGCCTGCTAGCTTGTCCTTTTCTAAAGTATATCTATTTAAGCTGCTTCTGGTTTACGATATAAACTAAAACATCATCTGGATTTATAAAGTATTTGCATTTTTACTATCCCTGATTTATTTTAGCTTAAATTGCTAAAGTAGACCCATCTTCGTGCAAGTTTCCTTTAAGCCCTAACACCATAATGGCTTTGCTTTGCCCATTATGAAAAAATCACACACTTTATGCAATTTTATTTTCATTTTTTCAGATGTGTAGCAAAGTGAGGATTTGTTTCTGAACAGAACAGGTAACTCTTTTTTGGAAACAGATACCAACATTGCTCTCCAATTTTACAGTTGCTTGCACCTTAAAAACTTCAATAAGGCATCTTCTGTTTCTTCCTCCATGTGAAGACTGATTTCTGTACAGTACTGGGTGTAGAAAGATTAGTATCACTGAAGTTCAGTGTCAGTCTTGTATAAAGGAAGGATGAATATTTGCAGGTCTTGAAGTGAAGTGATTGTACTCATGGATGCCCATTTCTTCATAGTTTCATTCACTTGTGCCCTTGTACCCACATGCTTAGAAGTATAAAGGTCTGTGTGTGTGTGCTGTTGGGAGGTGTCTGGTTTGGGCAGTATCTCCAGTGTGCAGGCTGGAGGACAAGGTCAAGGAGCTTTCAAGTCCCCACTTAATTTCTGAAGTTCCTCTGGGTGATGACAAACTAGTTCTTACATCTTTTGTGTATATATTATGTTCAGATGTTGTTTGTTGTTAGGGGATGGTCCTTACCGTCAATCTGACTTCCTTCAACTTCCATGGGTCTGTTTTCTGCTTATTTTTGTTTGGAGTTTGTGTTCAAAAAGCATGTTTATAATCCATTTGCTTGATGGGCTAACAGAAGATAGGCTCATGTTATAAGCTGCAGCCTTGTGGCCATCCTCCTGCTGGGGGAAGCACGGTCTGCCTGTGAGTCAGCTGTGCTCGCAACCTTCTGGGCTTGGCGTAATGTTTTACTCAATTTTACTATTGAAGCACCATCCCATGAACAGTATTCTTGGCTATCAACACTGGTTTTTTTGAAACCTTGTTGTGCTGTTTCTTCTCATGTACGTGCATGCTTGTGTGTGCACTCTCTCAGTGCTTCCCCCAATATCCTATTCATACTTACCCTGATCTATTACACACTTCTGCAGCAGAAACAAGATGCCTATATTCTCTGAAAGGGTGGTTGTTCTGTTTTCAGTTTTTGGCATAGAACTGTGCTGCCTTATTAAACGGCTCTCCTAATCTTTCAGTTCAGAAAGAATCCTTATGACATTAGAACTCCTTCCCAATTGCATATTATGAAGCATATTTTTCATACAGTTCTAAGAACAGAAGATTACCACAGATTCCAGTGTGCTGAAAATTATTTGCAAAACAGTTTTCTTTGACTTAACTTTGGGTGAACAGGATTATTGTCATTATTGATTTTCCTTTGGGTTTTAGATGGGCTTTAAAAAAAAAAAGGTGGTTTTGAGGTACAACAGAGGTAGGTGATATTTCTAAGTGTAATAATGCACTGAGATGTGGAGAGATGAAATTCTGTAGGACCTAAAAAACTTGACTGGTTACACCTACCTCTTCTTTTGACAGTATGCATCTTGACCAGGAGGCAAGTTATCTTCTTGAAATCAATTAACATTTCCAACAGAGATGGAGTAATGCCGTGTTTATGCACAGAAATATGTTGCAGGCAATGCCATCTGCAGAGCAGAGCTGACTAGCTGCTGCTTCTACAGGATAAGGTTTCCTGTGGCTGTTTGTGTGAAAAACTCATCCAAGTGGTGCCTACCATTTTTTTCCCCCTCCACATCAGCCAGTGAAGAATGGTGTTAAGAAACATATACAAGATAGTATCTGATGGAATTGCACCCTGGGCTCTGAACCTGCTCTAATTTTCTAAGTCCTTCCTGCTTCCGCTGCTATAAATGTTGTTGTAGTGCTAAGGAACTATTTGGGGAGCAAAAGAGAATCAGTAGGAGCTTCCCCAGTGACTTTTAGAAAGGCTAAACATAGGCCAAATTAGATCCATCCCATGGGCTTTAGGAGGTTTGAAAAAAAAAAAAAGAAAATGAGGGAGTGGCATTCTGAAATTCTGGGGTGTAGTGCCCCCTTTATCCATATTCCTCAGATAACAGAGAACGTAGACCAGATGTCTAGATGATGTCAGTATAAGAGAAGCAAATCAAGGGTGATCAGCCTGTCTATAGTATTTCTTGGTTTCTATTCAGTAGGGTTCTCAATGAAATGGATAGTGTTTAATTTACATTGCTAAAGTTGAGCTGTTCCTTTACCAGCATCCTTCCAATTGCACATGGACACATGTACAGAGCTGTGCATAAGTGTGTGTATACACACACACATATTTGATTAGTTACTGACTTACAGCAAACTGGTCTCTTCTGGTCAGTTTTAGAAAATGCTACTAACCCATTCCTTCTGTAGCATCTACAAAGATTTTTGTATGTACTAGTTAGCACACTCTTACACTGATCGTTTTCATTTTTATGGATATAAGAAGAACTGAACACTTGTGCCTCAGTATAAAATATGAATGACAATAAATCTGTTGTTTTATCAAAGTATTTAGCAGGCATGTAGAAGGCTTCAACAAAAATATGAATAAAAATTTCACAGCCGAAGTCTTGTGATTATATTTTCTCAGCTTTCAACTTGTCTCTTCATCTGAAGATCACGTATCAGGAACTTTCTGAAAATTTATTCTTATTGCTAAAGTGTCTTGTGTTTTTTTCCCTAAATATGTTTGTGTGAAGGAAGACAGTCTTTTACCACTTCTGAGCTATTAAAAGAAAAATGAAAATGAAAGATCAGTTTTATAACTCTGTATCTACAGCAAACAGTAAGACCCAGAATTTTTCAATGGGAGAACATGCCCTTCCTGAACGTATCTGACTAGGAATCAAATTGTGAGGGCATAGTTTATTCTTGCAAAGAACAAATATGTGGAAAGATAAAAGTAAAGGAAAAATTAGGTACAGGGATCTCTTATCTATGTATTTGTTTGAGGTTTTTCTCTTGATTTTTAGACTGGGATAGGTTAACAATTAACGTTCTTCAAGGCCAAAGTTTTATTTTTTGAAGAGGTGGTGATAGTTGACTGTTCAAACAGTACTACCTGAATGAAACCTGTGTTATGAGACTAATTTTTTTTTCCATGAGGATTTCAACTGCATTTAGGGTAACCAATTTATTCTTTTGCTAACTTTTTAATTTATTTTTTATTTATTACTAGATATCCAGAGCAATTGCTATATAATTTTATACTGCAATGTTGTGTAGTTTAAAAAAGAAATCACACCCAGAATCATGTTATGATGAAACCAAGTCAGATTTAGCACTTTGAAGCACAAATGCTAGTCAACAGACTGCTGTTAGAGCTATTGTTTACTCTCTGTACCACCAGAAGGCTTGCTACTATATCAGTTTACAAAGGACAGAAGGCACCCTTCCTCTGAGGAAGCTCTGTTTTCCATATCTGCATCTAGTTTAGACTAAGTACTGCAATGAGGCTCCAAGCTTACTTGCGCATGTTTAGTTTTTGGATTTTTGCAGTAATCTTAAATCAGATCTGAAGTAGGAGTCCTGTTAGTAAACATTATTGAGAAATTTTACTAAGTAAAAAGTTCAAAACCTTTACTCCACAAAAATCATATAGCTTTTCCAATTTTCACTTTTTCTCTTGCCTCTGTCTAAATAAATCTTTATAGTGCCTTGAAAGTGAGAGAAATATGACTCTAGGAGGTCAATATAAGGCATACATTCTAAATCCATAATTTTTTTATGAAAACCTCTCATGTTAAATATTTGAGCTCTTGCTCAAGGATCTGATCTGAAGCATTCTTCTGGAAGCTTAACATAAGGAGAAAAGCTACTTCTAATGGGGCCTTATTTGCAAGTTATTTAAAATTTTACTGATCTCAGGTAGTACCTTTACCAGAGAAAGGAGATGCAAAGCTCATAGCAGGGATATTTATAGCTTCATGAAGATGTTCACCAGTGAACATATACTTTATTCTCTAAATGCAGGTGAAAGAAGAAGGATGAGCTTCAGAAATTCTGATCTTGCTGCTAGCTATGCCAGATTGCTTTGTGGGATGTGAGAATTGATGCTGCAGTTACGTTGGCAATGGAGATGTTCTTACTTCAGTAGCACAGTTTGGAATACTTTATTTGTGTTTCTAGCATGTGAATTACAAATACAATCCAATGGACTGTGATGATCTTAATGTAGCAATGCAACTCAAAGAATAATGGCCCAGAGAAAGTAATATCCCTGAGGTTACTAGTCTTGATAAGATTTGGAAATGTACCTTAAAAACATGTGCATGCATATAAGTTTGAGCGTGCAAAAATAAAACATACAGACAGAAGGGCTGCAAAGTAACTTGGGTGGAATTAATCTCACCCACTGTTTCAGTGCTTAGGTCTTGCATAACCAATCTCCCTCGTTTATATAAGTTGAGAGAGTCCAAAATCTGAAAAGCAACTCTTGCCATCTGGAAATTATTAAAATCAGTAACCTTCTGGCCAAATCATCTCTCCCTCCCCTGCTTTTACTAACTGGGAAAAGCCTTGACAATTCACACTGAGTATCTAATTCTTAGCTGGCTAAAGCTGGTAAAGTCTATGAGATAGACTCTACCTTGGGAAATATTTGGCATTTTATATAGATTCATTGAATCTCTCTAAACACAGAATATAATTGTTTTCAGTTTAAATTTAGCCTTGGAGGTTGCTGTTTCTATTTTAGGCCTGGAGAAGGGCTTCTGTTTCTTTTGCATACACCAGTATTTCTAATGAAAGAATGCTACCTTTTCCCCTCAAATACTGCCTTGCTTATATACACTGTGATAAACTTCTTTTTTTTTTTCCCCCCATGATTTTCTAGACTTCTCAAATGCAAAATTCATCATGGAACACCATATGGATACCCACGCAGTTGTCACACAGCTGTCAGTTTCTAGTATTTGAGATGGCATAGCTAGTAACCTGTTGCCTTCATCCCCCGTGCATACCAGAACACTATGGAATGAGACTCATCTGTGGTTTTAGTGGGTTTGCAGCTATTTCTGAATTCTCACTGTTCCTCTGCTTTCAGTTAAATTGGGTTCCACTAAAATTTTATGTTCACAGATTCATTTATTTGTTATGCTGGTTTTAACACTGAGTCGAGGTGCCTTACCCTAGTTTTCTTTTCCAATCTGTTTTCAGGCTGCATTTTTCTGCCTTCTTTTCCCAGTTTATTTAGTCAATCTATTCCCTTAGCTCTTCACTTTTTTATCCTCTCCCCACATAATGTTTCCAGTGTTTGTGATAATAAACTTGGTGAGATCAAGACACTTTTCCTTCCTCTTTTACCAAGAAGTATTTGTTTGTCATGTTTGGGCAGACTTTCACAGTGAACTTAAATTCTGTGTGGTTATCCCATTTTTTTTTCTCCTGGCTCAAAAGTACAAGTGTTGTGTCTAAGATCTAAAAGTACAGTATGTTAGTCTTACTGGTAGGGGCAGTTTTTGCTAGAAGAGCTTTTTTTAGTCTTTCCAGAACCCCTGTGATGTTTGGACTTTTTTTCTCCTTATTGAAATAGAAGGGAAAATATACTGATCTAGCCACGACGTTTGGGATGCTGAAGAAACTGTCTGAAATAAGTCCACAAACTCTTTTTCTTGATTTAGCTCCAAAATTGAAATTGCATCTGCAGAAAATGCTATTTTTATGAAAACTTAGCTGCCATTTCTTCTTCATCTGTTAGTAGTAGGAGAAGTATTCCTTGGATGCAGATTCCTTATTTCAACATGTATGTTCGGCTTCTCAAGTTAGCTGAATTACCATGCAGCTTGTGTAGAGGCCGACTGCTCCAGTTCCTCTGACCTCTGCAGCAGTGATCAGGAGGTGTTTGGGGTATGAATTTTGCCTGCTGTCTTTCTTTTAAGCAGTTTGGAACAAATTTTAATCTTAATGCTATTCTGTGAAGAAGAGAATATCTCTAAAAGGTATGCACTTTTAAATGCTTCACAGAGAAAAATGGCAGTTTTCTTAGGAGGCAAGAATTTCTCTCTTATTATCCAGAGAGTGCACTGTCTGTATAATCCCAGACAAGAAAAGCCTTTCTTTCTCAGCAAATCTGAATGGAGAAACTTAGAGAAGTGAAGGTCTCCACTGAAATACACATCAATATACAGATAGGAAAAAACTTTTAAAATTTAATTTGCTTTAGTAAGAGTGTAATGACAGAAGAAAAAATTGTTGATGAAAAAGACCTAGAGAGCAAAAAGGTGTAAATGCCACAAAATCATTAGGGGCAGAGGGGGAGGGGGTATTGTTTTCTTTTTGTAATACTGTTGTCTAATATGAACTGAGGCTTGAAAATACAACTGGCATTTCCTGTTCAAATTTATCCTTGCCTGGAGAACAACACAAGAAATAACTCTCATTAAAGATCTGGAGCAAGTGAAAAGGGTGTGTTTGTGAGCCTTAATGCTGCTTAAGGAGAAAGAAGACACTGTATGATGGAGAGGACATGGAATGACAGATTCCTAGGGTTAATGCAGACATCTATGGAATGTTCCATAGCCAAACCTAACAATGAGCCGACACCAGAATACCAGAGGTGTCGGTTATATTAGGTAACACTTTTTACATACCAAATTGCATGAAGAATACAGTGTTACACTATTTTATGTGGCCAAAATACGAGGAGAAAAAGTTTCCAGTTTAAACCTGCCTTCCCTTCCCCCCCCCGCCCACCCAAAATAGGAAACACTAAACACAAAAGTCCTCGTCTTTGGGATTCTAGACAGGAAGACCATTGTATCTTAGGCTTTTCCCCAGATGTGGAGAGCTTACCATTACTAACTTATTAACGTGTTAAAACCAAAAATAACGTCTACCTTGACTCTTGCTTTTGCTCCAGAACAGATCTGGAATGTCTGCTTGGTATCTGAATAGGCAAGTGCCATTTCTGGTGGTTTAAGGCTCACTGCAGAATACAGAGGAGTTGTTGCTGCCATTTGCCCATGAGAGGTGTTAAAGTTAGGGCACACCTTGTCTGTACTTCTGCAGCATGGAAATGAGAGTAGCTGCTACTATGTTTAGATATTTTTCCTTCAGCACTGAGAAACAATTTTTTCTAAGACAGTGTTAAACTGAGTAAACTAATTTTGAGAAATCGTGTTGTAGCTTGCACACTAAAACAAGCATTTAGTTGGTATGTAAAAATTGTTAGCATAGAATTAATAGTGGTACTTTATGACAGATGGATGCATGAATACAGACGTTTCAGGAAAGATAAGCTCAAAAGTAAGAGAAGTGAAGTTTCCCTTTATGGGAAAGAGTGCCTCAGATATATGGTGGTATTTTCTGGAAAGGTGTGATGGCCCACTCTTAAGGGAAAAGTGGGTCATGGCAGATGGACAACAGTGTGTTTGAGACCCTATGGTTCAGAGTTAGAGGTGAGACCAGAAACTGTGGCATTATATTGGGACTTTGTTGTAGACCACCTGATCAAAGTGAAAAAATGGGCAAAGCCTCCTGTATAAAGCTGATGATGTTTCTGAAACACCTGTTTTTCAGATGGGGAACTCTGACCCTTGTTTTCAAGGGGGACCGTAACTTCCCTAGAATTTCCTGGACAGGCAGTATAGTGGGATGTAAGCAGTCCCAGAGATTTCTGGATGGTGTCAGGGAAAATTTTTTAATGCAGGTGATGGAAAGACCAGCCAGGTTATTAGAATAATTGGCTATAATGTTTCCAAAATAGTGGAGTTCAAGATGATGAGTATATGGAGGAGAAAATGTTAGAAAGTACAGACCTTGAACAGAGAGTATTCAAAAAACTGATAGGTGGAGATTTCAGGGGAGGCAGCTGTAAAAGGCCTCTCTGATAATCCCACGTGAGTGTTGTAGATACCTCAGCAATGCTAAATGCTGCTAGATGCCCATGTTTAGGCTACTGAATCAATACTTGAGTGACTGATCAATGTAGAGCTCTTAAAAGCTTGAACACACTACTCACATATAGGTATCTGAATACAGATGTCTTAATCTGAAACTGAATTCCATCTGGAGATTTTGAGCCTCAGGAACCTGCTTGACAACTTTGCCTTTGGTTCGCAGTAGGTCTTATTTTACAAATTAAAGAAAATGATTGTTGATGAGAAAAAATACAACCCCTCAAAAATTTAAAACATGAAGGTACCAGATAAAAAATAAATTGTATCCACTGCAGAAATAAAGATTTCAAAACTAAAGCTTGAGATGTGATAAACTTCAGAATTTCAGCCAATCGTGCTAAAACTATTTTGACACTGAGGACTTTGGCACTGATATATTTTTTTAAAACACAACCAACCAACCAAAGGAACTGTTTTCTTATAAGTTTTACCTACTCTTGAGTTACAAGGGGCCGAGGAAAGAAGCATTGCATTATAATAACAAAAAATTAGGAAATACAATGTAATTATAAATGTCTTGTTGACCTCTGAATTTGTGGAATCAGTGATATTGTAAAGGAAGCCATGAAGGTAGTACAGTTTGCCTTTCCACGTTTTCTACTTTGTTATCACTCGTATTACAAGTGTCAAGATTATGCTATAAAAAGTAATTAAATTATGCTGGTATCTGCAGTATTATGCTATTTATAAGCAGCTTTCATTTTCACAGTTTCCAGTGTTAACAGACCAAAAAAAAAAACCCGAACAAATAGAACTGGAAGAAGATTGAGGTTTGAAACTAAAATTACTATTACTGGCAATTCAGCATTGGAAGAACTTTATAGACATTTACAGAATTTGGTTTCTGTTTTACATCCATGGTTTGGATTAAACAATTCTGTCAAATTGTAAAATTATATGGATTAGTGCTACAACAGAATGAAATGAAGTACTGATTACTTTAAAAATTGCTAGAATAGTACTAGTTTATCATGCAAAGCTAGAATAGCTACATTTATAGTATTTAAAGCTGTTTTTTATTCCAGATCCTTTTCATTACATTATTGTACATTCTTTGAAGATGCATATTTATTTTCTTGTTTGGAGAAAATTGTGAATAAATATGAAAAATCTGCTTGGAACAATGGAAGTTCTGATGATAACCACTATCATCAGCCCAGTAGTTAGTAGAAAATACTGAGTGGGTTCGCTTCCTTTCAAGTATTCTTTTCAGGGTAGTAGTTACACCCTAAATTAGTAGACTGCAAGTTCTTGAAGAATGTGAAGTGCATGCTTTGTGGTGCACACCTTGGGATTCAGGTGTGCCTCTTCATAACTGCTCAAAGCAGAATCAGCACATTCCTCCAAATCTCATCCTGGTGGATTCTGAATGCCTTGAAGTCTATTCAGAATATCCCTAGAAAAGGGGACATTCAGAATCGGCAGAAGTGCCTTCCAGCCCCAACTGTCCTGTGAGCATGTAAAACTTCCTGCAGTCTGGAGAGTCCGCGACATCAGCATCATTGTCCCTTGAGCCTGCCACTGGGGCTGCAGCCCCAGTTTGGGAGTCCATGGATACAGATGGGCCACTCATTTGGCTTATGGATTTGTCTGATAATAGGGTGAGAAGTGCCTGCTGTTTATGACTCCCTTATACCACACTTGATTTATAACAAATAAGTAAGATTGGTAATGCATGCATTTCCTCGTGACATCTGAACAAACAGTAAAGCTGTTACAAGTGTTTCTGAAGGACATAGATACAGAAATCAGAGAAACAGTTTCAATCTGCATGCATGTTTTTTTTTTTTTTAGAGGTCTCTTTCCATCATTATCTGCATTTACTGGTAATTTCCTGTCAAACTTGTAGCTCAAGTTTTCGACCTTTTCTTGTGCTTCTTTCCCCAGTGGAATAGCTGAGCTTATATGGCTGTTCCCCTTGAAAATCTTTTAGAATGGTTTAAGCTTTCCCTAGTCCTCTTGTTCTTTTTCAGCCAAGAGACAGTGTGACCATCTTCCCTAAAATGGCACACCAAGCATAGAACTCTTTGTTCCATTAGGAGTCTTCCCCTGCGCTTAGATGGTTAGTAAATAACATTCTGCTTTCAAGAGATAAAAAATTGATTTTTGGTGATTCACTCTAGGTGCTTCCTCTGACGTAAACTCTAACATACATGTGTTGGAAAAATTCTAAGCAATTTTCCAGTAAATAAAGGCATTGTGATAACTCAGACATACTGTTCTGTCATTATTTACCAAAGACTCTGTCTCTTCCTAAAAATAGATAGGACTTTCAGATTAGGAAGTAATTTCCTGAAACTTCTCCTATGCTAAGAGTTATATTGCTTAGATAAACCAAGTGTGGGGGTTTTAGATGAAGAACAGAAGAATTGCAATTTTCTCAAGGGAGAAATATAAGGTTGAAACAGTGAAGCTCCTCTTGAGGGAAATTCTCCGAAGTTTTTTAGGTGTAGAAGACACAGTATGCTGTGACTTATACTTCGTATTGTCAAACTGTTTGAAAAAAGAAATTGCATCATCTTGCACATCTCTTTTTCTGTAGAGAATATTTTAAGGTACTCCACTAGATTTTGAAAGTCATTGCCAGCAAAGTTACCAGCACATAATATGAGAAGTGTTGAGACAACAGGAAGCTGTGTTCTAGTCTTAGTACTGTCCACAGGTGCTAGTGGTTTAAGGCAGAGTGAAAATGGAGTCAAGGCAGTGTCTGGGCAATGACTTAAGGACCTGACATAATTGCAGGTAACGATGCCTGTGACCTTTCAGAACATGCATTGCTTGGCTTAGTTGAAAAATTTTCATAATTACAAATGTCACATTTATGATACATTGCTCTGACTAAATTGCTAATATTTCATGTTCTTGTTTTGAGAGTAAATTTGAAAAATTATCTGGGTTTTTTTGTTTGTTTGTTTTTTGTTTGGTTTTTTAATTTAAGCCTCATTTAAGCAACTCATGAAAAATGCTTTACCATCTTGTAATGGTTTTCTGGGCTTTTGTTGCCTTGCAGCTGACTGCTTAATGTTCTGTGATTTTGCTAGAATCAAGATTATTGAAAAATCTGTTCTAAATACTTTAATGTTGTAGAACACAATAATGTTTATGCAAGTCAAAGTAAAACTGTACTACTTTGTTCTGAAAAGACATTACCCATCGGATATGTTTGGCTGAATTTTGTTGATTTTTTTAAATGTGCGTCTTTGTTGTGGCAAACTAAATTGTATAAATGTAATAATGGATCGATGAGGATCAAACCAGGTGCTTGCTCACTTCTAAATAATTTTTGTGATGCGTAAATGTTCTCTATGAGTAGAGAATGAAATTGATTTAACTTTTTCTAACAGAAGTTGAGTTTGGGGCTAAACAGCCTCACACTTGTACAAGTGGAAATGATGAGCCAATCACAGAATATGCCATATCATATTTTATTGTGTCACTTGATATATCAGCATAAAGCCCTGATGTGATGTACTAAATAGTGCTTGAGCAGCACTACCTGAGTAAAGGCAGCAATATGCTGCTTGTGCATGGGAGGTGCTCAGTGTTATCTCTGCTCACATTTGTTGATATTTATAAACATTTGTTCTTTCAGTTGCTTAAAAATTCCATACTTGAGAAATTGTACTCATACAGAGTGAGGCAGTAAAATTATAGGTGAACAATGTAACTTTCAGAAGGTTGGAATCTTAGGTATTTTTCAAGAATCTTGTGTACCTGTGCTTTGTGTCAGATTTTCCATGATATGCAAAAGAGAAAGGAAGAAAAGTCCTAACAGAAATCTTTGAAATAAAATAGGGACAAACATTTTAGAAGATTTTTTTTTTTTTGTAACATGACATTTTCAAGAATAGGGATATGCTTTCTCTTTCCAGACAATAGTGGTTGTAGTTCCAAGATCTTGATTTATGCTAAGCAGCGTCTTTTTCCTTGAGTACTCCCATCAAGGATCTTTTAAGAAAACAGAGAAACATTACTCTGCTATTCTAACACTTGTGTCTTGTGCCATATAAGTGACTTCTGTCATATAAATTTTGTAGAGACAGTGGAAAAATAGGGGACCTCAGTCCTTTAAATGAGATAAAATTAAATGGTTTTGAATTAGGAACTCTTCTAGCTTGATAGTGGTGACAAGGAAACACCAGCTATGACAATCTTGTGAGGAAACCTCAGAGAGAAACTTGTGGGTGGGAAAGACCACAGCAGTGAAACTGCTCAGCTCTCACAGCCGTACTCTCATCTGTAGTTAAATGGGCAGACAGTCAAGCATGTGTTTTCTCCAGAGGCAATTCCCACACTTATTTTGAGGTATAGGAAAGGACTGAGTCCTAATATGAAGTGATTCCTCTCTCCAGAGCTGGAGGTTTATGTTTAATCATAAAATGGTGTTCTTCCTATAGTTTTATAATATAGAATGTTTATAATATACATGCTCAATAATCAGAGGTAATGCCAGTGTCAAGAGAGATTTGACTTCTGTGTTTGCAAATTTGCTGTTGTTGTAAAGTCAAATATTGAGGCCATAATTTTTTTATTAGAACATGGTAATGAGGTGCTTAGTAATAAATGTGGCTAAGTGAAGCAAAATTACAGCTAAGCAGACTCAAATTTTCTTTTTTCGTGGTACAACGTAGTAGTAGTAGTAAGTAAGTAGTAGAGATCAGAAAGGATTGTGTGAGTTTTTTCTTTCTTTGACATTCACTGAAGTCAAACATTGAATCAACTTGTGCCAGTTTATCTACCTAGGTGATACATTTAGTTGTCAATGGCAATTTTCATGCTAGGAGTTGGATACTGAGCTATTGTGTAAGTAGGTTTCCACAATCAGGCTGAGCATTGTTTTCAGTACTGTTCTGTTTCATAGTACAATCTTGAAAAAACACCTCTTGAAATGCAAAAAAATACATTTTAGTGAATGACAATTCTATTTTGGAGAATTCAAATTTATCTTGTTTTTGAAGAGCTGAAAACCAGATCCACAAAAGAGGTCAGATCTCCAAAATGTCTTTAAATTAAACATTAAGTAACGAAGTCTAAATTCAGTCTGTAAAGAACCTTTCAGATGTGTCCAGGAGTCTGAATTATCACTATTGAATTTCTTCATTCCTCAAAGCTCTGCTTTTCTTTATATCCCCTGTTCTGTCCATCTTCTCAGGGCTCAGCAATGTGGTGTCTGGTTGCTTTGCACCAAGTGCCTGTCAGTACTTGTTTGAAACTTCAGGTTTGGCCTGTATCTGACCAGCATCTCTCTCCCAGTCCAGAAAGTGTATTTTTACCACCCCTATTATATGTCTGCTGCATTCATCCATATACAAAATTTATTCCATGTTTTCAATTCTGTATTAGTTTATGTTAATGAAAATTATGTACGATGGCCTGATTGCCCTGTACAGTCTACAAATGCTGCTGACCTGCAACATCATACAGTGTACAGGAGACTGAGTTCTTGCTGCTTCCTTGCCCCAAGGAAGGATATTCTGTATATGGATGACAAATTTGAGACAATTTTTTTGGAAATTTCCTCTTTTTATAACTTGCTTTTTTTTTTTTAATTTGATGGAAACCGGACACCTAGTTCAAAATTAGTAGGAGTAATGGAACTAGAGGAAAAGGGCATTTCAGATGGGTTCTTTCCTTTGAAAATAGTTCAAAAGTATGAGGGGCTCCTATTTTTTGTCACTTCATATAAACCATTTAGTTGTTTTAGAGCATGTGAGCAAGAACTGAGAAATGTGCACTTGGCTGCAATTTTCTCTTCTGTCAGATGGAGCACCCAGCTTATTTGGAGGTGTTCTGCATCATAGGGAAGTTACAGACTTTTTGTCAAGCACGTGCAATGTGTTTAAAAATCTATGCATAGTAATCTTCAGTGTTCTTGTATCCATTTTAGCCTTGGCTTGACTGCTTCACCAGTAGCACATTCCTAGAGAACATAATTTACATACGATTAAATTCTCCAAGAAACCTAGACAAGAATGTTCCTCACTAAGATGGAGCATCGTGTTACCAGGGCAGCTCCTCAAAGCACCTATTGTCTAGTCTCATTCTGCTGTTGTTTCACTTCAGGTTATTTAAATATTATTTATTGGGTTTTTTCAAAGATAGAGAAAGTCTCATGTATAAATTCTTAATTGCTTATGACACCATTAATGATCATTTCATTGGTTTAGTGAAATAATACAAGTGACAAAGCTTTTTAAATAAAAAAATTCTTGAATGTTATATTTTTTCGAACTGTTCGGGTAACTTCTTCATCACTAAGTGTGTTTCTGAGGTCCTTCTGTTTCTGTTATTCCTAGAACCACTCATGCTTTAAGTACTGTAAGTAGAGTCCTCCAGGATGTTTGATAGCATCTTACCCACGTCTTTGAAGGACCTTGACCTAAGAGCTTTTAAAACTTAATTTCCAAAGTCATCGCATTCACTGTAAATATTAGGATATGGCAGAGAAGCCACATGGACTAGTTTTGTTGAGTGAATGAGAATTGCTGGCTATGTGGGGATACATTTTTCAACTCCTGTATTTCAGTGTACTTAGCTATTACTTTGAGAATAAAAACACAGCCTTTTTGTGGTAGCTGAAACATCTAGAAATTTTTCTTTTACTTCACATGAAATAGGCGTGTAATGGATAAATTTGGTTCATCTGCAAAGTGGTATATGCATGCTATCTAAACATAGGCATATTACAGTCAGGAGAGCTTTTGGGGGCAATTACAGTGTTCCTATTCTGAAAGATCTTTCAGAAGCTTAATTATAGCTAGAGCATCTACCAGTAGAAGTCAAATAAACTAAATTTACTTACCCTCTTAATGTTCCTTCATAGTCCTAGTAACTATTACTATTATTACTAGAATCACAATTAATAAATATAACAATACTGTAACTCAGTAGTAGAAATATAATTAGTAAAATAGGTTGTTCAGTTTATTACAGACCATTTTTTCCAGATGCTTTTATTTTAATTGGGATCAGGTATTTTACAGGTTCATGTGTTCAATGATTTGAAATTAAAAATGAAGTCAATATTTGTGTTACTCAATAATTGGTTATGCACATGTCTTCACGTATTCCAGAATAGCTTCATTTTTATTGGTGTCCTCCAATCTGGCCTTTGTTTGCTATTAATAGTGGGATGTTGTTGTTTGCTTGGGTTTTTTCTAACTGTAATATTTGGTAAAGGTGTGTAAGGTAGATCCAGCTCATCAAATACCCAGGTAGCTTCCTGCCTGTCTGCTCACAAGCCCTTACTCCATGACTTTAAGGCTTCCTCCATGTCCTGTTGCTAAAGTTCACTTGCTGCATCATTGTATGAACTGACCTGAACTAGGCTACGTTTGTTGGTTACGTTTTGTCCATGTGCTAAATGCATTCCTGCTTGCACAAGAGAGAAACTGAAGAGCAAAATGTGACCTATGATTTGGGAGTAGAGAATGCTAGAGGAATGTAAAGGCAGGTGGACATTAGGAAGTTATAACTTATGACTGTACAGTAAGTATGGTTGAACACTGCCAAATGCAATTACTGGTTCCTGTTTTGGATAGGTTTCCCTTAAAGTGATAAATTTTTAAAAGGAGGCATGGAGAAGCTACTTTCCTAATACTGTATTCTTTGTGGATATTTGAACCTTGCAACCCAAAAGCTTTGGCAGCCAAAATCACAGGTCTTACTATAAGCCTTAGCCACATACTGGCACAGTATTTTAATTTGACCTGGTAAAGATAAGCACTCATATTCATACTGTGGTCAGATAAAAGATTGCTAGAACTTCAGAATAACTAAGAAACAAGAGTCACAGGAAAAACACTTCTGATAATTTCACTGGTATATGTTACAAGGTGTTTAAATATGAACTTTTTGGCATTTAACTCTGTTGCTTTTTTACTGGGGTTCCTAATTGTGACATATCTGCTGCGTGTGGGTTTGTAATGCACTTGTCCTTACCGAGGTATTTGCCAGATATTCAATTAATTTTTTTTGCATTCTGAAATTCCTTTTATATGCTTCTTTTTTTCTTCCTCTGATGCTCAGGGGAAAAAAAGGCAAGCGAAAACGCACAACAAGTCTTGCTCACTTCCATTTCTTTGCTTTTGTTTTACAGGAGACACATGAAATTGTGGCTATCAAGAAATTCAAAGACAGCGAAGGTAAACTTTTCTGTTGCATCATCTTTAATGTCAGTAACTACGTAGTTAATATCTCTCCAGTTAAAATGAGAACTCTCATATAGCAAGATATGATTTTAAAAAGATAATGATTTATTAACTCTGTGAACATTCAAGGCACTTGATCTTTCATACCTTCTTAGAGACTGTATTATTCACTTTAGTTAAATAACTATCTTTCTTTCTTGATGCATCTGTCTTAATATGGCTGTGACTGTGGTGCTATACATGGTAGTAAGATCTACCATTTGGAGATTGGACATGACCAGAAAATGTAAAAAAATCCTGTTGTAATAGTGACTTGCAGAGTCCTTGGGCTTTATCACCCTTCAGCTGTGAGAGGGGATCTAAATGTCAGGGCAACTTGAAGTTGTAAATGGAGGAGGCTGGGAGAAGTCATTGAGAAGTTCAGTCACATGAAGGTAAATCTGGGAGCTCTCAAGGATCCATGGAGGGAGCTGGGTGGTGAGGCAGCAGCTCAGTCCTTGCTTCAGTGAGTTTCAGTCTCCTCAGGACAATTGCTCTTCGCCCCCTCACAGCAGACCTTGAATACTCTGCAGCTTTGCTGAGTTTGCTGAGAGGGAGGAAGAGCCAATTTCTGCAAGGATTAGTGTTGCTGACAAAGAGGATGGCAGAAGGCAGGACACATAGAAATTATTCTGAGTGCTACACACACACATTCCTCACCCAAGAGTAATAAACGCAAAGAACTGTACAGGACAAGGCTGGTTCTCTGACCGCTCTTGTTGAGGGACAGGGAATCACCATATCCAATCGTGGGCAACACTAGCAATCAACCATGAGAGCGACTGTGTCCCTGGTGTGCACCACAAGGCAGCCCTGAGCCCCAAAGGCCTGCACAAACAGAAGTATGAAGTGTAAGAGGAATCATCCTGCTGTGATGCAAGGCCGCTGTGGTTTGCCATGTACCGAGGCATTAGCCAAAAGTTAGCAATGTTGTTTAAAGAAACAGCAGTGACTTTATTTTAGCAAACTTTCTTTTTTGCTATCCTGCAGGATTGATGGTGGCCATGAAGGTCGTGTTGGTTACCAGGGCTGTATTTTTCAGAGTCAGTCAGACACAACAAAGTTGGGTTTGCATCTTGTTTTGCACACTGCAAACTCTGCTTGGCATGTCATTTTCCCAGACACTCGAAGAGTATATTTGATAAATATTTTAGCTCTGCTGTTCAGAAATTAGTTTTAAATCCCTGTAAAGTATGTAGAAGATAGTTTAATTGTGGTGACCATCTTGACCAGGTCATGAGAGTATCTCAGAATTGCTTTTTGGGACTTACTGTGGCTATCCAGTACAGATCCGAGGCAGTAAATTTCAGTATTAAGCCCTAAACGGGGTTATTGTATTAGCTTGTCTACCAAAAAATGAAAACAAAAAATACAACATTGCCATTAGGTCTGGCTTTCCAAGGGTATTACATAATATCAGTTTACATGACTGATGACTGCTTTTCAGATTTGTAGCTAGTTGTTTACGAGTTTCTGGAAATATGACAGAAGTTCTTTTGATGGATTTGATTCAGCCCATTTCACATCTGTCTTGTTAATATGGTAGTTCATTAGAAGTTTGAATATACTGTAATTGTTTCTATTGACATTTTTGTTTCACTGAATTTTCGCCATTGTTTGACATATGAATACTAAATGTGCTGGAAAGTGACTGTCTGGTTATAGATGAGATTATGCAATCAGGCTGATGCAAGCCAACATCAAGCACTCAGTTTTAAAATGAAAAGATTTGGATTGCTCTAAATTGTATATTTTTTAATCAAAACATTTGTGATTATAGTATTTTGTTTTCCTTTTCCCTCCTGCTGCACTTCAATTTTTTATTTTTCCCCTCTCTCTTCTGATGATGATTAATGCATTTGCACGACCAGTGTTACTCGCTCTCCCCTGCAAACTTCTTCTTGCCTTTTGCCTTGGAAAAACAATTGCTCTTCCTTGTTTCTTCTTCCTCTAACTGTCTTTGTGGTACATGACCTGCAAATGTGATTTAGCTTTGAATTTATGCAAGCATTTCCCATTTAGTAACTCTCTGTTGTGGATAACAGTTCCAAGAGATTAAATATGCTATTTCTATATGTTCATGAGCAAATGTACTGAATTAATGGATTTCATTTTACTAAACGAAAAATAAAACCTAATATAGTGAGGTTTACTTCACATATCATTGCTATTATCCTTTAGAACCTAGTTAGTTCAGGGCCCCATTATGATAAGCTGTGTATGAAGCATTAGTGAAGCGCTTCTCCTTTCTTGAACACCTTTCAGACAATTAAATTGTCAAATCAGTTAAATTAAAATTAAACTAAATTGACAAAGCAGTTAAATTTCTTGGCTGCTGTGAATTAGATTCAACAATGTTGCATCAATAATTACTGCCTTCTGTGGCTGCTACACTGGTCTGGCACTGCTGAATTTCCTTTGAAAGCCATATGGGGAATGTACAGGACTTAAAAATCTGTGTTTCAGTCTTAAAATTTGTCATGGCTTTTGGAAAGTGAAATTATTTCAGAATCAAACACGTTTGGTATTGTTCAAAGATGAGCTTTGCATTCCAGTGTTTCTGCTGAGGACAACCTTCCCAGTGGTTTATGTGTGTGATGTGTATTTGTGGGGTAGAGCATGTACACACACATGAATGTTTTTTGAAACATATTCATTTCTTCGTAATAAAAAAAAAAAAAAAGAAAGAAATGCAAATAATTTGTCTCTTAAGACTTTTTCTGCCACGGAAGACCTTTATGGTAGTGATGAGAAATTTGTGAGGGTTGCATAATAAGCACAGTCATCATTTATCTCTCTTCCAGTGCAGAAGTATGCAGACAACAGAGAGTCCACACTGGAAAATAGACTTTTCTCTGTAATGTCTAAAACCAGCAAATTTAATCAGGAGTTCAAAATAAATCTTTGTAACACTTGTTACTTGGAGGGTTTGTTTTGTTTTTTAATCAGATTGCTCTGTCACTTTTACTTTACACTCTAGAAAATGAAGAAGTCAAAGAAACCACTTTACGAGAGCTTAAAATGCTTCGCACTTTGAAACAGGAGAACATTGTGGAGCTGAAGGAAGCCTTCAGAAGAAGAGGAAAATTATACTTAGTTTTTGAATATGTGGAAAAAGTGAGTTGAGTTTGTAGTATCCTTGCCACAGTTAAATTGTCAGCTTACTGAAAATGTCTAAAATTGCTTTACTTTTTAAAAACTGAGTTATCCTAATCTCTAAAGAGAAGCAGCAGAAACTTTAACACAATATGAGTTGTAATTAGACATCTGCTGTGAGAAGGCAACACTGATAACTGTTGTTTTTATGTCGTGTTGGTATTTTTAAAAAAAATTCTTCCATATGTGAACACCGACATGTTAAAAATTATGCAGACTGGAATACATATGATTTGGAGAAAAATTTCCATCTGAACTCTTTAATCCAGTTGAATTGTAAAGCTGGATAACTGTCCTGTGTTATGTTGTGTAATGAGTCTTGACGTAGTCTTTCAAAACAAGATCATAGACTTTTGACCTTGGAATCTCTTTCAACTTTCTCCACCCTTCCCTGTTAAAAATAGAATTTGTTTGTGTATTTCTGTAACAAGGTCACTACCAATAGTTGCTTAGAGGAATTTGGCAAAGACCACTGTCATTAACTCCAATCCTGACCTCATTTTGAAACTATTCCAAAATTTACTTAGATTGGCCTACTACTGCCAAGCATCCTGATCTGTTTCCAGGGAGAAACAACCTAGAACAGATTGGTCTTTTGTCATTTTTGCAACCTTCCTGATGAAGGTAGACCTTCCCTCTGAATTCTAACCATTTAGCATTTCTTCATGGAAACAATTAGATGGTATTCAGATACATAGAGTAAAAGAAAATCCAGGTTTAAGTATGTCTACAGCCTTCATGAGATACTGTTCTCTTGATTGAAATTTTCATTTAATATCTTGCCAGTGTGGTGTTGCAGTCTAGCTGAGGGCTAGTCCTCTGCAGTCAATTTTCTCTCATCTAAAAATTTCTCACCCTAAATTCTGTCTCCTTTACCTCAAGTTGACAACTTATTTTGTCATATAACTTGACTACATAATGTGAGGTGACCTATATTAGCCCACAATTTGGCAGAAATCAGTTTTGGTTTTCACCAGCAGATCAGCAACTTCTAATGTGGTGGATCTTACTTGGATCTGACATTCAAAGTTTGATTTGTTTCATCCATGTTCCTTGTAATTGTTCCAGACACATGAAATGTCTTTGATCACACACCAACTTAGAACATACATTTAATTTTCTGTTATAGTTGCCTTGGCTAAGCTATCCGGAGAAGTGGGTTGAAAGAGCAGCATAAGTAAAAAATATTTAATTGATCTGATAAGGGGTATATATTTAAAAACTGATTAATATCGGTAAAAACACCAGGCTGCAATATCTAATGTTATTTGCATCAGAATAAAAGAATTTTTGTGATAAAGGCAGGCATCATGTATAGTTTGTACATAATATCATTTCTGTATAAATGTTCACCTTTATTTTCAGTTAAACTTTGAAGTAAATGAACACTTCTTTTTTCAGACATCTTAAGTAGTGTCACCCATAGTTTCTTTGAAGACCAGAATGTTTCTCTATTCTTTGGATGAGAGGAGAGTAGAAATAATTATATAAAATGTGGTGGAATAGACTAATTTTTTGTTTAACTGGTAATGAGCACTTTGTGTCCTTTGGGGAATGTTAACTCTGCAATACTGAAATCCAGATTACTTAAACTCACATTTGGTCTAATCTCCTTTATTCATCATCCCCTTAGTTAATGTCTTCATATAGGTTTATGTCTTCCTATGTTGATGCTATTATTTTGTTTTTTATTTGTAACACTAACTTCTTGACTTACTTATCCAGATCCACAGCCTTCTGTGTGGACAAGAATCTAACTGAATTCAATATGGTTTCTTAACAAAAAATTCCTTTCCTCAGATCTGAAGTGTGTTTGTAAGAAAACTTAAACCCAAGCACATAAGTTCCAGTATTTACTCCCAAACTGCAAAACTTAGAAATGTTTTCAAATATCACCAGAAACTCTACTGTTTTATCTATTGTGTTCATTAAAACATCTTTCAAGAGAAACCTCAAAAATTTTACTGTACAGCTAAAGAAAATGTTTGTCAAAGACAAGGTAAATTTACTTTTAACGTAAAATCTACAAATGCTTAAATCCATAATTAAATGAGTTGTGTAAGGCAATATAGCCAAAATACTCCTATTTTGCTGTTCAGTAAATAAGACTTTTCTGTCCTCAAGTGGGCTGCTGCCCATTATTGTTTCAGAAATCAGCATACAAACTTCATTGTACTTCTAATTGTGCAAAATTAGAGACATTTGCTAACATAATGGGAATCTAAGTGTTCTTTTTCAAAGAGGAAATGCACTAGTATAAAGAGTAACTTTATTTTCTTTCCTATTTATATCCATACAAGAGTTGATATGGGCATAGTTGCTGTAGTGCCAAGATGTCTAAGATCACTATAGCTGATCTGTAGCTATAGGATACTCACTAGGTTTCTATTTATGCCCCTGCGAGGCATTTTTATATCTGTTACTTCATTTGCATTAAAGGGCTTGTGTTGTTTTATACCCTTTCCTGTACAGATATAGTTTGTGATTCATCATGGCTCTGCAGTGTCAAAGTGGCAGAACAGTATGTTAAAGCATTGTTGAGTATTTACCGAACGCTTTGATTTGCTAAACTTTTTGTATGGCCACACACCTGACCTGGTGTTTCTCTTTAAGCAACGTTTGGTAACTAAATTACTTCCTAGTGTTTTAGGAAAAGTGGTTTGATGACAGTCTCTTAAGGATTTGTTCACCTTTTAGGATTATTGTCTTCACAACTGTTTTCTCTAGAGTGAAAACAGCTAGGAGAATGCTTATGATTAAAATTCACTCCCCAAATGTTAACCTGCTGATTTTCCGTAGCTGGGCTCTGTAGCCCAAATGTGTTTTTTCAGAAGGCTTAAAGCATGTTATCGTCCAGCAACTTGAGTATAACTCTTCTAAATAATATGTCTTTTATACATCTAGAATATGCTTGAATTGCTAGAAGAAATGCCGAATGGAGTTCCACCAGAAAAAGTGAAAAGCTACATCTACCAGCTAATTAAAGCAATTCATTGGTGCCATAAGAATGATATTGTTCATAGAGGTAAGTGTGCGTTCTCCACATGGAATAAGGCTCTTACTAAAGGGAAATGTGTGACAGCTTGAAGTAATTTGCATTTAACATAAATATAAGCAATTGCTTTACATCAACAGAACGAAAAAATGTAAATTTGGCTGGTTCTTAGGTCTGCTGCATGACTCCAGATAGTTTTAAAACTAAATTCATCTACATAAAAATTTGCTGTCCACTGTCTGGGAAGTTATAAGCACAACAAACTGAAACTGCAGTAACAGACATTGTCTACGAAAAAGGAACTTTTCTAATCATTTCATGGTGGTTAGTCATTTCACTTTTGAATCCCATAATAGAATATTAGAAGAAAAATAACCCAAAACTTTAAACTTGATCCCCCATGTTTTACTTCTTAAGGAAGTTCCTCCCAGCTCCCCTGAGTTTCAGCACTGTCTATTTATCTTCTCCCTAAGCTTCAAGCACTTAGAGTACATATCTTGATGTATGACTTTATCTAGTTTTATGCATTTTGTCCTGATTTAATAAAATTGTATTTTACTTTGTGACTTTGCAAGAGTAACATTTCTAATTAATATTTCCAATAAGATAAAATTCTCACATAGTAGTATGCCTTTTATATTTAAGACCAGCAAGAATCTGAAAATATTTTCAAAATGTAATTTGAAAAATGTACCATGTGTATAATATAGGAAGGAAAAAAGGGCTTAAAACTAGGCAAGACATTTTTTCTAAACAAATTACAAGAGGTGGTCATTATAACTGAAAATGTTGAGCACAACATACTTAATATTTTATTGGTTAACTGGATAATTGAATATCAGTCCTTTATTTTATTTTGCAATGTGAAATATGGATATTGCTTTTCTGCCCAGGAATATCTGTAAGCACATTTTATCTTTCCATATTTTGTTGGTAAACACTTTAAAAGACTTCAAAAGGCAGAAAATTAATTCTGCCTGTTCACAAACTGAATTGCTGGAAGCTGTTTCAGCAGTTGCTCTTGTAATGCTTCATTTATGATTGCATGAATATCTCTAAATAAGTTATAATGAAATAATATTTGTGGACAAAGTCCAAAATTAAGAGAAGTTGACAGCTTTTTTTTTTTTCTCACCCGCTCTGATACTTCAGATATCAAGCCAGAGAATCTCTTAATAAGCCACAATGATGTTCTGAAGTTGTGTGACTTTGGTAAGTTTGGAAGATACCTGCTGCTTATCTCTTTAAAGAAAATCTCTTGCAGTGCAGTTTTGCCTTATTTTTCAAGAGTTCTACAGTATGTACTGTGTAAAAGTCTTCTAGCACTCAGAATTGTTTACTGCTTCAGTTTTGGGGCTAGTATTTTAATTTGAAAGATTTCTGGTCTTAATTTGCATACCCCGTGAAATACCTGTGTTAACATGTCAATAGAAACACTGCACTTCTCTCTTCCTGTATTAGACAAGGTTTTTGCTTTTGATGTTGCTGACACTCAGCTGAAAAGAGCACAGACGATGAGCTGATTAGAAGGCTGGCAAAACTGTAGGTTTATCTGGCCTATGTATTAAAAGAAAGGTAATTCCTGCTTGTTTAGTAAAGACACAGAAAACTTACACTTTTTATATATTTTTTGAACCATTGGCTTTTGTGGAATGTTACGTGTGTAATTATAGGTCAACGTTTTTTGTTACCTTAATTAAGGAATCATATGGCCACCTGTGATTAATGACTGAATGACTGGAGGTCAGAGTCAGAGCTGTACATGTTGTGTTAACTCTGATATTTCCTGACATACCAATGCCTGTTTTAATGTCAGCTTTAAGGCTTTGAAGAATCATCACCCAGGTACAAGGCGAACTTTGCCCATGTGAGTAATCCCAGAAGACAACAGGGCAGAGTGTTCCAACAATCTGTATTTTTATTTTAAATGCTACATAGACATAGAATAAAATATTGTTCCCTCTGAAAAGCTTACTGTTTGGCTTGGTAAATAAAAACCAATTCCAAAGTGTTACCCCAAGGGCACTTTTCAGTAAGAACAGTTTGAAAGCTGTCATTTCAAACCTCTGCAATTTTGAATGAAAAGAAGAACTGCTAACAAAATAAATCAAAATAGTTTTTAAGGAAGACAGAAAAGGTGTTTGTCATTTGCAGTGCTGCTTATTTCTTTTAATCCTAAAGGCATTTTTGCTTAAACATTCTGAAACAGTAACCGGTCTAGGAAAAATGTTAGAATATTTGGTCCCTGTAAGTTCTTTGAATTCAGGGCCATTTATTCTGCAATGTAAGGAATTGCACAGCTCTGACAGAACATCAGGATACTCTTGTGCGGTGCCCTCAGTGCCCTTGCCATTTTGGCACCCACAGGCCTCCTGTCTGCACCGCTGTAGCTGGCCTCCCTTACCTTACACTGATTATCAGGGTCTCGGCCCTGCCAAGCAAACCCCACTGAGGGACCAACCCACTGCCCTCCGCAGCGCTGAGCAACCAACACAGGCAGTGCCCGTCCCTGCACTGTGCACCCCCAATCTGGGCTAACATCATCACAGGCAGGAACAGCCACTGGGAGCAGGAGTGGGACCTCGTGGGAGCTCTGCACCCCACATGTCCTTCCCTGGGCCTTGCCCTCCCTCTCTCCTTTTTTTTTGGATGGGGGATGTGTGTGCTTGAAAGTAACACCATTAGAATTGTTACATGACATCAGCTGACAGATCTTTGCGTGTGAACTTGTGTCAACATCCTCTGTGCAGCAGAATTGCAGGAAAATAAAAAGCCAGACAAATGGTACAGTCATGTTTTGGACATCAGTTTTCACACCAGATAGAGATAATGTGAATTCTGCCAGCAGTGGTGGCTTGCTCACGCTGTGTGCTCCAGCCACGTCCTCTTTCTGCTGTTGGAAAAGACATGCTGTCACAGTGTACTCAGAGTGATCAGCACAATATCAAGGAAGGCAAACTGCTATGGGACTTTCTGTGGTTCTTAATGTTCATGTGGGTTAGTTTCAATTTTAATTGGCCTTTCAGTTTTAGTTGAATTTAAAATTCTGAGCTACTCTTGTAAGATGGAATCAGTTTTAATTTTTTAGTGTTATTGCTAATTGACATAATTGCTAGTAGCATAAGCTATTACTGTAAAATACATGTCAGAATGGTGTTAACCACAAGTGTTTCCTGAACGTGCAGAGCTTAGGATATAAGAATTTGCCTTGTAGCATGATTTAACATATGATGTACCTAACTTCATGTTTCGGGACACGGGTACTGGTCGCATACAATGTCACATTCCTCATCTGATTACAAATACAAAGAAAAAGACAATGCATCCATTTCCAATAGCCCAGTGGACAAAAACAGTTTGAATAGAAAAGTTCATAAATTTTTAACAAGATAGTTCTTCATAATCCTTGTGCCATGTGTTCCGTACATACCGTGCTAGATAAAATTGAGATTGGTTGTTGTGCTTGCCTGGACACATGTTGTGTGGGTGTCATTTCTGCCAATAGAAGTGGAAAAAGAGAACAGTACAAAGTGCCGATTACAGCAGATGCATCTGACTGTTGGAAATAATTCAGTTTTCTGACTAGCATGTTTGCTGTTTCAACACCAGGGCTTCAAAATTGCTTGTTTTAGCAACCTCTTAATTTCTGTATGGTGTGTAAGCATAGAAATCTTGAAACATGGGACTGGAAAAGACCTCAAGAAATCCTCTAGTTTTTCCACCTACTCAAAGAAAGGATTAAGAATGTCTATGTCATTCTTGACAGGTGTTTGCTTAGTATATTCTTAAAATTCTGAATAATAGAGGTTCCCTAGTGTTCCTAGGCATCTATTAAAGTACTTTCATGTCATTAACATTAGAATGCTTTACCTCATGTCTAACTCAAATGTGCCTTGTTTCTCTGTTAAAAACTGACAACCTCCTCCTTTTCTTTCTTACATCTTTTTCCTTGACATCTCTCCTACCATGTTCTGAGTTGTTTAAAGTCCTTGCCTGAAATTTCTGACTTTGCTTGTTATTTCTTTCTGCAGCATGATGCCTTTGCAAATGCTCTTGTTTTCATAGTTGCTCTCACCCAAATCTCCTCCTGTCTTCTTCTAATCTGTTCCTTCTCAATGTTTGGTTTGTCTAATCTTCTCCCTAGCTTCCTTCTCTTATTTCTATATTCCTGATACCTCAGCACAATTTGGAGGAAGGAACAATAAGCGAACTCCATCATAACCAAAAATAATTGTTCCCTTAGAAAGATACTATGCTTTCCTGAACTCTTAGTTCTGTCTGTCATCTTTCTGCATGGTGTCATAGGGTCAGAGCAGTATTGGATCTATAAAATGCAGCATAGAGGTGACACCATGATGATAACTTCGCTTTCTGTTTTGCCACATCAAATCCATGCTGCACCTGGCCTGTAAAGTTAGGGGTTGATTTTCAGACTACATTAGCTGCTTTCCGGACATAATAGTTCCTGGCTATGACCAAGTTCTAATAGACTGGCCTGGAGGGAGGAGGAGGATGAAGCTTTGACCTGTTGATTCTTCTGATGCACAGGAGCTCATGTGCTTCCAGGCTCATATGTTATGTGAGCACGTGTTTATTTCTGTTATGTGACAACTTTTTTATTTTCTTCCCCTCCCCCTTTCAGTCTGGGATTTCCCACATTTTGACTGTCCTATTTCTCCAGTGTAGCTCCTGATTATCTTCCCTTTGTTCTTTAAACACATGAATGAAAGATTTTCCACTGCCAGGATTAATCAGATAGCTCATAATTTGAAACAGAAATGGGGTTGCCTAAGCAGTTCTAAATATAGTAATGTTTTGAAATTCACTCAATCCCCATGTTAGATGTAAAATAAAAATTCCCTTCCAGCTTTTCTGCAGCAGCACCAGTAATGTTCATTAAACTTTATGGGAACAGATATGAATTCTTATTTTGGGACAGCTTTGAAATATCCATTCCTCATCATACTCACTCCATCTTTTAGTTTACTAACACTTGAAGTTAGAGGTATCTTCCAAAAAGTAACAGCTGTAACTGTGTCATTAACAAATTTGTAATTGTTTTCTATGATCACTAGTCTAATAATAACAATAATCTGCATTCAAATTGTTACTTCAACTTTAGTTGAAATTAGAGTTCCACAGGGATGAGTGGAACTGGGCTTCTTCACGCTAAACTTTACAGAATGCTAAACAAAATTCTAAAAAAACATTAAAAATTTACAACTTTACAAAACGTTGTTGTATGGGAAAGGCAATTTTGGTAGCTTCTGCAAAGAAACACAGATATAAAGCAAAACATCTATACTTAAAACATCATACTTACATGTATTTAAGTAGCACTTACTGATTCTGGAAATAAAGTTATGCCTTATTCTTCTGCAACACTTCGGAGTTTTTACTATTTCTTCATTGTTCATGCAATAATGGAAAGACTTATAGTAATTTCACTGAAGGGAATTTTGAACTGAGTTTTAATGCCACATCCCAGTAAGAAAGCATTTTGGAAATGCTTCTTCTGCGTTTCAGTCCTGAAAGCTTGTCTCAGTTTGATCTTTAGTAAAGAGCTGACACATGTGGAGTCTTGCTGCTGAGATCTGTCTGTCCTGTCTCACCTAATTGTAAATTATGTATTTGAAAACAGTAAGACTTGTTACTTTTTGAAAACACTGCCATCGTATGTCCTAGAGTACTTCTACATGAAAAATCCATTAACATTACTGTGGTGCTTGGCTGACTTTTAACGAATGGAGGAGAATGAAAATAAAAGTTTAAATTATTTCTACAACTGGATTTTCCAGCATATGCACTCTTCTCTCAGCCAGTGGTCATAATTGTTATGCCTTTGGACAGTGGGGAAGTTTTAGTACAATTGCAAATAAGTATATGTTTTAAAATTTTTTGTTTTATTCTTAACAAAATGATATGGACAAAGAAGTTAATTTAGATATGCTTTCTGATCCAAATTCATGAAGAACCTTGCTGTGAATTTGATGCTAAAGCAGTTGGGAAGCCAAAACATGTGGAGCGAGCCAAGTGCAGATATAAACAGTTTTGATCTTTCCCAGATGCCTGCATTTTATAGTTTTGAGGAGATGACCATTGTCTTTGCCAGGCCAGGGAGGGAATGTCCTTTGATGAGAATAATAGGTAGTTTAATGATCAGTTTAAAAAATCAAAGACTGTAGTAGTTAGGATCGATGAGCAGAAGAATGTAGTCCACATGCTTTTGTAATGTTTCTCAAGTTATGATTCTTCTGCAAACAGCATTTCAGTGAAATTTAGTAGTAATATTTCAATAGCTGACATGGCATACTTACAGTTAACTTTTATCAGTCTGTTTTGATTGTGTAATAGCATACAGAGTAACAGCAAAACCCCACAGACTTGCGAGAGTACACAAGTAAGGGAGTCATTAAAGCAGACACACTGACTTTCACTGTTGTATCAATAAAAGCTTGCATTTCAGTAGACGAGCAGTTGTTGGAGACATCATTCTGCAACAGGGGTTGTAAACAGCTTGCTTCTATATAAATAGACATGACCTCTTACTGCCAAAATGAGTGGTGATACACATATTGTTTTTAAAATGGGATGTAATACTTGACGCTGTTTCTCTGACAGGCTTTGCTCGTAATCTCTCTGAAGGAAGCAATGCTAACTACACAGAATACGTGGCTACCCGATGGTACCGCTCACCTGAACTCTTGCTTGGGTAAGTACAGTTTGAGAACTGCCATGATAAATCTTTACTGATTCTATGTGGTTTTTCAGCACCTTTTGTAAGCTTTGCCTGTGGAGAACTGTTTTCGATTTAAAGGCAAGATTTCAGGAGGCTTTGAGATTTTTGTTAATTTTTGTTCATTTCCAGTAAGTCAGTATGAGTCATTGACATACTGACCTGTCTTGAGCTGAGCATTGTTTAACTGATTAAAATATTAAGCTGAATTATAACAGATGTACTTCCAGCTCCTGCACCCCCATCCCCAGTTCTTTCAGAAGAGGTTTCCATGGTAGTCCTCTAGCCTGGAATGTTCCATCAGCCCTGTGTGGACATCACATAGCAGTGGCAGTACAGCTTTCACAATGCAATGTTCCTAGTTTTCTTCATCCTTTGGGTCAGAACTGTATTAGGAAGAAATTTTTTGGTCAGAAGTGGTGAGGCTCTGGAACAGGCTGCCCAAAGAAGCTGTGGGTGCTCCATCCCTGGCAGTGTCAAGACCAGGTTGGATGGGGCTCTGAGCATCCTGATCTGGTGGAAAGTGTCCCCGCCCAGGTGAGGGAGATTGAAAGGAGATGATCTTCAAAGGCCCCTTCCAACCCCAAACTTCCTATGATTCTGTGCTTTGATTTCATTTGTAGTTACCCTTTGCCAGCAGTGCTGAAGTCACTCAAAAGAATGGTGCTAGCTTTTTACTTGTTAGGAAGAATTTATTGAAGGAGGCTGTATAAATAATTTTAATAAAGCACTGAGAAGTTAGCATTGCATTGACTGCAAAAGTATTAGTTACATGAGTAGCCTCAGTCAGAAAATTTAGTTTTACTCCTATATTCATCTGTAAAATGAGCATTTTACTACTTCACAAGGTAAAACAGATTTTGAGATACTAAATTAACAAATTCATAGGATCCAAAAGGGCAAAAGAAGAGGAAAACTAAAACGTAGAGATCTGTGATATGTGCTCTTCCCATTACTTTCAAGTTAAAGAGCATTAATCTAAACTACATGAACACTCTCACAGAATACAATTCTAATATACAATGCATGTGTATTTATATACACATATTCTTAAAATAAGGAACTAGTAGCCACAGGATGAGTCAAAAAAGTTCTGGTCACTCCTAAGTATCTTTAAGCACCATGTTAAGTGCTGCTGGGAAACTAGTCTCTGTTGGAAGCTTTGATTGACACTGAACTACATCTTTTTTGAACGGGTAAATAATCAAGTAATAATTATTCTGTCAATAAAGTCATTGCAGTATTCCCAGAACTGTGCTACTCTTAATCAAATTTGTTGGCAGTTGTTTTCTTATGTGCACAATAATATGTTAAAGTAGCCATTAAAAAACTCAATGCTCAATTTTTCAGGTTTTGGAGAAAACAGTAAAGCTTCCAGTGAAGTGTGTATGTGCATATATAAGTATTGAAAAAAGACTTGGAAAGAAAGCATCAATTGTGACCTTTTTAGAGACAAACCATTTTTTTCTGTCTCTAGTAGTAATGAGGATTTAGGAGGAAAGACATGAAAAGCTTGACAGACATAGTATTAGTCTGACCTGCAGTGTTTGAAACTGTTTCGTTAGCAAAGGAAATTTAGCAGGAATCAGGTCTATTTGTAGTTGACTAAATCTGTTTGATTAGCTTGTAGAGAAAGGGAGGGGATTTGTGTATTTAATGTTTCAATTGTGCTGGTGTATGTTTTTAATGCCAAGTTTTTCTGGCAAAGTGATGCCTGTTTCTTGGCAATCCTATTCTATTTCCCAGGCATTCTTCTTTCCCCTTCCCCCTTTCCTTATATTTACCAATTTTTTATAGGCATCTAATACTCAAAAATCCTCACAGTTTTATTAAATACATTCATTTTAACAAATATAGTTTTAATTTTTCAATTTTTAAAATATGTCCCAGAGAGGTTTTTGTTTAGTGATAACATTCAAGACTTAAATTTCAGGAGAGGAAAGAAATTGCTGCCTAATTATTCACAGAACATCTAAAATCTACTCACTTTGGAGAGCCTCAGGTAACTACTGTTAGTGGAGTACTCTGTACCCTTTGATGACAAAATATTGCTAAAAGCCAGTAGATTTTAAAGCATGCTAAATTGAAACATGTTAAATGGAAACATGTTTTGCAGAATCTAGTATGTGCAGGCATAGACTATAGTGCTTCTGAGGTATGGTCTATCTGTCCTATAGGAGTTATTTCATTTGTCCAGCCATGTCACTCTTGCATTTTTTTGTCTGTTGTGATCTGACAAGACTGATCCTGCCAATCAGAAGAAAGGAAGTCTCGAGCTTGCCTTTTCAAACAACAACGCTGCAGTTTGTGCTGCCTTAAGAAATGGGTATTTTCTGATTTGTTTCTGTTTGACTACGGAGTAAATAATGAAAAGTTCTTAACTATGATTGAGCTTCCTTTGTTCTTGAGAACAAGGAAAGGTCCATGCCTCAAAGGAGTTTTAGCCCATCCCTCAGTTGTAACCCTAGCTTGTTCTACAGTACCCCAGCCAACAGCAGCCTTTTCCCTATTTCACATTATAGTGGAGAAAACTGTATTAAAGGAGTTGCAAATAAAGATGTATTCAGGTTTTTTTCATAATAGAAGGGTAGGATTTTTACCTGCACTCCACTGTTTTGCCTACAGAGCCTCAGTTTTCCAATACAGGCACAGAATATTTTAAGAGCAGATCCTTGGCTGTGGAGTCCATTCTTGCCTGTGTTGCCTTGTGCACTGAGAAAAAAAACTAGGCCTTCCTTGTCATTCTGACCTTATGGGTGGGTTGGACTAGCAGCATCCTAGAGAGTCTCTCAGCAAATCCAGAGGTGGTCACCATAAAGGATTAGTAAGCAAATTATGAACCCCACTGAGTAGTAATGGTACTTGAAGAATTGTGGCAGTCTGCTTTGCTTCTGGTGTTTCCTTGTCAGCAGTCTGTTCCAGTGGGGCATACTAGATTCTTTGATTTTGGGATGGTAGTTGTGAGAGGACTACAGTGTCTCATGGCACATCCTCTAAGGCAAGTGAAATTTTGAAATTTTGGTGTCATAGTTCAGCTTTCCCAGCTGCCACGGGGTCCTGCATCAGTCAGCTCAGTGAGCCTGTGGTTTCACTCAGGCTGTTGTCCAGCTAGAAATTCTTCCTCACCTTCACCTAGCCAAATCACCATAAGGGTTTACTGTTCCTCTGGCCAAGTGTCCTCCCCACAAGTCAATAATCATGAGTAATCAATGGGGAAGAGTCAATTTTTCTTCTTTTTTTCTTAGTTTGAGGGTGTTCTTTCTCTAAACATCATTAATCAGCAGCGTAAGGATGGAGTGAAAGAGACAGATTTAGGATAGGATTTGTCACCTGCAACTCTTGGTGCTGTCTTACTCCAGAAAATGGCAAGCCAACTATAACTTAAATCTCTTGAAAGAGAGTTTGAGTTATTGGATTACAAGTTTCAAAAAGAAGAAACTCAGTGGAACATGTTTTCAGTTCAATTTTTGTTCAGTCTTTATTATTTTTGTATGCTTTTTCTTTGATGTGAAAAGAATTTTCCAGTCATTCTGTTCAAAATCTAAACATTGGAAAGACATTATTGGAATAATATGGGTGTTTACCATTTTTTTTACAAATGCAACTAGCAAGAATTTGGATGTATAAAAAAGAGTTCTCCCCAAACCCCAACCTGTGTCTTTGCTCCCAAAAAGGAATTACTTACTTTATGATGCTTTCATTGCCTCCTCCTTGTTTTTTCTAAGGAATAGTTTTTAGGAGCACTCTGTTTTCTCGCTAATTAAAATTTTTGTGTATCAATGCTGAAATAAAGATTTCTTGGAATTTTTGTTCTCCCAGTGGCCAGGCCCGGTATGTCTATCCACCTCTTAAGCACAATCGAACAAGAAATGTAGTTCAGGAGTAGAACGGAGTGCAGGCATGAGCTCTAGAGAGAAGGGAAGTTAGTGGTAGTTTAACTGTGAGTGGAGAATGCTTTGCAGTCAAAAAGATTATTCTTGTACGTAAGATTTTTCAAAAAGAACAAGGTCCCTGGGGGCACTTGAGAATTCCTCTCCTGCCTTTTCAAGCAGTGATAGATATATCAGGAAAACTAGGGCAGAAACAGAGGGCTTGGTTTTTGAGGTAGTTCCTTTAATATCAAAGTTTATTTTTCTGTGTTGTGAGGAAATGGGCCATGTGAAATACAGCCAATAAATTGAAGCAGCTCAGTAAGAAGGCAGTGGCAGTGGGTGACAAACATTTTATTTTTGCTTCACAGAGCCCCTTATGGCAAGGCTGTGGATATGTGGTCTGTAGGCTGCATCCTGGGGGAGCTGAGTGACGGGCAGCCCTTGTTCCCTGGCGAGAGTGAGATTGACCAGCTCTTCACCATTCAGAAGGTGCTGGGCCCACTGCCAGCTGAGCAGATGAAGCTCTTCTACAGCAACCCACGCTTCCATGGCTTGAGGGTAAGAGAAGGCTTTGTTCTTTTTTCTTATTTTTCTTATTTACTTGTCTAAAGTGCTGCAAAGGTTCTTTACATTTACATTGTGCATTATTTACTGCATATGTTTCTGTGTAAGTATAGGATATATAGATTATAAGGCATTCATAAGTCAGAGTAAAATTCTGATTACACCAGAACTGAGTATTATAAAAGCTTTTTTTTTCCTGTTTAAAGTTGTTTAAAGATTTTCTTTCATTTCTTTGACATTTGTGGCATGCAATTTACCTCTTATACCCAATCTAACATTGCCCTGCCAGGTTTGCACTGTGAAGTTTAGTGACTCTGTCAAGTTAGGTTGTGGAGAATTCAGGACTGCTGTCTTCAGGCTAGTTTGTTGGGAAAATCTGAGCTATAGATGCTAGTATCACGGCAGAAGAGCTTTCTGCCTTTTGACTTACATTCCTGGGGAGTTTATGCAAGTCACAACTCTTCCTACTGACAGCATTGTTCTTCTCAAGGGCTTGCCAATATAATATAATGACAGTAGCGTGAAGATCTACACAAGCTGGCCTATGCAGTATGACAAAATACCAGAATCGATAAATAAGTAATAGCTCTGTTACCTTTAACAATGCCTGGTCAGTGATTGTACTTATGTTTCCTTGTAATTCAGTCTTGGTTGTCCTTTCTTTATTGATGAATGTTGCTTGGAAAGGTGAGTTTATGATCTTGATAATATTCTGAAATCATTAGTGTAAATCTTATAAAGAGACATATGAAGGTTTTAGGAGACCTGATCTGTGCTAAAGACTCAAGATTTGAGTTATACTCCAAGAAAGAGAAAATGTGAGAATGTGAAAGGGAAGAAGTGGGGACCTAGTTGTGTTAAAACGTGCTAAAAGTTGCCATAAATTTGGTTTAGCTGATGATGATGATAAAAGAGTTGGCTTAAGGTGTTAAGGTAATTATTTTAGGTATAAGGATAACTAATTCTGAAGAGTTTTTGTTGAAGTTTATAGACCCTTCAAGAGTGGAGGGTTTAAAATAAAATTATTAGACTAGCATTTCTTCCAAGGTCCTATTTGGATTTCACCCTGTTTAGAACAGTGGGCTGGATGGGGTTTGTGTATGAGAAATTTATAACCCCTTATCAGGGAACCAATGCTTTAAACATTGTAAGCAAAATAACTTACTGCCTCTTCAACGTTATTTTGCAGCGTTTCTGGTTGTGCAATGTAATCTTGTTTGGATAAGTGCTCTGTGATGTCTTAAGATGAGAATGAAGTATCTTTGTTTTGTAGCTTTAAAATACAGTAATTCAAGAAGACAGCACGGACCTAATGTGATTAGCACAAGGTTCAGAGTTATGAGTCTCTGTTCTCATCTGGGATCAGTGGTTTATTGCTTAGCCTCAGACGTTTTCCTGCCTTCTTAGTCCTGTCTGTAAAGTCAGGATACTGCTGATGTTGACAGGGCCATATGGCTCTTCATAGAGACTATTTTTTAAAACTGTAGTAAAGTCTGAATAATGGCTTAAACTTCAAAAATACTAAAAAAACTATTGATCTGGAATGTGATATTCATTAGTTAATTCATGGGAAAAAATTATCCTGTGCTATAAGACAACCTTAAAAGTACGTTTTTTTCTGAATGTAGCATAGTGCTTAATAGTGAAAGATTTTCTGTTGCAGAGCAGATAGTGGGTATGCTGTGATCAAGCCAGTTATTACTTACAAGCTGGATCTGGTGCTGAATATTCATAAGATAGAAACTAGCCCATGATGTGGACCTTTTCATCCATATACTTAGACTTTGTGACTTTCTGCATTACCCTAAGTGAATACTACCATATTGTAAAACAAGATTAAAAAAAAATCCCTTCAAACACTCCAGCATGGATCCAGATGCACATTTGCGAATTCTGTCTTTTCTTTCTAGTCATATCTTCCATATATATGTATATAACAGTTTTCCTTGCTCCTGAGGTTTAGGGAATGTTTAATGATCTCTCTTCAATTCTTTTGAGGAGAAAAACATCTAGGGTATGTTGAAGATATAAGGAAATAAAATAATATGGGATCAGAAATTAACCATAGACTCATGACTTTATAGAAAAGTGTGAGTGGCAATGTAGGGCTGTAAATGTTTATTCTACCAATAAGTTATGTGAAGAATCTGAACAATTCCAGCAAAAAGCCACTGCTGCTTTGCACGGCTTCAGCACGTTCATGTCTCCATGATCATTCTAGATATAAAATCTTCTTTATGATTGTCCTTCTATAGGTAGACATGGTCATTTTACAGTTTGGTCCATGTCAAAATTGGAGGAAGCATGGAAGCCTTGGTTTACCTCAGTTACTATTTAAGATCAATATAGCAGAATTGGACTTTAAAAAATTCTCAATTATTAGTAAACCACTTCAAAATAAAGCAAAGTCAAAAGAAAAATACACAGACTATTTAGGAATAAAAGCATTCAAACTAATGTTCTTCCACTTTTCTTCAAAGTTCACATAATGTAATTTATGAAAAGTAATACTGGAACAAATAATGGATGCCCCCAGCAGTGTGCACCGCTTCTCATGGTGTTGCCAGCAGCATGACCACAGCAGTAACCCTGAAACTTAAACCTTTGGGCTTTTGCCTTTTTTCACTAAAAACATTTGGGAATTGTTTGTTAATGTTTAGTATTTAATTAGTACTGTGTTTGCACGCTCAAATTCTCTCTAAGCTATTTTTAACCTTATTATTTTTTATATATGTATGTTACTTATGTTAGTTCTGAATCTATTTTAAACCTCCAGTCAATCATAATGCTACAAAAAAAAATTAAGTTGATTATTTCTCACTTGAGAGTGGTTTCTTGGCTGCCCTAATAATCAAAAATACTTTCTTTGGTTGACTAGATGCTTATCACACATCAAGAGTTACTTGTGTCATTATAATATTTTATAGTTTTCATAAACCACTAACTTTTTCAGTGCTTATGATTCCCGTTAATTACATGCCTTGGTTCACTGTAGTTTCTATTTTTTGAAATATTGTATTCACATATTTATTACCTTGTTTACATGATCAGTATATTTACAGTGTATTTTTTACAGTTTCCAGCAGTCAATCATCCACAGTCTTTAGAGAGAAGATACTTGGGAATTTTAAGTGGTGTATTGCTTGATCTTATGAAGGTAGGAAAGTGTCTTTTATTTTCTGCCTGTAATATGTAGGAAAATATATAAGTGGCTTTTTTTCTTAATATGATGCATCTTAGAAGGATTTGGGAGCTCCTTTTTGAGGTATTTTGATACCACCATTATTTGTAGTAAGGCTTGGTATTTCCTAGGAATCTGGAAAATATCCCTTGCAAATGTCAGGAGAGTCTGTTCAATTTTAATTGATTTGATAAAGAATATGTAGCCGAAACAAAGCATCATCACCATCCTGTGCAGGGCTGTGCATTCACACTGACATACATGCAGAGGCTCTGACTGCTGGAGTGTGAGCTCTCAACCCATCATATTTAGATGCATCCACAGACTACCAGGCTAACCTGAGTTGTTCTTCATTTGTTGTTGGGTAAACGTGAGGATGTGGACGGTTGTCAAAGACAAAGCTGGCACATGGGAGTTTTGGGTTTGTATCCAAACACTTAGTCTGCTTGCTGTCACCTCTACACAGTGTTTGTGTTAGGTTACTCTTCAGTTCTGTTTTGGAACAGGTCAGCTAGTGACACATGGCCAAACTAGGTTATGGTCCTGAAATTTCTTCTTATGGGGAATCAGGAGAAGCTCATGCCCCACAAAAACTTTGTGCTTTGCATTTGTGCCATATTTCTGGGTATGGAACATGTGTTGTTCTCCTTACTACTGTACTATAAAAACATGGTAAGCTGCAGTACAACCCTCACATCATTTCATCCCCAGTAAGCTGTAGAAAGAAGTCATAGTATCAAAAATAAGGTTTAGAATCACAGAACTACCTAAGAAATAAAGGCAGTATGGGACACATTGGATATGTCTCATCAACTCTAAATGAATTGTATGATCCCAAACCCCTCTGCACCAGTTGTCTTGGAAAATAAAGATCATCTGCTTTGGGATATACTTGGTTGTTTACTTGCTTTTAGTAGTATTGCTGTAGCCAGCAGAAATCCACCAAATTTGCTCTACTCTTCTTCAATACAACCAGTTCAAATCGCTTTGATCTCCTTGTCTTATGAAGAGAGTCAGCATGGCTTTTATCTTGGCTTCAAGGAGTCTGCAAAATCATATACTCCAGTGCATATTATTACTTGTTTTGGTATTATAGTTTCTTCTCTATTTTCTAATTCACAGAAAATTTTCTTCATAGTTAACTGTTGCTCAGGCTCTAGTAGCATTTATTGCAGAATGGAAATTTCAAGATCAGTCTTAAGGCCATTGTTATGTGCAGTGAGGGAGGGTTTATTTTCATTTTATCCTAGATTTTATGTTATATCTCAGTGTCTTTTGGGTTCTTTTGATGTGATTTAAGAGTTGCAAAGTTGTGAAATGAAGCACTTGAATTTTAGGGAAACACAGGTTTCCAAATAATTTCATTCTTTTCATCTTTTCTGTCCATGTTTCTGCCTACAAGGTGAGAAAGGTCAGGAATTCTGTAGAGAGGATATTTTGTTTTTGACCTGCGTTACTTAATTCAGGAGCTGGAACCTTGTTAAGCAATGAGCAAAAACCTACAAGGAAAGAACAGAAGGGACTTGTAGTTAAGCTGCATGTTGCAAATGCTGCACGTACTTTGTTGTGTGCCTGTCTCTTCTGCAGACAATGGACAGTCTGACACATGTCCACACTTGTGCTCCTCATTATCTGCATTCCAGGGACTTCAGGTTGGTTTACTAGATTACTGAATAACCCATGCTTCAACTTATGCCAGTTGAAGAAAGGAGTTATTAATATATATATTTAGAGAGCTTTTCTGGACTAGATTAATGAAGAGGCAAGAATTTGACCTTGTTGCTTTGTTGTTGCTCCAGTCCTCCGCTCTCCTTCACAAGTCATGCTGGTTTGTAAGCATTAGGGAGTTGGGAGCTGGTTTTGCATGTTATGACTTGGGAAAAAAAAGACATTGAGACACTTTTTTTTTAATATCATCTGCCATTCAGTGGTCTCTACCATTCAGCACCAGACATGCATTTCCTCTGGGCCTCTGTTTGCTACTCAAATACTTGCAGAACCCCTTCTTTTTACCCTTGGTGTTCTTCACTTGCCTTAGCTGGACTTTGGCTTTCTGAAGTGGCCTAACCTTTGTGCTAATACATTGCTTTTATAGTCCGCCTTTGTATCCTGTCCTTCACTCTAGTTCTCACACACTCTGTTTTGCGTTTTTGTTCATTAAAAAACTCCCTGTTTGGTGAACCCGAACCTATGAAAAAATTTGTGGTCTTCTAAACAGTAAGATGGTTTGTTCCTGAACTCTCAATAAATTTTCTTTAAAAATCAATGGCTGTTCTGGACACCTTTTGTCTGATGGCAGTTTTTCAGGAAATTCTGCTCAGTAATTCGTTATGGAAAATGGAATTTGCTCTCCTGAAGTCCTGGATCCTACCTCTGATGTTTATCTTAACACCTATTCTTTCAGTCCTAACTGTAGTCATCTCATGGTTGCTACAGCTCAGTGTCCTCTCTGATCAGATTTCTCACCAGTACTTTATTGTTGTTGAGCAGCAGCTCACGTAAACTGAAGTCCTCCCCTTGGCTAATTTGCCTCTCCAGCAGCTGCACTAGGAAATTTGCACCAACATAGTCTGGAAATCACCTGGAACATGTACGTAGGCTGGATGTCACAATAGCTGAAGTGTGCTGTGAGGATGAGGATCTGTGACCAGGAGGCTTTTTCTTGTTGTTGTAGAGTTTTCCTCTTAATCATCTTCATGCTCTTCAATGCATTGTTGCTAACAAACTCCATTATAATGTCCCAAATGTTGCTTTCCCTTCTAATCCTGACCTAGAGATTTTCAATGGATAAACCTTTTGGATATGATCCAGGAACTCAATTGTATGGAGTGTTACTCTTCTCCCTCTCCATCCCTCCATCCCTTTCCTCCTGAGACCAGTTATACCCACCAGTGACCATGCCTCAGCCATGAGCCCTGTCCCACTACTTCTCTGTGACACTACTTCTCTCTGACACATTCCCAGCCTTGGGATAACCTATGGACTTCCAGTTCTCCTTGCTGGTTGTCCGGCCTGTGTAAGTTAGTGCACTTGAGAGAAGCCTCTGGACATCCTCTATTCTGAGGGGGAATATAGGAATCACATGTGGCCTTCTTATGTTTGTTTGGCCTTTTGAGCCACTGTAGTGATGAGCACCAGAAAAAAAGGGGGAAATAAGTTGATTCAGTACAGTTTGTCACTTGAGAAGGCAAGATGCTGCATACTGTATGACCAAACAGCATGGGAGTTGGGTTTGCCACTTCCTTTGTTTCATGAGCCTTTTGCATTTTGAAGTGCAGGGATCCTATGAAGGGAAAACCACTTTGTGGTCAAGTGGCTGAATGTGTGTTAATGTAGCGTGAGTGTGTGTATGCATGTGCATAGATACACATAGACTTCTTCCCTCTTAAACATATACAATCCTTAAGAAATAGCTGCTCTTTTTACTTAATAGCCATTCAAACTTTTAACCTTGCTGACAGTCATGCATGTTTGAATATTCCAGTGTAAGCTTCGTATTGTTCTTTTCCTGCGAGAAACCTTTCAAACTTTCCAAAATACCCAAGCTCCTGTTTTGAGTTTTGTGATTAAATATTTTCTATGTTTCAAGAAGTGTCTTTGTTTAGAATCACAACTGATCTAACAGAATTATAAGGCAAGTGTTATTCTGAATGCATTGTAAACCATTTAGAGAATTCTTTAAAAATATGGGTGGACTTGAACCCTGTAAGCTAAAAACAGAATTCTTACATTTGTGTATTTTTAAAAATACTAACTTTAAAATAA